>JAJMGM010000010.1:0-478881 GCA_030568675.1 Suhomyces xylopsoci
CGCTTAGTCATTGCTTGATAAGCGTGTTTAACGGCATCTTCAGCTTCAACCAGAGCTCTACAAAACTTGCGACGACCTCCAGTCTTATTTTTTCAGCTAGCTCTATCGATCTATACCAAAAACTCCATTTTCGAAATTTCAAAATCAAAATCTCAGAATTGATCTACTTTCTGAACCTGGCCTGAACTGGCCCTATATGTAGGAATTGGGCCGCGCACGACACGTCCGTTTTGGGAAGGTACTGCATGTTGGGTTGGGTTAGGAGCTCGGGGTTGATCTCAGACCTTTTTATTAGTGTTCAATTTTCTAACAAATATTTCACAGGTGCCAGGAATGAGAAGGATGGGCACTAGCGTAAACACAGAGTTTGGCTGAAGTTTAGAGTGGTTTGATTAGTTGATGCGAGAGTCTTGGTGTAGTTTCAATTGTCATGTACCAGAATGTATTTATCATGTTACGAGTATGATATATTATGAAATTGTATTTGTACGGTAGAGTGCGATTTGACTAATTGACTTGAGAGACGTATAAAATTTATGTTCTTGTTCCTGAAAACCTTCCTCTGAGTAACTGAAGTTGAAACTAATAACTCAAGTTTGAGACTCGTTTTGTAGATTTGTATCTTGATATTTTGCTCAGTCCTTATGTCTATTGTTTCGACTATTAGCTGCAAACTATACATTCGCAATCAAGACCTTGCGTTCTACTTAGTTTGCATGCATACGGGTACGAAATTATAATATATAGTATACTAGTATGTAATCTTTTATACTGTACCGTGGAGGAGTTTGTAATTGAATCTATCTGAGTTTACCCAATTGCTGGTAACGTACTCACTTTTTTGGCTGCGAAAACAGAAAGAAAAGTCACTAGAGTAGTTCGCCATGTGAAGAGGTTTAAGTTGATATTAGATTTGCTATACGGAGCTCTATGCCTTTTATAATTGGAGTAGGATTCGTATGTAGTCGATAACTATAAAGCAATAATGTGTTAAGAAGAAATTACATTCGTGACTCTTATTTTCCTAGAATTTTGACAATTTTATGCAAAATGTACTGTCACCCAATTCGATTTACTTTTATATAAACTGTTAGACTGCTATCTAAAATATCCCTTAAGAGAGTGCTACAATATATGTATAATAAGAATATTTATATTCAATGAATTCAAATCAATACTTCGCAGAGTATTGGGCTGAATAAATCATGACACCATTTATATTTCACAAGAATGCTTTGTAAGGATTTTTTTTTATATCTCTATTATTGTATTTTCGTAAGATTAGCTGTAATGAAATCAAGGTCTGGCTTGCACTCGTAGTTCCATTTGGCTTCCAACTTTCACATCTCTTGTGTTTGACAGATATTTTCAGCTAATTATTTTGTCAATTGTTGAGTATAATTGAGGATCTACAAAATTTTAAAGTCACAGAAATAAATTTCCAAATCAATGTTCTTTTTTAAAAGCCAATTCTTCCTATCCTCAGCAAATCGTTTTTGCTTCTCTACAGACTTGGATAAATACAATATACCAGCTAGCAAAATTGGTGGCTGCTGTAGAGAACACAGTTCGTAGTGCTAGTAAGAGATAGTCTGGTAGTGAGAAAAGCTCAGTAATACGAATAGCATTAGATATTAATAAGGATAAGCACTTCATTTTTCAGTATCACTACATACAGACAATTAGTTGTGATCATGATCAATACTCTATTAGACCAGTTGTATGGAAATAATAGTTACTGATTCGTTCAATTGCTCTCATTTTCCATGACTATCTCCATTCAAAATTTACAATGTTACTCTACAATTGGTATTCCTAATTTTATTAATATTATACACAAGATGCTGGCGCCGTTCTTTTGTGGATGGCTTTGCCTCTTTTTAATGGAGATATAGCCTTTTTTGATTATGCCCCCACGGATGCTACTTTGGGGTCATCTTGCTGATAAAACTCCAGGGCATTAGAACCATCACCGTAGTCCTTAATAGTTTCACCCTCTGCTGAAGGCAAGGATGTTTTGAAGGCTGACAAGTCGAATTGTTCTCCGTCGTCGTCGTCTTCGGTATAGAACTTGTTGGCGAATTTGGAAAGAATGATTTCCTTACCGGTCAACTGTTTCTTACCACCCTCCTTTTCGGCCTTCTTCTTGTCGTCCGCTCTCTTGGCATTGATCTTCTCTTTCCACTGCTTGAAAGTCTCGATATTAATAGGCGTGAACTTGCTCTTGTCCAACTTTGTTCTCTCCAACTCAATAAACTCTTCCAATGTGATTTTAGGAGCCGACTCTTCGGCCAATTTCTCCAACCTCTTTTGTTCTTTGGTCTTCAATACGAACCCAGGTGGTAACGAGTGTCTATACATACAGTCGTTGCCTCCGTTGGGACATACCCAGAACCATCCATACTTACCGTTCTCAACGGCCTCAATAAAGTACTTACACACCTTATCAGTGGTGGTCTTGGGGTTTCCATGCTTGGAAAGAATGACCCTACGCAACTTCTCTTCGTCCCATTTGTCCATGGTATCTTCTTCTTTTTCACTACGTGCATCGGTGTACAAGTCTTTCTTGGCGTCTTTTCTTTCGATATTGATATCATGCGAGTATTTGCACTTGGGGCCTTTGGTACAGAGCCCTTTACGGAAGAACTCACAGAGAACAGACTTGGGGTCCACTCCAAATGCAAGTTTGGGTTGCTGGATCCCAAATAAGGCGGCGGCCTCTCTCTTGGCATCCTCCGATGCTTTCTTTTCTGCGGCTCTCTTGGCCTGTTCGGCCTCTCTCTGCGCTCTGGCTCCTCCATCTACACCGGACTTGATCTGGTGGATTTGCTGCTGGACTTTCTTGGACTTGTTTTTGTTTTTCAACCCGAAAGTCTTGTCTTCGGCAGACTTGGCCCTGGCCTTGGCCTTGTTCTTGTCAGAAATCTGCTGCTTCTTAGGTGGCATTACTTGAAGTACTTACTGATCGATGGTAGCAGAAGACTCTAAAATTTTATCGATGATTGAAAAGTCACGTGGATTATTTGCTACACGTGAGACAAAGCAAACGGCTTTGCTTAATGCTTCTACGGCTGCGAAAGCAGCTGTAGAAGCCAAACCTGCAACCATAGATGTGCAATTATTGAACAGATAAATTTAGGTACACTTATTCTCTTGTAAACATAAGTTATAAACTTTCTAGTACAAAACCCAAAATATACATATACTACCCCAATACTGTTGTACTTAAATTACTACTGATCAATTTGAAGGGCACAGAAACGGCTTTTACAGTGCGGCCCTGCTGCATACCTTTTACGGCTGCGACACCGACAATTACAAATACATAATGATAGCCTTAATAAATATAAAATATATCTAACACTTTATATAGCGTGACATTTTGAAACCAATAATTCATTACTAGTTGAAGTACTATACTAAGTACTGCTGGTTCTACTAGAAATGACAAAAACTATGTACTACATAAGAGAATTGAAGTACTAAATCTGTTAAAGCACCATTGGCTCGACACTAATACTTACCACTTGGGGACTTTTAGGATACGTAGGTACCACTTAAACACTGATAATAGAGCTGTTGATATTAACAATACTACTGCTTGAACTGTTGATCTTATAATGCTAATATACTAGAGAGATTTGATAGAATTTTTACTGAAATCTTATGGAATTATTGGATGTACTAAAAGTGTAGAGAATACCAATCACTACTTAAAATAATTATTGCTACGAAAATAAATACTTAGTATCCTCCTGTTTTACTAATGAATACCACTGGAACTGTTACTTTTATCTTCGATAATACTTGTTAGAAATGAGAATCGCTCATATCTATCAAGTTAATCTATGAATAGTTATTGGAGAAATGGGATTATCTACAAAGTCATGGCTCTATCTTGAGATCTGGTACGAAGGTTTCATTTATAGTTACAAGTAGTCATAAGACGAGTGATAGCTAACTAATACATAGTCGTTTACTGATTATTTCTACACAGTGATACTTGATATTGTTATCTCTACTGATTTGGATACTTATTAATCTAGTTTAGATACGTAGAACGTTAGAGGCACATAAGCGCTTATACATACATAGTATACATGGTAAAGTCTAGATACTGACTGCCATAAATGGTAGGTCAATGATCACATAGAGCAAAAGATAAGTTCATAGGTACATGGTGATCTAGTTTAAATACATAGGGACGTTCGATAATAGATCGTGCGTGAACATACGAAGTAAAGATAGATATGACGGTTTATGGATACATAGGATAATTACAGATACATAGTCTCTAAAATAGGTGAAATAATTTATAGATTCAAATCGTACAGATACATGGTTTGTAGATACATAGTTTATAGTTGTATGGTTTATAGTTATAGTTCATGATACATAGTTATACTATTGTAAATTACATAGTGTACATAGGTACATAGTGTTTATCTAAATTGACGTTATTTTATCTAAATTTCTGAGACGTCTTTCTCCTTTCCTTCGTCTTTGGAGTCCCAGCAGGGGGAGCAGAGCTAGGCGGAGTCCCCAAACCAGGACTCAATTGCTTACTATTCCTATAGGCCAGTAAATCAGGCGATATACTGGTACTGGACCCGTTAGGCGAAATCTTGGTTGCTCTCTTTGACTTCTTTTTGTTTCCTAGCAAGCTTTCGAACCGAGAATTCTCCTTGTCCATTGCCTGGGAACTACGCCCATTGGGCGAGTTCATGGAGAATGTAGAGAGAGTAGGCGTGGTGGTGACGGAAGGAGACTTTATGGAACCTGGCGACTCGAAAGACGAGTCGAGCGGAAGAACCGGCGTGGTGAACCCGTCGTTTTTGGCCTTCAAGTTGTTCTTGGAATTTCTAAACGGAATGTACGATCTCTTGTTGGAAGTCAAGGCGGCCTGGTCGCCGATCTTGGACGTTCCTATTGAATCGGCCAAACTGGTCTTGAACGAGCTGTTGGACTGCGTTCTGGCCAAGCTTCGGTTCAAGATCACAGACGCATTCTTGTCGTATACCAACGGAGCCGAGTCCATAGGCACCACCACATCGCCCGAATTATTGGTGTCTACAGAAGCACTATGGTTGTGATAATCGCCCGCAATATTGCGGTCGCTGCTGCCTCCCATAATCCCGAAACCGTTGCCCAAAGCACCGCCAAGAGCGCCTCCAAGAGCGCCTCCAAGGGCTCCCAAGGCGCCTCCAGCCATTCCACCAGATCCAGCAGCTCCGGCACCGCTTCCACCGGTATTGGCACCAAACGTACTTCTTCTTCTGTGATGGGTCAAAGCTTCGGGCTCGTGGTTGTTCTCCTTGGTGAAGAACGAGTCGAAATCGTCCAAAGCGGCCCATACGTTGCTCAACGAAGCGTCGGGTTCTTCTACATTCATCAGCAACGAATCGCCATAATCATGCGCAACAGACGGTCCATAGTAGTCTTCCATATGGAACTGGATCTCCTCTTCTTCTGCCTCCTCCTTTTCTTCTACACTCACTACATTGGGCGATAGGCAGGTGGAAAATACCGCATGGACGTTGTTTCTGGTGCTGGAAGCGGTGACGGCCGGCATGGGAATGGACCAGCCGTTTTCGTTGGGGATTCCAAACAAGGTGGCTGTTTTTTCAAACTCTTTGTTGAGAGTGGTGTTTCCCAAGCTGATTCTCAAGACATCCTTGTCCAATTGAGAACCAGAGATAATCACCGCTTCGTCCAATACTTCCAACGCTTGCTCGGCATAATCTGTCAATAACAACCGCAATAATGGCGAGATCAAGTCCGCACCCACGCCGATAAACTCGTCTCTTTGAAGGTCTACGAGCGGGAAGATCTGCTTAAGCAAGTTCATGGTTTCGATCCTGATCCAGGGGATTTTATTGGATAAGAAGCCAAGCAATAGCACCAACGATTGGGCCTCGTATTCAGGGAAGAACGAGTTTTTGATCGTGGTCACCGTCTGCACCAAAAAGTCCTTTTTGGTTCTAAACCTGTTCTTTGATAGCGACACCAATATCCGCGATAAGCCCGGTTTATTGCATCCCAAGGCCATGTTGCTTAAAGAAAGAGCGGCTTGCTCGATCTCAGGCGTGATTTCTTTCAAGTCTAGCGCATGGAGAAACCGCGGCATGTTCGACAAAACACTCATGATAAGCCTAGAATCGCCCATTCCGATAATCTCGCTGTCCTTTAGAGTATTTAGTTTATCCATAAACTTTATCGAAGCCTCCCACGAGCTGGACGACCTCAAGCCAATCATAATGATCTGCTGAAGCCCTTCGAACTTTCCTTCCCATTTAGGCGGAAATGTGGAAATCAAGCACGAGACCGTATCGGGAGAATCCAAGTCGATTTTCGAAACAAACTTCGACATCGTCAGCAACACTTCAATGAACTCTTGTTCATGGATTGTGCTCAAACATGCGATACCGGACCAGAAAAGCTGCGGGAAATCGATGAGCTTTTCCGAGTCCAACTCTGCAGTAATGGCATTGAGAGTCATGAGAATTTGCATGGCAAAGCCTTGGATATCGTTGGTTTCGTCCGAAATCGTGTTGGACAACCGGTGAAGCATATCTTTCAACATTCCTTGATCTAAAAAGTTAAGGAGAGACCTGAATATTTGAAACGACCGGCATGCGATGTGTCTTACGGCACAAGTAGTGGCCCAATGCAAAGAAACCCTGCTCCAGCTTTCTTGTAACGAAGGAACCAAGTTCTTAAAGATCTTGAGGATATTTCTAGTGAGCAAGTCCATAGTTTTAGGAGTCCTGGTCCCCTTTTTGTCGTTGTTCAAATCGTCATATACCCACAAATTCTTCGACCTGAGGATCTCGATCGTTTCCTGACTCTTGATCTCTTCGGGAACTAAAGAGTGTAAGAGATTAATCAACAACCCTATGGCTTGTTCCTGTACTACAGCAAGATAATGGTCCAATAAAGAGAGAGTAACATGCAAAAGAAGGGCCAACTTTTCTAGTGTTCTCTCGTTCTTTATAGTGAAAAGATCCACCAAGAAGATCATTGAAAGCTGTCCCAACGAGAAGTTGGAGTCCTTTTCACTGTATGGAATTACTTTCCATAAGTTGGCAAGATATGGATAGTTTAGTGGGTTCTTATGCACCGAAGTGATACGAGACGAAGGAGGAACCATCGATTTCGGCTGGAGATTGCCGATGAACTTATCGATAATATAGAGCGGATCAGGTCTCGAAAAAGCGAGGTAATCGATGATTTGGCGTGAATATTCTACGATTATCGGGTTCTTCTTTTCCAAACAGTTGGCGAGCAAATACTCGATGATTATATCGAAATTGCCCGCGTTGTTTCCTAGGGTTACCCATATAGCTTCGATTTCGTTTAAAGCACTGAACTTGACGGTAATCTCAAAGAGATTGTTCAAGACCATTGTCGACGGAGCATCGAGTTTTTCACAAGAAATCGTCTTATCAGACCGCCCAGACTCAATCTTCCCTCTGTACGGGTCAATAGCTCTAATGGTGTCTTGACTGGCATAAGATTGAAGATCATTAGTCTTGGTTTGTTCTCCCTGTGGAGGCGACTGTGTATCGCTTTGAACTGGATCAATATCAGGCTTTTCATCAGTGTTGAAATTCTGCTCTAAAGCTCCCAATTTGTCCTCCAGCGTCAACTCAAGCGTCTGCACCCAAGGCAACATGCAGCTAAGGATATCTCTTCTGGAGCTATGGCCTGCTAGATTGCAGTATTTGCTCATGTAACTTATTCTGGTGTAGGTTCCATCAGGATCCAATTCGTTCAAATGGTTCGAAACTTCGAATAACGCTTTTTTATAGATGATTTTCGATCTGGAATGAACAGATTCGGTGAACTTATCAAACGTATAGCTCTTGAAAAAAGTCAATTCCAAGAACTTGAGTAGCTTCAAAGCAGATATACGCACCTCGAAGTTATCGTTGCCTATCAAGAATAAAGACAAGCAGAGTAAATCGTACGGAATCTCGGTGAGCTCGTCTTTTCTGGTCAAAAACTCATCGACTAGTATTCGGAAATAGTGCTCCAATGTCTTGGTCTCTTGCGTACTATAACACTCTTTGATCACACAAGAGTATATTTCTTCGTCATTTAAATTATGATGGAGCAAATTCTTGAGAGCAATTTTACCGATTTCATGGGCCTTTGCGTCTCTGGACTTGAACAAACAGCCTACCCAGTCCATCAAACTGGCAATATCATACGTCATCACCACTACGTTTCCATTTATCTCTATCTCTCGCTTTATAGGGAAAGAACACAAGACGGCCATAGCACTTAACGACGCAAACTGCATCAAGTTCTTTTCGAGCTCAAGTATGGTTATTAGCTTGGAAGACGAATCCTTTGATAGAGACGAACTGGAAGATAACCCTTCTTTGGTGGTTTTCATAATAATGGTATTGTACCTATCGTTGGTGATATCTTCATCGCCGTAGCCACACCATTCTTTGAGGAAATTGAAGCACCCGATTCTGGCTTCAAAAGGAAACCATTTGGTGATCGGGTCTACAGAAATAGCCAAATTGCCGGTGGCATCTCTCAAGCCTAAAAGAACATTTTCCAATAAAGTACAGAAATATCTTCTTAGTTTCTGAAACTCAATATCGACTTGAATGTGGGGCAACGACAAAAACGTCTTGACGTTTTTAATTATCGAAATAAGATTGGCGATCATCCAGTCGTCATTATAGATCTGGACATGCGACTTGAATTTCAGGGTAATATTGGCAAGAATATGCACCACTTCGACGCGGAGATTGTCTTCTCTCTGGTCTCTTTTCTTCAGGCCAATGTCCCAGTCGTTGATAGACGAAGGCACGCTATCAAGAAACGTCTTTAAGATATTGATATTAATACAACTAAGCCCGTTGATAACCGACTCTTTGATCATGGTCTGCTGCGATTTGAGCAATGGCAATACCATTTTGAATACCGACTTTGCGGAAGTGATTTTCTGGTGCTGGATATAGATCTGCATCGATTTCTTTCTTCCGTGAGTAGGCTGGTTGGGGAACGAGATCTTTTGGTCGTTGGTGGACGTAAGAGAGCAGCAGGCAAAGATCAAGTAGAGTTTCCACTGGTTAATGAGAATCTCGGGCGGAATCTTATGCGAACTTGAAGAGATGGTCGATGTGATGGTGGAAGAAGTCTTGGAGAAAATGGACGAGGTGAAGTTCTTGTAATTTTCCGAAATTTCCAAGATGGTTTCGTGCATTTGCACCAACCGCACACACACTATCGATCTACACATGGCCACCGGCATGGGGCATTTTTCAAAGAAGATATCGAGTAATTTGGGGTAGAGCCTGAACCATATTTTGGAGTCAATTCCATAGTCCGACTCAGCAAGTTTGATCAAGATGTTCTTTTTGTTCTTGAGCTTGGTCAAACGGCTTCTTTCGGGAACACTGAGTTCTTTTTTGTACGGTTTGATGAGCTCAATAAAGTCGATATCTTCGAGAATATGGATGAGCCGGGTGCCGATATCGGCTGCAAATTTAGACGAGCTTCGCGAGTGGCTTTTATGCGAACCGGAGGAAGAGCCATTAGTACTGGAGACCCCTAAAGTGCCTCTAAGGGAATTTGCCCGAATAGGAATGCTCTTGGTGTTGTTTTCATCGGTAATATTGTAGATGGCCTGATCAAACTGCTCAACTAGCTTTAGTATACATAAGCCGTAGTATCTAGTCTTTGAGTCATGAGAGCATAAGAAGAAAAGACCATTACCCTCTACATCTTCAATCACGGTTATAATTGTTTTCCATTCTAGTTCGTCGCCAGGCTTCAATTTTCCTTTCGTCAAGTCGTCGTTTTTGTAGTTTATTTGGTACAAATCGTTCAACACGTCTTTGTTCATCATTTCATCGTCCTGAGCAAATGGGTTTTGGCCGCGAGACTGCGAATCGGCTTGCGACTGTGCTAGCTCAATAAACTGTTTGAGCCAGCACTTTAGGAGATCGACGTAGATCTTCAATAGTTTGTTGAATTCTGCCGAGTTTAAGTAGTCCGAGTCGTAGTTTGGGCCGGGTTTGTCGCTGAACTGGAACGCTATTTTGGCAAATATGGTGATCAAACTGCTGGGGTTCTTTCTTGAAGCAAGTTTCAATAGTGACTTTACTGCAGACGAGGCCACGCGAGGGTTCGAATGCACGCAATTGCGGGTCAAGATCTCTACAATACTCTTGAAAGAAATTCCTGAGGAGTGCAATGAAGTGGTGGAAGTGACCTTTTCGTTGCTGGGGTGCACCATAGTGAACGGTATGGCATCGATAAGGTTGGCAAACACTTCGATGTGCAAGTTTTTGGTGATTTGGAAGGTGAAATCCAAACTGCCAAAGTGGAACCCGGAAAAAGAACCTCCACTTTTGCTACTACCATTAGCATTACTGCTGCTTCCATTACTGGGGCCATTTTGAGATGTGGTGTTGTGTAGACTGGAAGACCAAATATCACATCCATACTGTCCATCAAGAATCTTCAACAAAGATGCAAACGATCGGCATATTTCTTCATGCGAAAGCGAATTGTTGGAACACTTTGCTATGAATTGAAAGTCGTTGAGTTTCTTTTCGGTGTCTTGATCAGAATCTCCAAATCCTTCGTTGATTCGATTGTCTAGTTCTTTATCGGTAGGAAACACAGGTTTGTTGGCCAACTCATAGTCTTTTAAAATCGCCAAGTAACTCTTGATGATCAAGATCATTCTCTCAGAAGACAAGTTTTCAAGCGAAATGCCGTTAAAACTGAGCTTGAGAAGCTTGATAAGCACGTTATCGAGCACGTAATTCAAGTGGTTAAAGCCCACTATTCTGACCAATTCCACCAATGCATTGATGAGAAGGTTATCGGAAGTGAGCCATTGGTTTTTCTTCAGAACCGTGGCATCAAAGGCCAATAAATGGAACAAGCTGTCCAATTTTTTAACCACGTTGTTCAACGTATCGGGCAATCTATAGATATATACCCATACCAATCTAGCCGTACAAACAATAAGAGTAATCTTTTCCTCGACATCCACTTTTGGTTTCAATTTGAAGCTGTTATCTTCGATGATTTTGAACCAGTACTCCTGAAAGAGTTCTTTTCGAGAGACGGAAAGTGCAGACGTGATTGTATGGAGGGAATACGACCAGCCATTGGAGCTTAGCGTAGCCACTGTGGAGCCTGTGATGGAAGAAAACGACGTGGTATGAGATGAAGTCGTTGAGGATGATGTGCCGGAAGGTATACTTGATATTGTTTGCGACCAGATCTGAAGCGATTTATTGAGAATGGTCTCGATTGCAGCCACCCATGTGGGATGGTTTGTTTCTGCGGTGAGAATATTGGCCAACGGCAAGAGCAAGTTGCTAAGAACCTCGCAATAGGCAAAGATAATGGTGGAATTGGAAGATTTGTGGTAGAATTTCGCCAACGATTGGATGAAATCGGCGCTTTCTTCAAACACATCCAACGGATAATTGGTCAATTTCAAGTATTTCATGCCGTGGATCAACAAATGCAACTTGGGTTCGTCGGCCAACTTCAACAGCACTGGGATCTTCTCCAAATCTGCAATAAACCGGTCACTTACACTGACAAACCGTTTTTCGGACATGTACCCCAATAGTTCTGCAAACAAGTTCCAGTTAGCAGAACGCACTAGCGATTGACTGGTGCTGATGGGGTCGGTGGTTTTGAGCTGGGTATAGACGATTTCCTCGAGTTTATCCTCCAAATCCTCGCCCATCACGTCGAAAGACGTCTGTTTGACGACCTCGATCAACACTCTGCAGAGAATATAGATCAGCGCCAACGACTTACGGTCGGCCTGGACGGCCGTTTTTCGTGCCTGGGCGATCTGGTCATCATAGTAGTTTTTTTGCCGAACAAACTCATTGGAGTGAGGATTGCTAGATTTAGATGCACCAGAATTGGATGTTACTGCGGAGCTTGCCAGCTGGTTTCTTCTATGGGTAAGTTTGGAAAAGCTCTTTGTTCTCATCAAACTGAGACTGCGCTGAGACCGGCCGTGGCTATTGGAGTTTTTTGCTATGCCAGGATTAGAAGGAGATATGGATTCGGAGCTCAGCTGGGTGTTTAGTTTCAGTAAACTACTTTTGGCGGTGGCTATTGTCTTTTCCACCTCTGCAGCTGCCATAGAAGCCACCTCGCTCTTGGATTTGCGCCAGAACATCACACTATCAATGACAGGTTTGGGTTTTCTGCGTGCAACGTACCCCAAAGACAGCACGATTTTGTCAAACTGCGGATCGACCCCTTCTGCCAACAAGTCTATGATGGGCGGTTCTTCCTGAAGAGGATACTCCAAGCAGAGATTGAGCTTGCACTCGGCATGGCGAACAAACTGGGTGAAGATGATATGCAAGGTGTATTCGGCCGGGGCCTTTGAGTCTGTGGCCAAGTCTCTTCGTATGGAGTTGAAGTCGTCGCCGTTGGCAAACGTAAGTCTTTTTGACGACACAGAAAGCGGTGGGGGGAGCTGGGGCGACGTTTCGGAGTACTGGTTAACTGTGAAGTCAGGCAGGTCAAAAACGTACTGTTTAAAAGTAGGTGAGGATGATAATTTGTAGGAGGATATTTGAGCATTTTGGTGAGGTTGAGCACTTTGGTGAAGATTTTGTGTTTGAACAGTTTGTACTTGTGGAACGGTCTGGGTAACTTGATGAGGAGCCAATTCTCCTTTTACTTGACCATGCGAGACTTGCTGCACGGGAAGGGCCTGGGCCGTTTCGTACTGAATATACTGAGGATCATAATCCGCCACCGAGGTCTTGGAGATGTTGTTGGACAGCATGGCGGAGATGTGGGAGGAGGAGGGCCCGATCATGAGGCCCGAGGTGAAGTTGTTTGTGAAGTTATTTGGGATGTCTTCGTTTGTGTAGCGATAGTGGGGATCGGTGACCTCGTTGAAGCCCGGGTCGTGGTGGATCTCTGGGTTTACCGGGTCTGAATCAACTGGATCAATGGCATTGAGATCGGGATCGGGGCTGGAGAGATTGTGCGAAAGACCGAGGTGGGTGTGGTCGGGGGAAGTATCGTCCAATGCGGGCGAGTATGCGAGCTCATCCAAGTCGGGGATCTCTATCATGGTGAGGGGGGTGGGAGGAAGAGGAACGACTGGTGAGTTGTGTTTGATCTGTTGATGATTTGCAACTCCACTTTTTCGCGCACTAACCCTCGCTAACCACGAGCGCTAGCGAGGGGTTAGTGAGGGACGGTGGGAGCACGCTAATCACTAATCACGCTAAGCACTAGCGTTAGCGAGTGGTTAGCGAGAGAGTGACGGCAGTAAGACGCTAAGAGACTACCCAGTGGCTCTGTAGGGGCTTGACTCGAGAGTATTCTGTAGAGCCTGACTGTTCATGACTGTCTACACAATGGTTAGTGAGGGTTAGCGAGAGAAAGAGGGAGCGGAGATGGGAGCATCTGGATGCTAAAGCCAATAACTTTGTAGATCATAGAATCACCATAAAGTAAATCTGTACATAGTTCAATGGTAGAGTAGTCATTTTTGAGTAGCTGACTGTTCTATTTGTACACCTCGTTAGTGGTGCTAGCGAGATCGGCGGTGTGACAAAGCTGGCAGAGAAATAGTGGCACATCCCAATACGATGTTATATGATACTATTACAATTACTCTGTGGATCCATAACTTACTCTAGACTCACGTCTGTAGAAGTCTAACGGGTAGAGTAGGTATATGTAGTAGTAGTTGACTAGGTTAGTACTGATTAGCGAGAGATCCCGTACCCTAAAGACAAAATAATAATCAAAGGATTTCATAAAAATCACTCTTATTCTATAAAGGTATTACTTTTACGGCTCACTACAGATCTAATCCTGAGTACAGCTAATCTGACTGGCTATGGAGGGTATAACTGTAGAGTAGCATTGGTTCAGTGAGAGATGGCCACGCTAAAAGACAGACCTAGTAATATCAAGAATACTTAGTAATCACTTCTATAGACATATGTGTAGGAGGCTGACTCTAGAGAAGTGTTCATTAAATGAAAAAAAAAAACTCTAGAGTAGTATGACTGTTGTAACTTCACTTGTGTTTAGCGAGACTCCAGAAGTACCTAAAGAGAGCAGCGGGCAGAATGCTCAATCGAAAGTATGAGCCTTACTTGTGTAGAGTTTTTAGTAAAGTTTTCTTTAGAGTATTCTGAAGAGTATTTAGTAGAGTATTTTCTATAATAGTCCGTAGAGTATTTGTAGAGTATTCTGTAGAGTGGTCTCTCAATATGTAACTACAATTAGGTAACTAATTGGCAGAGATCGGTAAGCTAGCGAGTGAGAGTGTTTCGGCACAGCTCAAAATGTGAGTCTTTGAAGGGGAGTTATATCGTAGAGTTGGTATGAATCTATGACTAGAACCAGCCTATAGAGTAGTCGTTACTACTGACTGCAGTACTGTCTTATGTATTTAGTGCGTAATGACTGTAGTAGTCTGTCTGTAAGTATATGCTCTCACTAAAATAATCGCTCTAGCGAGATCGCAGTGCGCGTGGGCTACGACAGCTCTAGTGGGCCACTAGCAAGCTCAATAGGATGGTATAGTGCCAAAACTACTAAACTGTAGAGATAACTGACTAGTGTAGTCTGACTGACCAGTATCACCGGTATGACTAGTATGACCAGCATGACTATAAGTGGCTCTTTAAAGACTCTACATTTTTTACTTCTTTGATTACATATAATTCACCGCGCCGAAGCCGCTCTACAATGGACCGACTCATCCCAGCATTAATACCACACATTATTCTCTGTGTTCTTTCTCTATCAGTTCTCTATATTCTATACTACAGTATTTAGTATACTAAAGCATACTGTAGGTATAGTGTGGTATACTGTACACTCTTCTATTTCACTTTTCTATTCCTTATCTGAATTTTTCACTCTAGCGTCTCTCTAGCGAGTCTCTAGCGAGCCTAACTTTTCAAGTTAGACTCGCTCTGCGAAATATTCTTAAAGACTAATGATCCATATTCCCACGCTCGTCAACCAGTTCATATCGGCCGTCGGCACCGACCCCGACCTGGCCACGCGCCACGCCCACCAGCTCGCCGATCTCCTTGCTTCCCACAAATGCACCCTCCTCGAATTCATCCAGTATCTCGGCCCGTCGCTCACCTCGGAAAACGACTTGATCAGAGCAAAGGCCCTTGACTGCTTGAGCTCCACCCTTGCCCACGTCAACACCTCCTTATTGTCCAAGCAGGACATTTCTGTTCTATCTCAGTTCTTACTAGGCAAACTAGATGACAAGACATGCTTGCAGTACGTGCTAGAGGGCATCGCTCGCTTAATCAGCTTTTCCAACTTCATCGCCGCGGCGCACCTCGAGCCCGTTCTTTTGGGACTTTTGCACCAGTACGATCCGAAAAAGAACTTGGCCAAGGTCAGATACCAAGCATTTAACGTGTTGGTAACAGCCAACCACAAATTCGGTGCCAATCTCCAATCTTGCGGTCTTTCTGATCTCTTTGTTAAGACATTTATTCACTTGGCCTCGGGCGAAAAAGACCCTCGCAATTTGCTCGTGCTGTTTGACCTCAACACCAGTATCAACACCCACTTCAGCTTTGATATCGAGTCCAACGAGCTCCATGCCACCTTTGTCAACGACTTGTTCGATGTGTGTTTCTGCTACTTTCCCATCTCGTTCACTCCTCCGCCAAACGACCCCTACAAAATCACTGCGGAACAGCTCAAGGTGGCCTTGAGAGCGTGCATTGCGTCGCAATCGCTATTCTGCAAGGATTCGTTTGCTAGTCTTATCGAAAAGTTGACTTCCACCAACCCTTTGATAAGAAACGATGTGCTCAAAACTTTGCAGGCTTGTATTGACAACTACTCTCAGGACACTATAGACCAGTACTGGCTGGTGGTGTGGAACGCGGTGAAGTTCGAGGTTCTTCACAACGATGTGTCTCAATTCACTTCGATTATTCCTGCTGACTACGATAACGTGGACGATACCGACGAGAACAAGTCATTGGTCTTGACGTTGGTGATTATCCAGAAACTCGCTGAAAAACTCTCTCATACCCAGCACGATCTCTTTTTGCACACAGTCACGCTGGAATTGAAGCCGTACTTGGAAAAGCAAGGCGACAAGTCAAAGCAGTCTGTGCTTATTTTGGCTGCTATTGCCAGTTTGGATACCAGTGCGTTCAACAGAGTGGTGGCCTTTTTGTTTGACTACGATATCTGGGGAAAGTATATCAACCCAGAAAGAAGACCAGAGAAGACAAAAAAGACAAAAAACACAGAGAAGACAGAAAAAAAAAATGTCGATAGTCATCATAATCATAATCACGATCATACTCACGGTAGTCATGATCATCATAATCATGATCATTCCCATGATAATTGTTTTGAGGCGGAGATTGACGACTCGGATGTGCTCACCACCGCCAAACAAAGAGATCTTATAGATAACTTCGGATTGGTGTTTGTAGCATACCAAGATCTCCGTGCCTTGTTAGCTTCAAAGAGCACTTCTCAGTACGTCGACCACTTCACGTCCTCTAACGAATTGACCATGTACAAAGACCACTTGTTGATCTTCATTGGACAATTGCTCATGACATCATCCAGTCTTGAAAAGACCTTAAAATGCAAGGCTATCCACCAATTAGTGGCACTTATCCAGATCCCCAACTTTTTGAACGATAACGAAATCAACTTGATTTTGGGCTATTTCAACGATATTCTTGCTGATACAATCGACTCTGCCACTAATTGGGAAAAAGACTTGGTTGTGGGTGAAATTGTTGGTGGTCTGAATAAAGTGGCTGAATCTCATCAGAATCTAGTCATCGATACCGTTCTCACCAGTTTGCTTATTCAATTGGACAAATTCCATGATGCTTCGGATATCGACCAGTTTTCAAAAACATTAACCTTAATTGGAAAACTCTGCATCAACAGCCTGATTCTCGAGGTGTTATCGATCCGTCTTTCCAATAAAATCAATTCGTCCACTTCTCCTCAAGTTTTCCACTTGATAGTGGACCTCTTTATTGAGCTTATCAATCGGGTTCAAAGCAAGAACCAGTTCTTGATGAACTCGTGGTACAAGACGTTTGTACCTAGAATACTCACTGCCTTCTCTTCTTTACAATCCAATGATGTCTCTTTGGTTGAAAGAATAGGCGATCTTGTAGGAATTATTGTCAGATTCATCGACAAATCCAAGCACCAAGATATTCTCCACGACTTTATGGGTGCGTTTGTGGACGCAAACTCCAGTCTCATCAATATTGACGTGGGCGTCTTTGAGTCTCCACACAATTACATCTCTATCTTCAACAAAATCCTTGCAAACGTCGATAAAAATGTCACTCTATCTGCCGACTCCATCCAAGAGAAAACCGTCACTCTTGTGTACCAGCTCGAGTCGGACGAGTTTTTGAGGATCCAGTACTTGCAAACTCTTGCTCTTCTTGTGAACAAATTCCACGGCTCTTATCCATTGGAAGAGTACTACTCCAAGTTTATTGAGTCGAGTGATTTGGTGGCTTTTGAAATCCTTGTTTGGTTGATCAAAGCCTTGATCTTGAGAACAGATCGGGCCGGTGTAGAGTACGTTGAAAAGTTGGTTTCTCTCTTGAACAGCAGCACCGACCTAGCCGTAAAACAAGCCATTGCCCGCTCCCTCACTATCTTGTTCATAGACTTGAATATCTTTGATAACAGCCATAAGACCAAAAAGTTGATCTCAAAGGTATCAAATCTCAACGTCAAGCTTCTTTACAAGCAGCAGATCTTCGAGCTTATTTTGCCTCGCCTCATTGAAAACTGCCAGGGCACCAACCATCCCGAGATCTCTCTCAACGCTTTGTCCCTTGTGATTTCAAACATTTCCAAGAAAATCTTGGTGGTTCATTTGCCGGAGATCTTGCCTCTTGTCTTGAAAGGCATCAGCGTGACAAACTCCAGTATCATTGTAGGATCCTCGTTGTCTACGCTCAAGATCATATTGGACGAAAACCACTTGATTCTCGAGCCATACGTTTCCTCTTTGATTCCTAGCTTATTGAATCTTGCAACCAAAAAGATCAAGGTTGGTTCTGAGAGAATTAATAATGAGGAGATCAGAGCTTTGAGCTTGCAGAATCTTATTGAAATCTTTTCTAAGTTTTCTGGATTGAAGAAGTATAAGGATTCCACGTTGATTGGGTTGAAGGTTGCTTTGGATGATAAGAAGAGAAACGTTCGGAAGTTGTGCTGTGATTTGAGACAAATTTTATACGAGCTCAACTAACTCCCACTAAAAAACACCAACTCTAATTACACAGGAAAATACCACCTTCAATTACACAAGAAATCACTGCAGTGCTCGGAACTAAAAGTACATAATTTACACAATAAACCGATTCAGTAATTGTTAATAATATTATACAGTAACTCTCAGTAAAACACTCTTACAATAAACTCTTCTTGGGGCAAAAAGTAGAAATTATACATTTGTTACAAAATCAATACTAAAGTAGTATATGTCTTACGCAATAATCAAAATGATATATTTTTATAGTATTATTCAGAGTGAGAATGTATTCTATCGGAACCAAATTATTTGATATTTTTTGGGTGCAAATAAATAAAATGAATTAGAAATTTAGTACAAAAATGATAGTGTCCAAAACTCAAATGATTTCTATATATTAATCAATGGTAGGCTAAAAAAAATATGCACAGTTCAACCTAAAACCGAACAAATTTTAGGTTATAAAGTTCCAAATCTATCAACTTAATTAAAGGTCAATTAATTTGCACCCATTAAATTTTGAACCTTTTGGTGAAATAAATCAACAATGCCCATATATAGTTTGAATCCATATCATTGAATGTTAGCTAAGACGAATGGTATGAGATGACTAGAGACCAAAAACTCGACATTACATAGAAATTTAGGGTCAAGCCAAATCAAATTACCAGTCAATTCTATTTTTTGATTTGCACCCAATAAAAAAATGGAAAATAGACAATTTTAAACCAAAATGCATGGTATCTTAGTTATTGAATGGTGTATAGATATGTTGTGTGAACTTGAACAAAACTGATCATTTAGTACGTTTGGGATTATTTGGGTGCAAATGTGGAATTTTTACATTTTCAGTACAAATTAATATGCATTTATTCTATAATTATTCAGAATCAGACTCGTTGTAATCTACCGGAGCCAAACCTGGAGTCAAACCTGGATACGAAATCAATCCCTTCTTCACCTTACTATCAAAGTCCTGGAACTTGTTATGCTTGCTAGAGTCATTTATGATCTTGCCTCTGATTCTCTTCTTTTCTTGCTTTGCTATCATACTGTTGGACAAGAGCGAGCTTCTCAACTCGTCCAACTCCCTCAGGATATTTTCGTCGTCTATAGTGGAAAGGTTCTGGATCTGGTTGATATTCTTCTTGCGTAATTTGGCCAAGTACTTGAGTTCTTCGGGCAGATGGTCTTTGTGGTTCTTGATGATATTGTACTTGATCATTCTGTTGAACTTTGTATCTCTCTCCATTTGCTTCTTGATCTTACTGCTCTTGTGTGCTTTTTTCTTGGTCTTCGGTATAGGTTGGTTGAATTGGTTGGAGAGTATTTGTGTGGATGACTGGTGCTTTTCGGAGGTGTTTGAGGGGATTTTTGAGTCGGGCAATACGCTCGCAAAGAGCTTGGCCACCGTCGACTCGGCCTGTTTTTGTGAAGTATTGGAATTGAATGCCATTAAAGCTGAACAGTACAGTACGGATAAGCTCTGCTCAGATGAGATGCCTAAATTTTCAGAGCACATGAACTCTGGTTGCATCGCGCACGTGCGTGAGCGCGTGACCCGCGTTTGGGTGTTCTCGTGTGAGTGCGGAGTGACATGTGCGGCAGGCTTATTTGCACATGCAAAGATGGGTGGGGGAGAGTGATGATGAGAGCACAGGCAAGCAACCAAGACATTTCACCAAGTAATCAGAGTAAGCCGATTCAGAAGATACAATCACCGGACACAGTGTGACCGGCCGAGTGCACAGACGTTCCCCTCTTCGTCAACTGTCTAACTCTTAACTCTTAACTCTTTAGGGCGAAGTATGGGTCGTGCACCTCTAATCTGCATGACAGGCGCACTACAGCCAGTACCGATACAGTAATAGATAATGGAGGAGATTAGGCTAATACATCACATGTAGACCGACGAACCTACTTTGCATCCACGGGCTGTTTGGGCTGTTGAGTCGACCCTTCGGCCTTTCTCCCTAATCAGATGGTGGGGTCCAACGGTTCCCCGTATTTGCTCGAAATCTCGAAAAGCATGTCACATTTGTGCCTGAAAAACCCCCCTCCGCATTGCTGGTTCCTCCTCGGTTCGCGCAGCGCAGGCACAGCGAAAATCGACCCTGTTCACGGTCGCAGCAATAGTTCACAGGCGTATCCCCGTTTTCTACATTACCTCACGTGCGTTTTTCTATTTACCAACTTACCCCATATCTCGCTAGATTGGGGACCTGAATTACTATATAAAAGGTCGGTCCCTACCAATTATTTTGCCGCATCAGTGATTAGCCAATTAACACTTTTACGAACTCCAATACTACAAAATGTCTTTAGCCGCCGACGGATTTAACGCTTCCCCATTATTCAACGAATTAGAAGCCGGTTTAGCCGACCCAAAGAACAAGCAAAAGGCCGTTTCTGGAATCAAGGCCATCATTGTCATCACTTTGAAGAACAAGGAAGGCAAGCAACAATCTTGGGTTTTGGACCTCAAGAAGGAAGGTAACGTCAAGAAGGTCGAGGGTGCTCTTCCAAAGAGCGACGTCCAATTGATCTTGAAGGACGCCGATTTCGTCAAGTTGGCCAACGGTAAGGCCAACGGTCAAAAGTTGTTCATGAACGGTGCCTTGAAGGTCAAGGGTAACATGATGAAGGCCACCGCCATTGAATCTGTTTTCAAGTCCATTGGCCCTGCTCCAAAGTTATAAGCCTACAAGTCTCTATGTCTAGTTCATTCTTGATGAATGTGCCAGTATTGCTATATGAATGAACTATGTGAAAAAAAAAAAAAAACCGTAGATTGTAGACTATAGAACACAGTCCTGTAGATTACTACCAATGAAAAGTAAATTATTACTTTCAAAGTAAAGAATTGTAGATACATGTCATTTATATTCATAAGACTGTATAAGTATAAATAAGTACTATCTCTCCTGGGGAGCTGGGTCAGCCTTATTTTAGCCTACTAATTACTTCAGCCTTCGGTCTAATTCACTTCCCCTCATCACGTGCGCTGCCAGCGAAATCTAAATTTCAACTAATCCATAAGATCTGGCTTGATCAATTGATCTCCTTATACCGCATGAGTCCTACCGTATCTGATGTGCAGACGGAGTCTGATACGCTCGGGATGTTCTTTGATCCCGAGTTCGATCCTAACATGTACGTCGACTCCATCTTTCAGTTGGCCAGAACAAAGTCCAGTATAGGCAGCGTCGGCACCTCATCCAAAGGGTTGAGCGACCTTTCAGCCCAGATTTCCGGCCTCATAGCACATCTCGACTACTATACGAACGAACTATCCCGAAACTTGGAAGACAAGTTCGAACTCTTGAACACCAACTTCAATCTCATAGGCGAAAACGATATTGAGCGCGGCACGACCCGGCTCCAGTACTACGTCAATGTGTTGAGCAACTCCATAGTGTCGTTACAAAGCGAATTGGCGAGCGTGGACGCTCAGCTCGATTCCGGTAAGCAGCAGCCCGATCCTGCCGTGCAGGACTTGGTGCTGTTGAAGAAGGTCAAGGCCAATTTGGTGCTGGTTCTTGAAGTATATAACTTGGTGTCAGAGGTGGTATCACGCGACGGCTCACGTGAAGATAACATGAGCTTGAGTTCCGAAGAGTTCCAGGCACGTTTAAACGAGTTTGCTGCGAAACTAGGCGAGATGTCCGAGCCGCTGGTGGTGGAGAAGGTGGACCAGCTTATTGATATAGGGAATTTGTTTAGCAACATGAACAAGTTCGGGCCGATCTATAGGCAGTTTCTCTCTAAAATAGCTAATAAAACTAGTTAATGGAACAATACAAGAGAAGAAATAAGCTAAATAAATATTTATAGTACAGGATATGGTGCATTGATTAAAAACTAACTTATAGTATTTATTAGCAAAAGTTGACTTACATTGAGACTAAGTGCTGATTAATTGAGGAATTAGTACAAGATAGTTTGAGATGAGACTAGTTTTTAAGAGCTGAGTATCTTAGTACAAATTAACTACGATGAGACTCATTTGATAGGACATAATAATTTAATCTTGAGATGTAGAATTCAAAGCCGAATTACTGAAAAGAATAAGCTACATCACCATCAAGAGCTGGATTGTAGAACTGAATATATTACAAAAAATTAGAATTATTAGCTTTTATTGCTGAGTATTTTATGGTGCAATTACCTACGTGAAAACTAGCTAGTCCCTAGAGCCAATTATTTAATAGTACAAGCTAACTTTCATTACGCTTTCGATGCCAACATATCAAGAACTGATAGTTGTTAGGACACTTGGCTTACATTAAGACGAGCTAGTAATGAAAATTAATGGTGAAAGTTGAATTACATCATGATCAAGTCCCAGTTTTTAGGCAGTTATTTAAGACAGTTATATTAAGATTAGTGCTAGTATATTCAAAACTGATTAATTCGTCCAGGTAACTCAAACTGTGATAAGAGCTAGATGTTGAAACTGCTAGCTCTAGAGCAAATTGACTCGCATCAATTTAACAGCTGTTAATTAAGAACTAGTACATTGATGGTGCAAGTTACCTTACAATAAGATAAAAAGCTCAATATCAAGCTGCATTAGTACATATCAATCTACTTGATGCTATTATGAGGTTTATTCAGGTTGTGTATTTATTTATAGTTGATTATAGTTTATTAGAACTGAATACTTATTAGTACAAATAGTTACATTAGAAAAATTAAAGCCCGAGAGGATATGCGTTAACAGCTAGTGTATACTAGTGGAGTGATTATGGAGTTTTTGCTTTGAGCTCAACCTCTTCAGGCTGGATTGGGTCTTTTGGTTCTTGTTCATGGATTTCCTCTTCCTCGTCGGTCTTCTTCTTTTTCAAAAAGTTGAAGCCAACGTAGTAGATGAAAAAGTTGAATGCACGAGTAGGGAAGATCTTGACCACCCAATGGTTTGGAATGATTCTGATGATGATACCTACAGGAATACTGACGAATCCACAGATAATGGCGGTGGCCCATTGGCCAGGGGTTTGTCTGACGATACTGAAAGCAGCACCTCCAACAAACATAATTAACACCTGGCACCCCGCAATGATTAATGCAATGGTGATGAAGTACCAGTTTCTGAACAAATGCTGCGAAAAGTCCAAGTTTTCACGGGTGATACGGCCTCTGACGGTGCTGATTTCGTCGGCTTCGTCCAACTTTCTTGTCACCACCAATTTCCAGAATTGCAACCACACAAATGTATTGAATGTCAAAGCACTGATCTGCTTGCTTTGGTGGTTCGTCATGTTCCCACCAAAGAAGATTTTTCCTCCTGCAAAATGCAATACAAAGGTTACAACTAGTTGGGTAATGGACTGGCCCAAGATCATTTTCCACATGGCCACTGAAATAAGCGGACTATTTCTGCCTAGAGGTCTTCTGTTTAAGAAGGAATCGTCCGGTTTATCAGTGGCTAAGGCCAAAGCAGCCAAAGTGTCCATAATCAAATTGACCCATAACAATTGCACGGCAGTAAGCACAGACTTGTTGTCTGAAGCAGCTACGGCAGAGACGAAGGTAAGCAAACAGGCGGTGATATTGACGGTGAGCTGGAACTGAATAAACTTTTTGATGGAAATCTGCACTGTTCTGCCCCATTTGATAGCCTGGACAATATCATTGAAATCGTCAGTCATCAAGATGATATCCGAGGCTTCTCTGGCCACTTCTGTACCAGAAATACCCATCGAAAACCCTACATCCGCCAACTTCAACGCCGGAGCATCATTGGTACCGTCTCCAGTGACGGCCACCACTTCGCCTGATTTTTTAAGCGTGTCTACAAGCTTACGTTTGTCTTCAGGCGAAGATCTGGCGAGCACCTTAAGGCCCGGAGCAATACGTTTCCGCTCAGCAGGCGACAATTTCCGGAACTCGGGGCCTTCCATGAATGCATATTCGTTGGATAAATCGTCCGGAGTAAGAATATAGCAGCTTCTGGAAATGGCCTTGGCGGTAATGAGATTATCTCCTGTGACCATACGAACAGAAACGCCGGCTTTTTTACATTTAAGCACCGCTTCAGAAACGCCTTCTTTGAGCGGATCTTGAATGCCTACAATACAGTCAAGCGTCAGGGGTCTGGTTTCATCCGCAATATCATGGACTTCAGGCTTTCCTACGCCGCGAATAGAGTACGGTGGGTTTTTTGCAGAAAGGTTGATGAGTAAGTCAGGGTCTGCTTCGTGCGGTTTTGCTTCATTGACCAATTCCTGAGGAGGCCAGCTGTCTAAACCCACAAAGTCACGATGGCCCAAAGCGATGGCTCTCAAAGCATCGTTGGCATACTCATCGATATGTGACAAACAAAGGTCTCTGACTTTTCTGGTCATTTTTACAGATTGGCCGTTGGAATCAAAGGAGTATCCGCAGTTTTTGAAGATGATTTCGGCTGCTCCTTTGAAGTAGAACCGGTACCCATTTTCGATCTTCATGATGATTCCCGACCATTTTCTGGAACTTTCAAATGGAATTACCTGGACGATTTCTTTGGCATTGTCATGACGGGTTTGCTCTAGAGATTTCGAGCCAAATAAGTTGAAAAGGCCGTTTGCAAGAATTAAAAGAGCCGATTCGGTTTTGTTGCCGACGTACGGCTCGGTGACCACGCCGAGCTTGATGTCTTCCTGGGTTTTTTCTGTATCGGTGAACAACTGTCTCAAAAAGCTGACTTTTTTGGGCTTCTGTTTGGCCTGCAAAGCCTTGGACTCGTCGTATTCGGTGTTTTCAAAAGCGGTTGAGTTGAGCGAGATATTGGTGCAGATAAACACCTTAAGTTTGGAATCGATTTGCGATAAAATGGACGCCGATTTGATGCCGTCTGCGCCGGCCGTATCGTTGAATTCCAACGGAGAAATCACTTCTCCGGCTTCATTGGTGGCTACATCTTCGTCAACCAGCTCAGAATCTTTAGTCTCATAAGTCAAGCCAAAGAATCCTTTGACGACTCTCATTCTGTTTTCGGTCAAAGTCCCCGTTTTATCGGAGCAGATGGTGGTGGCCCCGCCCATGGTTTCACAGGCTTTAAGAACTCTAACCAAGTTACCGTTTTGGGCCATTCTGGTGGTTGCAAACGCCAATGCTAGCGTCACTGCAAGAGGCAAGCCTTCAGGAACGGCCACCACTATAATGGTGATGGCAGTAATGAGAATATCCATGAAAAGCTTACCTTTTTCAGTGGAATCGTAGTGATTAAACTTGCCTGAAGGTGAAATATTCACCCCAAAACGGATAAGAAGAATCACAAACAAAATCACCGCAGCAAGAAAACCGTACTTCGAAATACCTTCAGCCAACCCATCAAGACGTTCTTGCAATGGAGTGACCTCAGAGTCGGTGTCTAGACTCAACATCGTTCTACCATGTATAGAGTTACTTCCTACAGCGGTTATTACAGCATGGCCCAAGCCCTCCAATACTCTGGAGCCAGAAATGAGGTACGGGTCCTTAAACTTGATTTTGGGCGAGCCCAAATCTTCATCGGTGGGAAATTGCGACTCGAAAAATTCAAGCGCCTTTTCTGCAGGCACTTTCTTGATGGTGTCTGATTCACCCGTCAAAGCCGACTCGTCACATTCAATGTCTCCCTGGAAAAGAACAGCGTCGGCCGGGATCACGTCTCCAGTCTGGAGATTAATCACGTCTCCCACTAGTAAATTGTAGATACTGACCATTTTCTGCTGCCCCCCGCGAATAACTATAATATCTCTATCAGCTTTTTTCGCATTGAGGCGCGCGAACTGCCGCTCTTTTTGGTAGTCGTTGGCAGCTCCCACCACCACCACAATAATAATAGCGATCAAAATGGCCACACCTTCGACCCAGTCTACTTTGGGGATGGCCACATGCTCGTCATCGTAGTATGTTTCGGCACCAAAAGTCTCATACAACCCCAACGCCAACGACACCAACGCCGCGACACTCAACAAAATCAAAACTTTGTCTTTCATGAGCTCAAAACACAAGCGAAAAAATGATTTTTGCGCCTTGAGAGGCAACTTGTTAATGCCAAACGCATCTTGTCGTGCGTCCAAATCGCCTTTATCAGAATCGTCCAACCCTTGCTCTACGTTCACCTGGAGTAGATGCTGCAATCGGCCCAAACCCCCCAAGTCGTGTAGTTTGTGTAGAGACTTGGGATCGTGCAATGAGGTGAGGGTTTCGGGTGTGATTGCGAAGGGCGATTTGCGGCGCGATGTGGAATTGGTGAGCGCGGTAAATGTCAGGCGAAGAACAGTGGCTGCGGCAGGGGCAGCGGCGTGGTGGTCGAGCTCGGCTCCGTCGGGGTGTGGGGCTTGTTCTTCCGTCAATGGGGTGGCGGAATTGGCGGAATTGACGCTGGCCGCGTCGTTTCCCCCATCTTGAACTGTAAGGTGTGTCATACAGAAGTTATGCTATATCACACAAGCATGCACTTATGGCTTTGGTACTATAGATCGTGTGCAATGGATATATAATGGATACTGAAGATATATCGTTAAGTTATATCGATGCTAGTGTATGATCGTGAGTTCTAGTTGAGTTCTAGTTGAGTTCTAGTTGTGGTTTCTAGTAGTTGCGGATTTTAAAGTATTTGTAGTCCAGCAAGCTGAGCTACAAATCTGGGCCGTGCGTATTTGAAATCACAATGTCGAGCCGTTTGGCAGCCAGGTGGGCTGTGGAGAAAATTACTGCGAACAGAGAAGGAGTAAAAAGAGGATATGGCCGGAGTCAGTGCCTGGCGCCGGACTTGCAGCTCATTACTACGGTTGGCCTGACGTAGCAGTTGGTCTTGGTGCCTCCAGCCTCAAGTTTGCAATGGAAACGAGGCTGTGCTGGTGCGTGCAGGATGGGCGCAGTAGATATGGAGATAACTATATATTGGGGGATTGGGAAAAGTAACGATAGCACAGAGGACACGAGGTATATGACTGTATATACATGATCATGTATATACTGTCTACACATGTTAGTAATCCTATATGTGGTCATCTGTAGTTGTATTTGACATATCTGTAGATATTCTGACAGCTCACGATGCCTGCGGATTTGGTCCGCAGTGCGAAATTCCACTGAATAGATACGGTACTACTTTGGGTTCTACTTTGGGTAGAAGTTACTGGTACTTGGCATGATACGTCACAAGAGCAAGAATTATACAAAACGAGACAATATGTTCTTTATCGTAAGTACGAGCAAAACTACCCAAAACTACCCAAAACTACTTAATAAGCCATAATCTGTAACCTATTAATCTCTTTTAAGCTCCTTGTGCCGCGTCCATGTGCAACTCGTGCCAAGCATTTTGTTAGGCTGCAAATTCCCTCAGGGCGGAGCTCGCGATGCAAATTGCTTGGTGCCGGCCAAGGCCATAATTTGAAACACGCTGCGCCTAATGCGTGCGCATAAGATTGATCATCTGGTCCTCGGCAGGGCCCGGTTGGCGGTTGCTTCGATGCATTGCTGCTTCGCTGCATCGCCGCAGGGTCACGTGAGAAACCCTCGCGTGGACGATCGCGTGCCTGGTCATCCAGGCACATCCCATCTCGTCAATTGCGCTCGCAAATTGTGCCCAAACACAAATGAAGCCATTTGTACCTCTCGCTATAGGTTGCCTCTCTAAAGATACAAATCAACGACCTTTCATTAATAAGTGCATTTTTAACAGGTCTTCCTCTACCACTCTTTACATACCATTCTTTATAGGTACTCTCTGGCTCAGATACCGTACTCTGTGCTCGTACTCACCTCTACTGATACCACTTATACCTCTACAAAACTACTAATACCACTGATACTACTCATACTAGTAATACCCTATTTATAATTCTGATACGAGATGCTTTGCTACCAGTTATTACTGATATTAGTCATATAATCAAGTCTTTTGGTATATTTATTGTATATGAAGTGCTCTTCTGTTTGACACAATTTGTGGGGAACTGGTCGCTACGGTATTCAAGCTCCAATGTACGGCATGATATCGATGAAAAGCTCTATACAATAGCTTCTCAATACCAGCTTGACACGCCGATTTGTGGGGAAGTACTCCTTCCATTCATTTATTGCCTACTATAGTTATTTCCCATAAACACTGTAGATTTGTACCTCGGGATCTGCGCTCCGGCAACTTCGCGGGGATTTTTCGGTGACTCTTCTCTACGTGTGGCACGACAATATTTTTCCCTAGAATGCCGTTAATTCGTATACTTTTGCCAAGTAGTGTGACACTATGTAGATCAAAATTATGCCATACATGGCGCGATGAATCAGCAAATGCACGGAAAAGAACCAAACGAATTTGTTTATCCGGATTACGAACTGTCAGTTATGAGGCCACCATATCTCAAAGGATATTAGATCATCGGTAGATGATAATGGAATGCAGGACCTCATCTTTAATCTGGTGGATTGTTTTCTTTTTTTAGCCGTGCTCCCATACTCCCCTTCTCCCCAAATTGACCTTTATCAAGATGATCCAGCTGATGAGACGGCACCCGTATATTAGGTCCGATTGGGAGCCCCGAAGCTAATAATAGCCATTCGTATATAATCGGGCCGCCCCAGAATCCGAAAAAGGCAAATTGTTTTTCGGGCTCCGAACTTTCCACGCACAAATTATGAGCTCCCCCCGAGCTTAGTGTGACGGGTAGGGGTAGAGTAACTAAAAAGCGCAAGTGAGAAGTGACACCAAATGGCCTTGCTAGTGTGGTTTTGGTGTGGTGTTGATGTGGTTTTCATCAATAAAGCAACGTGTTTGGGGTAGGTAACCCTGAGCAAACAATAAATTGATCTTAGATCTTGTTTCAGTGGTTACTGATAATCGTATCAAGCACAATAACCATGCACGGCAACAACCAGCTTGCGCATCACTATGCCCAAAGGCGACATGTTCACTGTCGCGAAGAGATAAAAACCACCGCGGAGTGTGATGGTTAGCGAGATAAGGAGCCAGCTTGGCATGGCACAAAGGTGTTTTTGAGCTTATCAAAAACTTTGTTCGGGCTGCCGTGGCTTAAGTTACTATGCAAAGCGAAGACGCACAATCTGTGTTTGGCAGGAAGCCATAGGCTTAGAAGGCTATTATTTAAAATTAACTAGAAAAAAATAAAAAAATAAATTCGATGAAACTGAGTATCAATTTCAATCGGCGATAAGATATATAAATGGAAAAGCGTCTGGCATCTTTCAAATTGTAGAAACTCAATAACTTACTCTTACTTTTGGATAATACTACTACCTTGTTGGCATCATTGTGGTAAATAGTGTTTATCTTGTCAAGTTTGATATTTGATAAAAAGCAAAAGATTAAGAGTTGAAGATGGAGAAAATAAAGGATTTTCTCTCAACCTCAAAGGTTGAGTCCTTGGACGCCCCTGAGTCGTTGGACCACGAGAAATCGGCCATCCAGCCGGTTCTCTCAGTGGTCAAATCCCAAGAGTTTGACCCTGTTACTTCCCATATGGAAGATGACATTCTCCAAGACGACTACGCTCACATTCATGTTGAAGATGATTCTCCATACGCTGAAGTCAGAGCTTCTGTTCCATCCAGCGATGACTTTGAGTTGCCTCAAAGTACCATTAGAGCTTGGGTTTTGGGTATGATTTTGACCACCATTGGTTGTGGTATGAACCTTTTGTTCTCGTTCCACTCGCCTTCTTTCAGTATCACTACCTATGTGACTTCTATTTTGGCCTGGCCTTTGGGTAGAGCTTGGGAATGGTGGATGCCAAACGTCTCCATTTTCGGCTGCCAATTAAACCCTGGTCGTTTCAACATCAAGGAACATGCTATCATCACCATTATGGCCAATGTTTCGTTTTCTGGTGGTGCTGCTTATGCCACTGATATCTTTTTGGCTCAAAACAGATTCTACGGTTCTGACTTCGGTTGGGGATTCGAAATCGTTTCTATCTGGGCTACTCAGTGTATTGGTTTTGCCTTGGGAGGTATTGCCAGAAAAATCTTGGTTTACCCAGCTTCCGCTATCTGGCCAGCCAATTTGGTCACCTCTACTTTCTTGACCAACATGCATATCAACGAGAATCACCCTGCTAACGGCTGGAAGATCTCTCGTCTTTATTTCTTTGCCATCGTTTTCGTTTGCTCTTTTGTTTACTACTGGTTCCCTGGTTACATGTTTCAAGCTTTATCCAACTTTTCGTGGATCACCTGGATCAGGCCAAACAGTCCTACCATCAACCAACTTTTCGGTTCTTCTACCGGTTTGGGTTTGTTCCCTAACTCCATTGCTTTGGACTGGAACCAAATCGCCGGTTACATTGGTTCTCCCTTGATTCCTCCTGCAGGAACCATCGCCACCATTTTTGTCTCGGTGGTTGCAATTTTCTGGGTCGTCACCCCAGCCCTTTACTATACCAACACTTGGTACTCTCAATACTTGCCAATTTCCTCCAGTGGTTCCTTTGACAACACCGGTAATGGATACAATGTCACGAAGATCATTGACACCAAAACCTTGACCTTCAACGAAGAAGCCTACAAAAACTACTCGCCTCTTTTCTTATCCACCACTTTCGCTATCTCTTACGGTTTGTCTTTCGCTTCTATCTTGGCTACTGTCGTTCACACTGGTTTGTTCCATGGTCCAGAAATCATCAGTCAAATCAAGCAAAAGGAAAAGCCAGATGTCCACATGAGATTGATGAAAAGATATAAGGAAGTGCCAGACTGGTGGTTCTTTGTCGTTTTCCTTGTCTTTTTCGCCTTGTCCATTGTCACTGTTAGAGCCTGGAACACTGAAATGCCAGTTTGGGCCTTGATCGTCGCCTTGTTGATTGCCATTTTCTTCTTGTTGCCAGTCGGTATTATCTATGCCAGAACTAACATTGCTGTTGGTTTGAATGTCGTCACCGAATTTATCGTTGGTTACATGTTGCCAGGTAAGCCATTGGCCATGATGTTCTTCAAGACTTTCGGATACATCACCAACAATCAAGCCGTTACCTTTGCTCAAGACATGAAGTTGGGTCACTACATGAAGATTGCCCCAAGAGTGTTATTTTCAGCCCAATTAATCGCTACTGTTTGGGGTTCCTTGGTTCAAGTTGCCGTCTTGAGATGGGCTTACGGTTCCATTGACAATCTTTGTGCCCCTGACCAAAAGAACGGTTACACTTGTCCAAACGGTAAGGTTTTCTTCACCGCCTCCATTATCTGGGGTGTCATTGGACCTCAAAGACAATTCTCCCACGGTCAAATCTACTACGGATTGTTGTTCTTCTTCCTTATTGGAGCCATTCTTCCAGTTATCTCGTGGTTGATCTTGAAGAAATGGCCAAACTCGCCTATCAGATGGTTGAACTGGCCTGTTTTCTTCAGTGGTACTGGTTACATTCCCCCAGCCACTCCTTACACCTACACTTCTTACTGTCTTGTAGGATTATTCTTTGGATGGTTCATCAAGAGAAGATTCTTCCATTGGTGGACCAAATACAACTATTCCTTGTCAGCTGGTTTGGATATCGGTTTGGCCTGGTCTTTGTTGTTTATTTTCTTGTGTTTGAACTTGACAAACACCAACTTCCCATCCTGGTGGGGAAACAAAGTTGTGGCTGGTACCATGGATACCAAAGGTACCGCTGTCAGAAAAACATTGGCAGAGGGCGAGACTTTCGGTCCTTCAAAATGGTAATACCTCTAATTCGTACGTGACTATCTAGCCGATACTAGTAATAATAATCTCTTGTAGATCTATGCTAATGGAGACCGCTTTGGCTCATGTATATATGCTTTAATTCACCTAATAATAAATAGACGATGTGCTCAATTCAACAGGAATTGTTTTAAACAGATTTATGGTTCATCTGTTTTGCATTTTATAGACCTCGTTCGTCACCTTAATAGTTACTCTAGACAGTATAGACTTAATTAATACACCCTAATAGTTATCACTGAAAATCGTAAATATATGATCAGGTCATAGTAAGTAATTTGAGTAGTAGACATTATATGCTTGATATTTGTGGTAAAAAAGACGAATATTTATATGCTGCATTTATTAATTGGCTGTAAAAATCGGTCGTAAATGTGTAAATTACGGGTGACGTAAGCCAAGAATTTGTACGATATTTTGAGCGGTTTTAAATATTTTGAGCGAATTCCGTTTATGAGCGTAACCTGCAGCTGGAAACACGTTGCAAGAATGTGGATCTTTATAGTCAATATGCTGCAAAACGTAAAAATCATTTAAAAGTGGAAATGATCTGCACTTGGTGGCAAAATGAGGATTGGCGGGCCACGAGGTCAATTGGGTGGCAAACTAATACTTAAACCTTTGGGGTGGTATTACCACAACCCAACATTCACAAATCAAGCCCCATGCCACACTCTTGCGTTTGCATAGCTACAACAGCTTGGCATATGTGATATGCGCCTTTTCTGTTCCAAGAATCCTTTGTTTATTTTAAGGTTCTAGGGAGGCGCATCTATTTTTTGCAACCGATTAAGTAAATGCCGCATCGCTACATTATCATACAATCGACATGAGTAATTTTAAGTTAGCTACAAAGAGCACTATCATGTGAACATCCTAGCACTCATACTCATACAGTCATAGTTATATTAATATAGATTGTTGGTATACAATTGGCATTCACAGCGTCCAAAATGTTCATTACTCATACTTTTTCAAAATATCTTTCAACGATGATTCGTCTCCAGCAATGAGGTTTTGGTCCCAGTCGACTACCAAAGGGGCTCTGAAAATATACTCAGGGTCTTTTCCAGTATCTTTTTCCGTGGCGTTCTCCGGATTTTCGAGACTCCTGCGAAAAACCTCGGAAATCAAGCTGTATTCGCCTGAGGTGAATACCTTGGTGGGGCCTGCTTTTCTGGCGACACTAGGCGGCAGATCGCTCAAAAACGGGTACGCGTTACTCAATGTCTTTTTGCAGGCATCGTTTTGCAAGCAATTGGCGTAAATCAATTGGTACTGGTCAAAAGTAGGCAACTGATTTGGAGCCAAGTCAATGCGAAACTTGTCGTCCAGTTTGTCTTGGGCAGATTCCAAAATTTCATAGAGCTTTACCGAAAGTGGCAGTTTGGTATTGTGGAAGATACTGATAGTGGCGGGAGAGTGCTGTAATGTTCTGAAGAGCGACATTGAATTGATAGAGTTAACAAGACCCTTTCCATTTACAGTCTTGTGCTGGTTTCGTTAGGTTGCTTTCACGTGACGCGCGCAATTCATCAATTTTATTTGTCGTACTATTGCAGAGATTCGCCCTGCTGGCCAAACGGTTAAGGCATCCGCCTCCTAAGCGGAAGACTCCGGGTTCGAGTCCCGGGTAGGGTTTATATTGTTAGTCATTTTTTTTCAACCCATAAACTCTCAACTTCAACACCCCTATTACATTTACAGTAACATAGTTCAATGGTATTTTATGTGTAGAAATGCCGTCAGATCTTGGTACGTCTGAACATCCGCCCGATCCCGAGTCCAGCAGGCCTGCTCGTCTCCACCCGATTCGGGCTACCAAACTCAACAACTTTAGGTACTGGAGCTATTCGGTTCTATTTGTAATCGCAGCAATCGTTTTGGTGCCTTATTTGATAGATCCAACCAGCTTGGAGAAATTTTGTCTGCACTTTTATGTAGTGATCTTGACGCGCTCGTTTTGCCAAGTCAAGCCGCAAGTATGTGCCACATCCCTCAACCCGAGGTTCATCGAGCTTAACTCGCTTTTGGTCAAGGAGTTTGACAATGTGGAGATGATCTATGTACGTCACCGGACCATTGAAAAATGGGACAATTTCTGGATAGGTTTGGTCAACTTATTTGTACCAAAGCGTCTTGTATTTTGGGCGTTCAAGAAGGTTTTCCGGAGCAATATGGAAAGAGATTTCTTTTGGTCCAAATGTAACGAAACACTTCAGCTCTTTCTTGCTGCCGGTAATTCGGCTATGTCGCATACTTTGAAAGGAGTGGTGATCTCGAGAGCGTGGGTGTTTTTTATCTTTGGGTTCTGTATTACTATAGTAGAACTGTGGGCTAGGATTTTGGAGCCGTTGTCGAAGGTTTTTGAAGAAGCAAGTGTGTTTTAATAGTCCACTCGAATAGTCCACTCGAATAGTCCACTCGAAGAGTGGCCTATTCTCCAACGTATATAAAGATACTACATTATATAGTTTGGTTATAATCACAAATATTTTATAATTAAAGTAGATAATTTACAAAATAGCATTCTTACGAAATACAAGTAAGCTTGATTATTAACTCAACACCTAAATGTTACAAATAAATATCGAGGAATTGACTCTGAGTGCTAAGATGTTAACCTGCCTGATTGCCGTTTGTCAGGTAAATGTATCTGTAAAACCTTTACGATCTCAATATCTAAACTTCTTTTTGCACCCAAATATAGATAAATGATTATTTTATAAGTACAAAGCTTAGAGGCTTAGAGTGATGCTAGAGATTGAATTTTTTTTACCACAATCGTGAAACTAGGTCATCTTTTCTTCCAGTCAATACCTATTTAGTTGTAATCAAGCTAATCGGTAGCTTTCATATAACCTTTCTTGGTCTAACTTCACTGAAGTAGAGAATGGCCTCAATTACTGTTACCAATGTACTTGATATTCTAGAGTGCATGATACTTATTTACACACTGCTTACTTTATTACTTTCTAAATTCAATCCTAACTTTTATAAACTGGCTAGTACTTTTAGAGTCTGCATTGAAATTTACTTCCTATGAGATATTGGTGAAATGAAGGGATTCGTGATTGCTAAAAGCCAAACTCGAATGCACTCATGTCTGGCTCTTCAAACATGGTTGGCGGAGGCTTCTCTTTATGGCTGAACTTTTCGGTTTCTTCACGATGAAACTCAGTTTTTGGCTCGTTCCATTGGATTTTATTAGTTGTGGAACTACTATGAATAAACGTCCAGTTTCGAAGCAACAATATTGTAAGGTAGTCACACCCCATTCTGGTGTATATCATACACACTTTGTGGATAAAATCGGTTTCTTCGGTAGGACTAATATTGAAAGAACCTTTGAGATAATTGATCTTTCTGTGTCGAAGCTCATCAAACAATATTATAAGCACGGGATCGTCCTTTAAGAAACTCTGGCCAGAAGTCGAAGGAGTGCTTTTGCTAATAAAATTACGGTTACACTGCTCAGAGAACTTGTCCTTGTGAGCTTGCACCATATCGATAGGCGTACGAATTAATGCTTGAATAGAGCATTCTTTTAGGCCTAGCTGCCAGAATATCCAGCTGACAGTCCATCTGTCTCCATTGGAAATCGCCTCAGGTAAGAGATAATTTTCTACAGTGGTACTTAGACTCTCATTAGTGCCACCTGATACTTCAGAGTAAACTTTTGATACTGCCAAGGCCAAGCTGGGATCGTTTACTTTACTGGCCAAGATGTTACAGCACTCTTTGATGGAACCTCCCAATAAGAAAAAAGCTGCAGAGTCCAAGTACCGGTGCTTTCCCAATAAGACGTATGCGTTCTTATTTGCAGCCGTTTTCCATCTTTGTTCGTTGAAATCGTTGGCCAAAAACTTGAGCATCTTTTGCTTATCAGGATGACTAACGGTTTTCCAGAGCCCTATCAAGATCTGTTTCTTCTGCATGGCAAGATAGAACAACGCTACACGTCCTGAGGGGTCTCTCGAGTCGCTAAACTCGTTCCTTGCAGCCGCCTCTATAATCTTTACAAGCCTAGCGGTTTCTATCCAGTAAACTATACCAGTCTGCTTGATATGATCCCATTTCATACGGTGACCATAGTGGTCTTGTATAGTATTAAGAAGCATTTCCTTGTTGTCGCTGTGAAGGGCCCAGTTGATGTCTCTCATGCTCAATTTCGGCTGCTTGGTAGACATCTGGAAAAGCTTGAACCCAATGAAAAACCGCATTCCATTGGGATCCAACGACAACAAGTGTTTCTTAAGCTCTTTGGTGATGGTCACAATTGATAAAAGAGTACTTTGTTGGTGACGAGTTAACAAAGGCAAGGAGATTTTCATCAAATGGTCCTCCAACATTTCAGCCAACTGGGCTGAAAACTCGCCAAAAACGTCCAATGAATAATCCGATTCTTGGCCCTTTTTATGGCTTTTTAGAACTTCGTAGGTCATATCCATGCCCAAATCCCAAGAAATATGGATCCCTTTTCTGATATTCTGGAATAAACTCACCAAAATATCTTGTACGAGTTCCACCTGGTTCATAAAGAGACACTGGATCAAGAACTGGGGGTGGTATACAGGCAAGGGCCCGTTAAGAATACTTACCAAGTGACTAATACTATATACAAGATCGTTGGTGGATTTGTTAATGCGCTGGTAGCCGGCACCGTCATCAACGTGATTAATTCCCAGGGACGTATAGCCTGTCATAAGCTGTCTAATAGTGGAATCTATACTGGACAGAGAGCCTAATTTGACCCAGTTATCGTCAATGAAGAACTGGTTACCGCTTGCTATAATCAAATGACCTCCGCCTAGCCATATCAGATCGCCGATTTCATGGCTGGTATAGTCGGAAACGTCGATCTTTTTAAGCACCGCAAACGTAGGAATACTATTGGTGTAATCGTATCTTAACTGGGTGTAGAGTAAAACAAACCGAGAAAAACCTACGGAAAAGATGGAATTGGACGAGTTTTGGGCCGTTAGAGAAGTCCAGTCCAAGTCTCGGACTGGGCCATAAGACTCAGGATACGTTTCCTGGTACTCTAGCACACCGGACTTTATATCCCATATGGTGAGATCAAGACCTGTTTGGTCAACTACAGCCACTTTATTGAGCGAGTCCGAGCCTTGGATCTTGGTGGCTTTGCTAATATTGGTTTGGATAGTATAGGCCAGTTTCCACAGGAGTTTTTGTCCAAAAATAACAGAATATACCTGAAGAGTTCCGTGTTCATCGATAACTGTGACAATATTTTTGTCTCTGGTGGTAATAGACGCATCTATAAGCGATATTTTGTGGATATTGCCTAGCGGGTCTATCTCTACGGCAGAAAACTCAGTCTTTTCTGGGATAAACTTCCAAGCCAATGAAGTTTCCTTGAATATAGCCACTAAATAGTAATTATTATCCGATTTGGTTAATAAAAATACAAGCGGTTCAGTCTTGATTTGAAGTGAAAGACGTTTGAGAAGGGTGGCTGGCTGGTCTTCGGTGTTACAGGAATATAGACCGATAAAACCCCCTTTTTCCAAGGTAATAACTCTTTTGCTATTGTCTATATCAGATAAGACGACTGCATCCCAAATTCCTTTTTCTTTTTCATCTTTTTCATTTTCCTTTTCTTTTTCTACATTTATTTGGAACTTTTTGGTGATGGTCATTTTTTGCCGGCCCTTTTCTTCAAGCACCAATGGTTCCCAGATGTAATTGTGCTCGGCAAAGTTAGATATCGACATTAAAACATCGCTACTGGCCGATTTTACAAGTTTTCGTATGGATTTGGTGTGGCCCTGGAACTTATCTACGAGTTTCGCAAATGGCTGCGAATCGAAAAGCAGATCGACACTAAAGATATTGCACCTGATAGTGCTTTTGATACGATCGTGTACTAGCATAGACAACGTTTTGTTCGTAAAGAAACTTATGCTGGGAATCAGTATAGGCTTTAAAGAGACGATATCTGGCCGGTTTATGTCAAAATCAGGCACATTAATTTCTACAGGAAACGCATGCGGCCCAAAAGTCTTTATATCTCCCACAGGATCGATTTTAATGCTATTGGGAGGATTGACAGAAATATTACTGACCAAGTATACGGCTACTTCACCGCTTAAAGATACGGCTAGGATTACGTCCAGATCGCCTCGGCCCAAGTAATGGCTTTCTACAACACAGAAGGTAGCTAGAGGGCTTTTGAAGGCCTTTTTGAGATCGTACGTGGCCCACGATCTTATGTGCGAGTGCCCATTGTACTCAAAAGAAGCCCACACCCGAAGAATACTGTCGCTTCCTAAGGTATATACGACCTGATTGGAGTCTTCTTCACTAATATAGCTACGGATATTCTTGATATTGGCCATGGACCCGTCGATCTCGGCCGGCTTCGAGTTTTGGGTCTGTTTCCGCAAGTAAAAGTCCATTAAGTAGGTCTTTTTTGGGTGTTCCAAGTACGAAAGCTCAAATAATGTATGGTCACCATAGGATATTCGGGTCCATACTTTCAAAAGACGCTCGTACGCACACGCCGCCACAATGGTCTCAGCTTTTCGGGAGATTTTCACCTGGTTTACGGCGTTGGCCTGTGTCATTTTCCACTGCGGTTGGAGCTGTAGAGTGCCATATTCGTCATATAGTCTATATAATACAAGCGCATTGTTGGTTCCGACCACCAACTCGTCTTCAGTGACAGCCCACTCCATACAATTGGCCCCAGAATCCACCTCTATCTCTACGGCATGGGTCCAATGGGGCGTGGAATCGTACTCGTTGGCTCGATATAAGATGATTTTGTGGGAAACACCAATTGAGATGACTCCTTTGGTGCTAATGGCCACGCACGAGGGCTCATTTTCAAGGTAAATCGTCTGGATAATCTTGTCACCATTGTTCTGCCCGAGACTAGCCTCGACTCTCTGTGAGGCTATAATCAAGTTATTGCCCGATCCATACACAATAACATGGTGTTTTTGCCATAGCGTCTGTACCAACGAGCTTTCCGACCGGTTGACTTCGCCCGGAACAAACGAAATCGTCATCGTGCTTCACTCAGCGCTTTAATCTCTCTCTAACTGCCTGGCTCTCAACTGGTGATAAATGCTCTGGTGATAAATTGTCCTGCACACAGGCCAATGCGCTCATCAGCAGACCAAGAATACTACAGAGGGACAGATTAGCAGAGATCATGGGTGCTAGGTAAGTGGAGTTGGGAGTTGATATAGAGAAGCTTACTAATACTTAGTTGTACGGACCAGAAGAAAGCTTTGGCGATTTGCCTCCAGCGGTCGCCCTGTGTGTTGATCGAGCGCAATACGCCCAAGCAGTGCTTGACGGACCCGGTGTTGAAGCGAGAACTTCCCGAGCTCTGTGTGGCGAACTTCAAAGCGTTTATGGAGTGCAAGAACGGTATGTTTGATATGCGGAAGCGTATGAGGGGTAACGCTCCCATTTCTACCGGCAAGTACGACGAGACCTACGACAACTTGTCGTCTGGAAACTACAGTCCTGCAGAGGAGATGAAAAAGTTGGATGTGTTGAACCGGAATTTGTCGAAGCAGAGACAGATTAGAGAGGCCGAGGAGAGGGCCAGGTTAGCAGGAGAAAAGTAATGTAAATAAGTAAATAGTAAATAGAATGAGAAATGACAGAAACGATAGGTAAATGGGGAACAGAGCGAATAGAAGAGGAGAAAGAGAAGAAATAGAAGAGAAGAAAGAAAAGAAAGAGTGAAGAGTAGAAAGTAGAAAGATGTATTGTGAGATTTGATATGGAGATGTGATCTGCAGTAAGAGTATGTATGTCAATCGTTGAGTATAAACATTAAAAGAGAACGAGTGTAGAATATTTGTGGAGTTCTCACTGGTATACTCACAAAAATGATTCGCACTGAAAATTAATAGTGAGCAGATACCAGTAGATTATAATAGAATTATACCAATGAAATAAAAGTAGTATACAATAGATCAGAATAGTAGTACCGTATAAGAAATAGAAAATACTGAAGTGCCAATAGAAATAGGATGTACTAATAAATAGAAACACTAATAGAACATACAGATAGAACACACAATTAGAGCGTACTAAAAGAGTAAAAGAAATAGAACGAACTAATGCACACAAAATTTGAAACATTGATGTAATCTGACTAATAATATAGACAAACATAATAGAGTCATAGTAGAGTCATGAAATAGAGCATACTAATAGAACAAACTAATAGAATTATACTGATAGAAATAGTTATGATGCTCAAGATTTCTGTTTGTGGTGTATCAACTCATTAGTATTCTCAGTTTTTCATATTTTTTACACATTTTCTGTAACATCTGGATTCACGCGAATTCTAATGGTATTGCTTGTAGATTGCTTATGGTACAAGATGAATTGTTCGTAAACTACACGGCGCATTACAGATACCCCAGACCCCACAGATCATGGCTATCTCAGGTTACCTTGTATCGTGCAGGCATCTGGCGAGGTGACGGTGGAGAAGTTAGAGATTAGCGAGGTGACCTCGAAACACAATGCAACGTCGCCATCCTTTTTGCCGAGGTTGCAAGCGAGTGAAAATGCAGGTGCACTGCCAAGGCGAGAAAATAAGTAGGAAAATGAATGGAGAAGTGAAAGGAAGTAGTATTAGTGAGTTGGTGGTAGGTGGAGTTAGTGAGTACAGCGAGTAGTATTTTCCTGTGTAGTTAGCTTGTGTGCTCGTGTGCGGTCTCGTGCTGAGAGGCTCGGCGAGTCGCGCAATTGTGGCTCAGTATTAATGGCCGTTGGTTATTTCCCTAATTCATAGCCCGCTGACAATTAGATGAGACTGGGATGGGGTTTATTCCTATGGGACCCTATGGGACCCTATGGTACCCTATGGGACCCTATGGTACCATAAAGTAGCATAAACATTACTATTGTATTCTATATCCTATCGTACTTCTACAGATATACTCACTAGCCAGTCTTTGTACTACTTGCATATTTGTAAACCTGTAGCACGCTCAATTGTAGATCTATTTGTGGAGTTATTTGTGGAGTGAATTTTTCACTCTATTTTTTATTACTACTTAGCTCTACTTTCATGACTAAACAAAACCATATTGTGTCGCTGTTGGAGTCTGACAGGGTGGCCGAGCTCTCGGACCTCCTCACCAAACTCCAACCCAAACTTGTCGAGTACATTCAAACCAGCGATTTGCACTCGCAGTCGTACAGATCCGATGGCTTGGGCAAGTACCATGAGCCGGCCGAGCTCAAAAAAATCTTCTTTCAAGAAGATTTGGACGTAGGCATCAAGGGTGATACCGACCAGGTGTTCGAGGTGATCGACAAGGTTCTCAAGTACTCAGTCAATACGTGGCACCCCGGGTTCTTGGACAAGCTCTTTGCCTCCAACAACCCGATCGGGGTAGTGTCGGACTTGATTTTGAGTGTGCTCAACACCAACTCGCATGTCTACACGGTGTCGCCCGTTTTGTCCATCATCGAGAACCACATTGGGCACAAATATGCCGATCTTTTCTTCCACAACGCACTGTGCGGGGGTTTGACGTTCTCGGGAGGCTCGTGGTCAAATATCACCTCTATGCAGATGGCCAGGGCGTTACGGTACCCTGACACAAAGGACCACGGCAATGCCGGCTACAAGTTTGCCATCTACACATCCGAGCACTGTCACTACTCTGTAGAGAAGGCGGCCATTTTGTTGGGGTTGGGGCTGAACCAGGTGTTCAAGGTCAGCACGCATGTCGACGGGACCATGGACGTGGACGAGTTGGCGAAGGTCATTTCCGAGACACGCGACCAGGGCTACACACCATTGTACATCAACGCCACTGCGGGCACCACCGTTTTTGGCTCGTTCGACGATTTTGCGGCCATCGCCAGGGTAGCCAAGCAGTACGGGTGTCACTTCCACATCGATGGAAGCTGGGGAGGAAATGTTATTTTCTCGTCCAAGCACAAAGTCAAGATGGCCGGAGCCGAGCTAGCCGACTCCATCACCGTCAACCCCCACAAAATGTTGGGTGTGCCCACGACATGCTCGTTCTTGTTGGTTCCGCAGGTGAGCGACTTCCAGAAATCGATGTCGCTCAACGCGCCTTACCTTTTCCACGGAAGAGAAGGCAACGACGCCGAAAACTTCGACTTGGCCGACGGCACCATGGGCTGTGGCCGCAGGGCCGACTCGTTCAAGTTCTACATGGCCTGGTTATACTATGGGCACCAAGGGTTTGCTGAACGAGTGGACCATGCGTTCGCAATCGGCGCAGACTTTGTAGAAAAAATCGCGCGCGATACACACTTTGAGTTGGTGGTTCCAGGAGCACCTCAGTGTTTGCAGGTGTGTTTCTACTATAAGATCGACGGGATCTCCAACACGGAGGTGACTCGGTATGTGTCGAGAGAATTGCACAGACAGGGCCGATTCTTGGTTGATTTTTCGCCCATGCCAGCGCTGGAAAAGGGCGGTGAAGATAAGGGCGAATTTTTCAGGGTAGTGTTTAACCTGCCTATTTTGACCGATAAGGTGGTGGATGATTTGATTGCCGGTATTCGTGAGTGTGGAAAGGATTTAGCCAAACTCAAAAATCAAGTAGACTAGAAAACAACATCAGAAGTAACTAGAAAACAACATCAGAAGTAGACTAGTATAGATAGTAACAAGAAAGTAGAAGAAAATAACAAGAAGTAACATAAAAGTAACAGATTTCTGTGACAGATATAAGTAACTAGATTGTTACCTACGTAACAATCGGATGATTTCTATAATTGTTCCGTTACTCGCTAATCGATAAGAACGGTTGCAGCAGCGCGAATCAACAAGCCGAGTGTAATTACCTAATAACTTATCAATATCCAAAAGAAGATTAATTAACTGGCTGCAACCAGAGATAAGGGCTGCAGGCATGCTCGGGCTCGTATACCGAAATACGGGTCCATCACGGGCTCGAAGATGGGGGTCCCGCGCACGTGAGATGCCTTAGCGAGCCAGCAAGCCATCAAGCGCAAAATACCAAACCACCCGAACCATGGCGTAGCCGTGGTTTGGCTTAGCTGTGGGCGCTACATTGCAGTACCCTGACACAACACTAAACTATAATAGTTAGTCCGATCCATCCTGCCAAAAAAATGTACATACTATTCTACATAACTCTACAAATACACTAATACACATTCACTATCCTCTCGTCCATCTCGTCTCTCTTCTATACTTTTTGTCTTCTTTATCTTGGCTCTATTTTGTTCTCTATTTTGTTGTCTATTTTGTTGTCTATTTTGTTCTCTTTTTGTTCTCTATTTTCTCTATTTTTTCTCTACTCTAGTCTTTTTTTCTCTTTTTTCCTTTTCTCTTTTCTCCATTCGTAGTTAATTGCCTGTTTTCTAATTTCAGGTTTCCGTCAACCATCGCCTTACAACCACCTAAGCCAGACCAACATCCTAGCACTAATATTCCGTAATTAATAACACTTTATCTCTCCGCTTATGTCTTATGTTGTACTATCAGAAATGCTACATCGGCCCAAGGTAACGGTCCAAGGTAACCGTAGGTAACAGTTGGTTGCATTGGAATTCGTCGCCAAACGAGGTTGCATCGGCTTGTGCCTGGGATCGCCCCGCAGCCTTGCGAGTGCGAGCGAAAATTGCCAGTGCGAGCGACGAGGCTTTAAAAGAAGCAAAAACTGAAGCCTCTGTCAGTGGACAAACCCACCAGTACGATACCATGTGGCACCCATACGCATCCATACCCCTCCAATACCCTACAATGCAATACCTATTTTCTAATTCCCTTCTATCCCTTTTCCCTTTTTTCCCTTCCTCTCCCTCTCCCTCTTTATCGCTCTCCCCACATAATGCCGTGTAACATCGATTCCATCGCGCACAAGATAAGTATTACGTAACTTCCGTGCTGCCACCAAGTTTCACCATCTATATATAAGGTCGATATCCCAGATGATTTGATCAATATCGACAAGTACTAGTGCTACTAACAAGTACTACAAATAACTACCGACTATAACTATTGGCTATAACTGCTCATTGTACTACTGATACTACTACTGCTATATTGTCTGGTACCACAACTTTACGCTACGCTACTGTTAACCCTACTTCAACCCTACTTTTAACCTTATACTTAAGTTATTTATACGAAGTTTTTTATGTCAGACGCTAACTCAGACAAGGTCGCTAGCAACGTCGAGATCAACACCACGTCCAGTGAAAACGGTGAAGAACAGCACGTCGAGCTCGTCAGACACTCGTCGGCTGAGATCGAGGCTTCCGGCAAATGGTACGACAAAAAGATCAATGTTCCGTTTTTAGGAGGGTTCCGCTACTCTGATTCCATGGCCCAGGTGGTCATGTTGTCGTTCGTGGTGTTTATGACTCCCGGTATGTTCAATGCCTTGACAGGTATCGGTGCTTCCATTTCCGACGTCAAGACCAGTGACAACGCCAACGTGGCTCTTTACTCTACTTTTGCCTCCATTGGTTTCTTTGGTGGTACCATCTGTAATGTTATTGGTGTGAGAGCCTCGCTTATGTTTGGAGGGGTTGGATATGCTCTTTATGCGTCGTCTTTATTGTGCTTCTACCATACAGAAAATAAGGGTTTTGTTATATTTGCAGGTGCCTTTTTGGGTATTTGCGCTGCTACGTTGTGGGCTGCTCAGGGTACTATTATCATGTCGTATCCTACCGAAGATAAGAAAGGAAGAGCCATTATGGTTTTTTGGGTGATTTTCAACTTGGGTGCGGTTGTGGGTTCCATCATTCCTTTGGCCAATAACCTTGAAAATAAAGGCTCGGCTGTTAATGACGGCACCTACGTGGCGTTCATTGTGCTCATGTGTCTTGGTTCCATCATTGCGTTCTTCATGTTGCCTATGAGCAAGATCTGGAAGTCCGACGGCACCAGAGTCATTTCGGCAAAACACCCTCACTGGAAAGAAGAATTGTACGGACTCGTCAAATTGTTGTACAGAGACCCTAAAGTGTTCTTGTTATTCCCCATGTTTTTCGCCTCCAACTGGTTCTACACCTACCAGTTCAACGAGTACAATGCCGGCCGTTTCAACCTCAGAACAAGATCGCTCAACTCGTTGTTGTACTGGTTCTCGCAGATGTTGGGAGCCATTTTCATCGGTGCCATTCTCGATATGAAGAAGTTCAAGAGATCCGTTAGAGCCAAGATCGGCTGGGTCATCGTCGTGGTGTTGGGTATGGCCATTTGGGGCGGAGGGCTCAAATTCCAGTTGGGTTTCACCAGAGAACAGGTCTCTGCTGCACCCGGCGAAACTCCCGAATTGGCTCCTATCGACTACAAAGAAGGCAAGTATATCGGCCCCATGTTCTTGTACATGTTCTACGGAGTCTACGATGCGGTGTTCCAGTCGTTCATCTTGTGGACTTTGGGTGCGCTTTCCAACAACCCCAAGAAAACAGCCTTGTATGCCGGTTTCTACAAAGGTATCCAGTCTGCCTCTGCTGCCATTGCCTGGAGATTGGACGCCATGCACAAGCCTTTCATGGATATGTTCATTTCCTCGTGGGTGTTGAGTATTGGCTCGTTGTTCATTGCTGCGCCATTGATCTTGATGAAAATCAAGGAGACCACCGAGGTAGAAGAAGATGATTTCGACCAGATCGTCGATGAGAAGGAATTGGTTTCCGTCAAGTCGGCTCCTAACGATGGCCATTTGGCCCCTTCCGAAAAGGTTTAGTATATATCTAGTAATAAGAGATTAATAAGATTAATAAGATTAAGAGACGAATAAGAGATTAAGAGACTAATAAGAGATTAAGAGACTAATAAGAGATTAATTAACAGTAACAGAATCATCAAACCGAATTATTTAGAAGAGTTAAATGGGTTGTAATTAAAAGAGTTTAATGAGTTGAAATTTATTTAATTTATTGTACTTTTTTTTTTATCTCATCTCATCGCATGTTGAAATTTAACTCTTTCTTATTTTTTCACGTAAAGAATCGACTCTCCATTAACTCCATTTGGGTCTAATTTTTGGTCATCAAAAATTTTACGACGATCTCATTAGAGTTCTTGTCGTCGCTTAGTTTGGGTTGTTCTACTTTTTGCTCTGCTCTACTACCCCAGCTACCCCAGCTACCCCACAGTACCCCAGACGAAATGCGAAAAAATGGTTACATTGCGTGAGGTTACATCTGTCACGTTACATTAGCGGACCAAAATGCAATATGCCCCGCGTAATGCACCCTCGGGCGCCGCTCTCAATTTCCGAATTACCATGGACCCTAAAATTTTTAAACCAGTCACCGGTAACGGTAATATACGCGTTAATTAGTCACAGTACATGGTAACGGTATTATACGGCGTTGATCTGCAGCTGATTAGTCTTTGCAGTAATGAGACTCTCCCACTTCTAGTGTAGAGAAATGTTCGTTGAGCCATGAGACTTTTCACGTAATTACTTGTTCCATGTCTTGGCTAAGCCTCCTATTTGCAACCTACTTATTTTTCTATTTGTGGGTCCCAACTAACCTCTATTATTTTTCGTTCGTGTCGGTCTCGAGACTACCTGAGGAACTGCGAGTTGCTCTGGCACCTGTGGGCAAGCAGGTAACGAGCTCCTAAAACTCTCGGTCAAGTTGCCAACTATAATAGTAATGTGCACCCATCTCGAAATATAATAGTAATGTGTCTAATTCCCCTTCAATACTAATACTACTAGCCCTACGAGCTTGGTGCACCGATATATACTAAGATATATTCTATGCTTTCTCTATAGATTTCTAGTGAACTCAACTCTCGGTATTCCATTTAATCAAACGGTGATCATTTCGAAGATTTCTTCACTCACTTACTACATCCTGGCCTTGTCACATTGTCAAACTAGGCTCAACAGGATCTTCTTACCTTATTCTGGCATCCCATTGCTGTGGTTGTAGGTAACGATCGCATGTTAATTATTCAAAGTAGAATATCTTTATAGGTTGTATCAAAATCTTGGAATGCTTCGTAGCTGATAAACACTAGGCTAGGGCGTATTACGTAGAACAATAATGGGTATGGCAGAAGTGATGAATAACAGGTGATGCCGCAGTATCTTATAGCTGGATAACGAGCAATTTAATAGTTTCAAAGAGTAACAATGGATAATCGAAACTTGTAGAAATAGACTAATATTCATAGGTCATTGGAAGCCTCATCTTGCTGATGCAATAGACGAACAACATGAAAAGAGTGAAGAAATATCACAGCTATGCAACAGTAGTCTTAATGATTATGCACTGTATTAAGTTATACTCTTAAGTGGTTAGCTACGAGTTAGGTCTACAAGAGATTTCACAAGAGCATCTCTTGAGTCCTTTAAGAATGAAAAGACTGAAGAGATAATGGGAATAATAATGAGAATAATAAAGAGAATAAAGAGTCTGTTGAGCCTCAAGAGCAAGCTCTTGAGCCTCTTCATACTTGGTAATAGAGAATTGTACTGTTTGCTCTGACAATATTTTGCAGCTATCTGAACACAAGCAGTATTCGAAATTAAATATGATTATTTTCTACTGAAATATTCACTCCATCTCAACTAAAAGCACTTACGACTTATACATTCCTTTTCTGTCTTTACACCTCCAACAGCTATGAAATCAAATGCAAGTCCATCTCTAGCGAGACTCGTAGCTAGAAAAGATTTGGCTAGAAATGATTAGCGAGAAATGATCCCGCGAGAAATGATTTATCGAGAAAATCAAATAGTGCGAGAGGTTAATACATCTAAAGGCAAGTCATAGCCATCAGACAAGGTCAAAGCAATTGACAGAGTAAAGTTACATCACCTATATAAGTCATTCAATACATACACTGATAAGAGTAGTTATACACTTTTTTTAATCTTTCTCTAACATACTAGATTTGAAAATACATCAATGATAGACTAATATTGTGTAGGCACATTTTATATAGTTATCAAATCTAACCCTGACAATGATGGTAAGAACATAAAGAAACTAAATACCGCGTCAGTTGATATATTCTAATTTCACTGTTCGCACTAAATCGCACCAGACTTATCTCATCGCACGCTCGCACAGCTCGCTCTTTATCTCATCGCACGCTCGCTTTCAGCTCGCGCTTTATCTCTTCGCACGGTTTATCATCTTTCAGCTCGCTTTCAGCTCGCTATCGCTATGATTCACGACAACTCGCTATACCTATACAACCTCACAGTACAACACCCCACACCCGGAACCAGCACTGTGCTAGGCCAGTTCACCGCAGCGTCCAAAAAGGCCCAGGAGTTGGTCGTCGCCCATACCTCGACGCTCCAGATATATACGCTCGATGCGGCCACGGGCAAGCTAGTGGCATACGGAGAGTCCCACCAAGCCGTATTTGCTACTATCACCCATATCGATAAGCTCCGCGTGCCAGGATCGGCCAAAGACCTCTTGGTGGTCACCAGCGACTCGGGGAAGCTCTGTATTCTTGAGCTCAATACGCTCACCAGGCAGTTTGAGCCGGTAGTCCAGCAACCAGTCGGCAAAAACGGGATGGGCCGGCTCAGTCACAACTCGTATTTGACCGTAGACCCGTCCAATCGGGCGCTATGTGTGTCTGCGCTACAGAGAAACAAGCTAGTTTATAGAGTAAAGGCATCTGCCAGTGGAAACGTCGAGCTCGAGTCGCCGCTAGAGGCGTCTTCGCGCGATATGTTCACGTTGTTTATGGCTGCATTGGATGTAGGCCTCACCAATCCAGTTTTCAGTGCCATTGAGGCGGAAAACTCGTCCTCGGAACTCAAACTAAACTACTACGAGCTCGACCAGGGCTTGAACCATGTAGTGAAAAAGAAGAAAGGAGCCGTTCCGGCGTCGGCGTCGTATCTTGTGCCGCTTCCAGCACATATAGGCGGCGTTTTGGTGTGCTGTGGCGGTCCAGAACTGTACTTGATCCATGAAAATGACACAGCCAAAACGTATACGCCGTTGCCTATTCGCAATGGAACCAGCGAAACCACCATAGTGGCGCACGTAACGCATAAACTCAAGAAAAATGCCTTCTTTGTGCTATTGCAAAGCACTTTGGGCGACATTTTCAAGCTTATAGTAGATTATGATTCTCATAAAGAGGTGGTGGTCGATATCCAGATCAAGTATTTCGACACCATTGCGCCCACCACGTCGCTCAGCGTGTTCAGAAGCGGGTTTTTGTATGCCAACACCTGCAATAACGACAAATCTCTCTATCAATTCGAGCGTTTGGGCGACGATACCGACGACGATTCCACGTTGCACTCGCTGCACACCGCCGAGAACTTGCCTGACGTTTCTTCACGAGTATTCAGTGTTCGCCCGCTTGAAAACCTCGCTCTAGTTGATATAGTGGACGATTTGTGTCCACTAGTAGATGCCCAGTTGGTGCAAACGCCGCACACCAAAGGGTCTTCGCTTGTAACTCTTTCGTCTTCCTACTTAAAAACGCTTACTCAGGGCGTAATGACCAGTCTCGTAGCTTCTTCGCCCTTGCCGATGTTGCCTACCAACATCTTTACATCCAAACTTACCCTGGCCAGTGCCAACGACGAGTACTTGGTGCTTACTTCTCACATAGAATCCAAGACTCTTGTGCTTTCCATTGGAGAAGTAGTAGAAGAAGTGCCAGATTCAAACTTTGTAGACAACCAGCTAACTATAGCAGTACAGCAGGTGGGAAAGGAGTCGGTAGTTCAGGTTTATTCCAATGGAATCAGGCACATTAAACACCAAAAGACTTCTGATTGGTTTCCTCCGGCCGGAATCCAGATCAAACATGCCACTACTAACAATGAGCAGATCGTCGTAGGCTTAAGTAACGCTGAGATCGTATACTTTGAGGTTGATCGCATGGACGACCAGTTGGTGGAGTACCAGGAAAAGCTTGAGTTGTCCAGTACCATCACTGCCGTAACGATTAGTAGTATCAAGAGCTCGTTTGCGGTGGTGGCTTGTGCTGACGAGACCATTCAAGTGGTATCTCTCCAGCCCAGTAACTGTCTCGAGATCGTATCGCTCCAGGCATTGTCTTCTACGGGAGTTTCTCTAGCTATGATGCATTTAAACAGTACTTGCTTGGTGCATATTGGTATGGATAACGGTGTATATGTACGTACGACGATAGACCAGGTCACAGGCACTCTTTCTGATACCAGAATCAAGTACTTGGGCACCAAACCGGTGTCGGTATCGCTCATTTCTGGCGGCACTTCGTTACTAGCCATCAGTTCTGGTCCGTGGGTGGGTTTCAAATCAGGCGAAACCTTCAAACTAGCTCCTTTGCTCAACACCAGCATATCTAAAGGTACGTCTTTTGTATCGGAAGATATTGGAGGCGAAGGTATTGTAGGACTTAACGGAAGTAGCTTGGAGATATTCACCATGGGAGACGAGGAGACCGGCTTTGACTCGAGCAAAAACTTCAATATAGACAAGTTGAAGTTGAGGTATAGTCCTAGGAAGATGGTGGTGGATAGAGATGAGAGAATTGGGAATGTTACGGTGTATGTAGGGGAGTCTCAGTATGGAGTAAGGTCTCAAGAAACTCAAGAGCAAGCTCTTGAGTCCTTTAGAAATGAGAATGAACAATCAAAGGATGAGAAAATTAAAGAGAAAAACGAAGTGTCTGAAGAGTCTGAGCCTCAAGAGCAAGCTCTGGAGGCTGCTCTTGATCCTCTTCCCGCTCCCAATTCGTGGGCCTCTTGCATCCAATTAATATCCCTCGGAGAAGAAACCCTTATCTCCCAAACCATCGAACTCTCCTCTTCCGAACTGATCTGTAGCATGCAAAAAATCAGATTCGGCGGTTCGAAAGTCGACCATTTGGTAGTGGGGATTTCTTTCAACCAAAGGTATCTTCCCAATTCTACAGAGAAAAACTTCCTCTACACCTTCAAAATACTAAAGAAAAAGGGCTTGCCCAACAAACTCGAGTTCTTGCACAAGACAGAGGTGGAGTTCCAGCCTGTAGCGTTGGAAAAGTTCAAGGGTAAATTGCTCGTAGGCTCCAGCAATTATTTGCGGCTCTATGACTTGGGCCAAAAACAGTTGCTCCGTAAAACTTCGTCCAAAATCGACCACGTATCTGCCATTACTCGGGTCTTACACCAGGGTAATAATAGAGTAGTCGTTTGTGACGCTCGTTCTTCGACGGTATTTGTCAAGTACGACGATATAGATAACGTATTTGTGCCTATAGTAGACGATATGGTCAAGCGTCAAGTGACTGCTTTGGCTACTATCGATTACGATACGGTGGTTGGAGGCGACAAGTTCGGCAACTTGTGGGTATCACGAGTTCCTGGCGACGTCTCGGCCAAGTCTGACCACGACTGGACCATGGTCAAGTCCCAAGAACCGTTCCTCAATGGCTCGCCATATCGACTCACTAACATGTGCGAATTCTACCTCTCCGATATTCCCACCTCTTTCACCAAGGGCTCTCTTGGAGGCGGCCAGGAAAGCATTATCTATACTGGTCTTCAGGGAACCATAGGCTTGCTTCTTCCCTTGGCGACCAAGCTGGAAGTGGACTTTTTGGTCAAGCTCGAGCTGCTGCTCAGGCTGTATTTCGACTACAACTTTGACGATTTTGACAAGACCAAAAACGGGTACAATTTGCTCGGAAAGGACCATTTGAAGTTCAGAGGGTATTATAACCCTGTCAAGAACGTTATCGACGGTGATCTTATTGAAAAGTTCTACGACTTGCCTTATAGTGCGAAAATACGTTTGGCAAATAAGTTGGATCGTACTCCGAAAGAAGTGGAGAGAAAGATCTATGATTTGAGGAATAGGTCTGCATTATAAACCCACCTAACAACTTCGCGGGAAATCACTTACAGTAGTACTCCACGGAAAATCAATAACATGTGCTCCAAAGTAATAATGGTACTTCACAGGAGATCACTATATTGATTCTATAATAAAATGTATTATATATTATTAAAAATTAATAGAACAAAAATGTCTGAGTATTATTACTCATTGAATTGAAAGGATTAAAAAAGAATACAGACGTAGAAAACATTGATAAGTGCTTTCAAGTTTAATTACAAGAACATTGTGAGCAATTGTAGCAGAATAATTTGGAGTAGATAACTTACAATCAGCACTTTATTCATGCTAACAATAACAGGTACTGAAAGCGTATCAAAATTCAGGCAATATACAAATTTGTGGTGTATTCCACTGTCTACGGTTGTTATAGCTGTAGGTATTTATTCACGAGCATTAGTTTATGCGTCAGAATCTACGAACTAGATTTAACTTGTCAATTTTGCTACTAAATTAAATGCTTTTGCTACGTTACTTAATAGGAAGTCTAAAGTGTGAGTCGTAGGAGTAGCCATATATCAAATTTCACGATTTCATGCACAAATAAAAAGCAGTTAAGTGCAGAAATGAAGCCGATAGATGCGTATACTTTATAAGATTATACAAACAGCTACATAAAATTTTTTCTACATAGCTCCAGATAATTTTTTCAATTCTTTCAATTATATAGACTTTGTTAAGTCTAAATATAACTATAGCTAAACTTATCTGCCAGTGATGAGTTGTATCGATCGCTCTGGGTAACTTTCAACAGGTTGCAATAACGATCTCTTGGAGTAATCAAGAATTGTCAATATTGATAAGAATTGAATATATCGGGAGAAAAAGAATTACTTCAAATGAAGAATATAAAATAAATTAACTGTTTTATACATCTTCATCTGTAAAAGTGAAATGAATTACAATTTGCCATCACAATCATACAAATATACTTTGAGTTGATGAGAGGCAGATAAACTAATGCGAGAAGTCGTACAGAAGCTATTTATGAAACTATCCTTTAAATGAATTTCGTGGGTTCAGAAGAATATTTTCATGCTGATTTCAACATGTTTTTACCCAATTGAAGGAATCAATATTGATAGACCTCAAGATAACAGAGCATAAAAATTGTAGATAAATGGTTCATTATTCGGAAAGCATCAAATATAGTTAAATATTTGCAAGAAATTCTTGTGAGTAATTCTTTATTCAGTTTAAGTTAGTGAGCGATGGTGTAGTGTTGGATACCAGATCGATGTTAGTGAATCTGTGTAGACTAAATTTGGTAATTCAAATACTAAGGGTTGAAGACTACTCACTTCAAATGGAGAGGCACATTTAAGGTGAATTTATAAATTTAAGTCTTACAATTAATACTACAGTTCAAAATAGGGTTAGTTTATATTGTTCATAATAATGACTAATATTTCAACTGTAATCTTATCTATCATTTATAAGTAGAAGTATTGTTCTGAGATTATGATCAAACATATTTATATGGGAACAATTAATTGTCCCACTCTGAGTGGGTCATGAGATTTAATACCCTTTTCTGTTCTCAGGTAATAGTTAGATATAAGAATGGTATTTGTAATCTGGTGAAAATAGACGCAAACTCAGAAGTATCTTCCACATCCTACCACTCATAGTCAATTGCAAAATTCTATCTCCATTAATTCCAAGTAGAACTAATTAATGGTGAATAATAGAATGTGACTAGAAACATATCTTATAATGAGTTTTAAAGATATTAACTTGGAGAATTATGTTGGTGATTTCCTGTGTTAGTTCTACTGCTTTTTACTGGCTTACTCTTATGATGATTGATTACTATAAAACAAAAATAGACAAAACATATGGCACATGGACTGAGACTTAATGATAAGACTATAAGACATGAAGACATGACATAGGCTGGTATAATGCTTTTCAGACATGAGTCGTGTCTTGTTATGTTAGGATTATGCCTTTCAGACTAATATGTCTTAGACTTATTATGTCTGGATTTAATGATAAGACATGATGAGACATGACGAAAGTCATGGCTAATTATTATATCTGAAAAGTATTGTCTTCTCATGTATCATGTCTTTTATCATTTCAAACTTTGATAAGACATGACTTCGTCACGTCTTATTGTCTTAAATCTTTTCAGACTTTTGATAAGACATGACTTCGTCACGTCTTATCGTTACGCCTTTTCCGTCTCATTCTTCTTCAACGGCGAGAGTTTATCTTCATCTTTATCGTAAATATCTGGGCGTTTTCTACTAGTAGTGGGACTGCCCTGAGAATTTTCATCGCTATTCTTTCTCATAGGCGTCTGGCCATTTGGAGTGCTGAATTGTACAAAGTTCCAGAATGCAGGCGACGACTGGTTGGTATTGACTCCGTTGACACCAAGCTTGACATTGACAGATTTCGAGCCGCGTTCCGGGGTGAATGCTTCGAGAGGGGCGATTTTCTTGGGGCTGGCGAACCCCAAGGCTAAATCGGATGCTGTGGCGGTGGTGGTGTTAGCTGTGGAATTGGGATTGGTATTATTAGTGGTGCTTGCACTCTGGTGGTTTTCTTCGGTGGTGTTTGAATTATAATTCATTTCGGGGGGATTGTACGAGTTCAGACGAGAGTGAGCCGCGCCGAGGGTGTGCGGAGGAGGAGGAGGCAAGTTGAACAAGTGGGAGCCGCCGACTTTGGGCAATTTCGGGGTGGTAGTATTAATGTCGTTTAATTGTCTTGTGGGCGAGGACAACTCGCTTTTGACCAGGCCAATGCCGTTGTGCTGGTTCAAATGCACCGGCTGGTTGATTAAGGGCGCGCCGTACATCAAGTTGGGCTGGAAGTTGGGCTGGTACGGTGGTCTTTGTGCGGCAAAACCGTTTTGGTTGGACATGTACGACAACGGGTTATTTATCGGATACGAGTGTTCCAATTTGGGCAAGGAGTTGGTGCGCAGGTGGGTGAACTGCGGCTGGAACGGCTGCTGGTGCAGGCCCTGGTGCAGGCCCTGGTGTTCCTGCTGGTGCTGCTGCAACTGTTTCTGCTGGTTGTGGTGCAATTGCAGCTCTATGGAGTTTTCTTTCTGGTAGTTCTTCTGCGATTCCGGCAAGTGTTTGTGGGTGGCCAAGTGGAGGTGGAGCTGTCTCGACACGGACGAGCCTCTTCTGTTCTTCAGGAGCGAGCCGTTTTCGATTTTGCTCATGAAGTCTTCCTTGTAGCTCTCGGAGATCTGCCACTTCATGCCTTTTCCCGGCTCGTTGGGCCGTCTGGGCACCTTTTCAAACGCCTTGTTCAACGAAAGGTTGTGTCTAATGGAGTTCTGCCAGCCTGTCTTGGAGTATTTGTAGTAGGCGTAGTGGCTGCCTATCCAGTTGTAGATTTCCGACAACGACATCACGCCATCTTCGTTGGACAAAATGGCCTGTGTGATCATGGTAGCGTACGAGTAGGGCGGTTTTATGTCCTTGGCTTCTTCTTTCGACAAGTCCTGGTCCAAGTTGTTCTGCAACGACGTGGCAGAAACAGACGACGGAGACTGGATAAGCTGTGCTTTGTCAAACATCTGAAAGCTGCGGATCTGGTTGGAAGGCGCCGGGTAGCTGTTGACAGAGCCGTTGTACTTTTTCTTCATTTCCTTGTACTTAGTCAAGCACTTGGTGAGGATTTTTTGCAGAATGTTGGGCGGAGAGTCGGGAAGAATGAACATCATCTGAGTGCCGCCCACGTCCAAAATGGCTCCCGAGTGCAACGGCGTCGAGTGGTTGGGGCCCACAGGCACTTTCTGGCCGTCTATTCTGGCGCCGTTTCGGCCCAAAACCTGGAGTTCCCAGCACCGCAAATCGAGGTTGTACGTGATGGTGGCGTGCTGGCGAGAAACCACCTTTGCCGGGCCCAAATCTATGTCCACCGACGTTTTACCATTCTGAGAAGCTGCTACTGTGTTGTTGTTGTTATCAGTGTTTCTGCCTATCGAAATAGCTAGCGACTTCACATAAAACGTCCAGTCGCAGCCCGCTATCTTTGCGTACGCCTGGATTTCCGTGGCCAAGTTCTTGTCGTTGGCAAAGGTCTCAGCTACGTTTGTGTGTTCTTCGGGTCTTTGGAGCGTCAGAATCACCGCGTTGACCAAGTCGGCGGGATCGTCGAACGTGGGGAGCTCGTCGTCCACGTCCGAATGGGATCTTTTGCGTGGTGTGGAAGAAGAGGACATAAAAAAGTAGCCACGCAGAAACTTAGAAAATGCACTAGTTTGGGGGGTTTTGTTGGTTGGGTGGTGTTATTACGGTGGTATGAGTTGGGTATTACTTGAGTTTGTCTTGATCCAAGCTATATTTTGGTCTGTAGCTTCGTGGTGAATTCTTTATTGCCTTTGTTTACAAAACATTTTTTGTTTGTATTTAGTTTTGTGCACTCCACTGACAAGCCCACTGACAAGCCCACTGACAAACACAGTCTGGATGAGAGGTATGAATTACACAGTCAGAGAGTATAGTAAGAGTATAAGTAGCACTATGTGGACACAGTCAAGTGACTGTGTCTGTATGTTTACATGTAGTTAGTCAATTGGTATTAGTCAATTAGTGTTAATTACTTGTATTAATCTGAGCGAGGCGTGGCATTCTTCTCGCTATTTTTCACTCGCACAGAGAGAAGAGGAGTTAACTACAGCTACGATGTCAGTCAGCATGAAAGTCATTATAAGGTTGATATAGGACATCGGGTCATATATGTGTGTCTATGTGTGTCTATATGTTTTATATATGTCTAATTGTTTGTCTAATTGTAAATTATATTGATTCGGCGTCGTGTCTATATGTGTCCTGTGTCCTGTGTTCTGTGTCCTGTGTCTGTCGTCGCGGTGATGGCGGCCCGGGCAACTGCCTGTCCCGTGCCGAAGAACATACAGTCCCGAAAACTGCCGTGGTAAATTGTATTGTTACGGCTCTATGCAAACCGGGCTTGGCTGATGGTATCTGCTGGACCAGCTAAAAATAAATAAACAGCTAAACAGCTAAACAGAAATAACTGATCATAAAGGTGAGTGTACTGTAGATAGCTGGTTTAGCTAAATTATATACTACTTTCATAGTACATTTCAGTTCTGATTACTCTAGATGATGGATGACTACTGGATAGCATGAGGAGTTAGTTTGAGGAGTTAGTTTGAGGAGTTAGTTTGAGTTTATAGTGTTCAGACTTTACTGGGGCTTATCTACCCCTACTTCGTTATCAGGCACCGATGCACGCAGCAAAAAATAATTTGACGTAAACTTTAACTGCTATTTCATTAATTAGTGTATTGATAGTGTTGTGAGTTATTAGATTGTAAGTGTATTTTTCGCAGCCAATCATCCGACTCCATTGACAAACACAGTCTGTGAAGAGCTCTACTGACAAACACTCACTGACAAACACTCACTGACAAACACTCACTGACAAACACTCACTGACAAACACTCACTGACAAACACTCACTGACAAACACTCACTGACAAACACTCACTGACAAACACAGTCTGAATGAAGAGGGCATGAATTAAACAATCAGAGAGTAGAGTAAGAGCATAATTAGCACAATGTATCACTTGGCCGGGCATTAAAAAATGTATAAAAAGGTAAGTAAAACAATGCGTTATATGTAGGCTTCTCAGTATCATGGTGTGCTGGATGTTCTAGAGTGATCACATACCTTCATGAATTATTGATTTTCAAGTGTATTCATAGTTATTTCATGAAATACAACCTTGACTTATAATTGGAGCTCAAAAACATACTAAATATGGTATTTGACTGAAACCAATTCTGCTCAACTTGATACACCTTTAAATGAACCTTCACTAGTAGTATTAGTTAGCCCTTGTTGTTTTCGGGTGAGTAGTGGCTCAAAACATCTAAATTTACCTGGTAAATGCTTTACTCACCAAATAAGGAGTACCAAAACTAGCAATAGAAATATTCCCTTGTAATATGTGAGAAACTAATAATCGGTAAATACTAGGCATGACTAGCTTAATTAGGAAAGATAGCATCTCATACCTGGCTGAAACGGATCTTTACTTATTGAATATCCTGTTTCTCTGTAATTCAATAGCTAAATCCAACTTTAATCGAGCCCACTGGGCCTGACCAATAATTAACTATAATTGAAAAGTAATATTAGGTTTAAGTTCAATAGTTAGATACATATGCTTCAAATATTCACAAAGTCAAGTAATTAGGAGTCTTGAGCTTTAACTTGGGATGTGAATACAGGAAAAGACTTCTTTAAAAACGTTCGCAGCTTTCGGTGAAGATTTTGGAAGAAATATTTTTGAAGAAGTAGGACTTTGATGAGCTTCATCTTTTAGTAGTAAAGATAAGTTGGTTGGAAAGCCAACTATTATTATTTTAATCCTTATCGTAAGAGAAGGATTACTTGTTCTAATTTAGTCAAAATTGCATTTACTAGTGAATTACATAAACTCATTAGAATATTCGAGTAATTAGTTGCCTATTCCCTAACCTTACAAGTCATCTATAAATTCTAATCATGTGTATGCAAAGCACCAGAGCTGGGTTGTATAAACTAATTTTGATCAGCCTTACTACAATCGAAGACAGTTATCGAAGTCAATGACCTCTATCGAAGTTGATTTTTGCAGCCAATAAGATTATCGAAGTTGGGTGATATTTTGCAGCTATAAAAGGTATTGCAATCAATAAGCTTTGAGATGGTATGACTTTTTGCAGCCAATACTCCTGGTAGCAATAGATCTTTGCAATTCTGATAAAATATTTATGTTACCTCCTAATAAACTTCAATTCTCTCAGCCATATTTTTAAGTAATTAGCTTAATCTTAACAGACGAGCGATAGCGAGTTTGTTAGTACATACTAACACTGTATATTGTCGCTCGCTAGTTGTTGCATAGTGATGTGTTTAAATACAACTACAGTCCTAAGTAATGAGAATAATTAATTTTAGATTTATACAACAATCAATTAATTATTTATTTTCTAGTTGATACAAGTGTGTTAATATCTGTTCTTTTCGTAGTCTATAGGAATTACAAACGACGGCGTGGTGTCAAACCCCCTCGCGTCCGTCTTCTCCTTTGTCACCACATCCACCACCGTATCTTCATCCTCCAACCTCTTCTTGTTCAACACATCCTCGCCAATAATATCAAACTCGTCTTCTCTTTCTTGGTACTCGATATTCTCCTCGATCTCTACAAAATCCGGCGCCAACGCAGACCACTTCTGCGGAAACTTGATCAGCCAGATATATATGGCGCCGCTATCTATCCCAGTGGCCCCTATACTACAGCGGGCATGGTTCCATTTTACATCTACCAACTCCTCGTTGCTTCCTTCCAAGATCTTCACTAAAGATCCCATCGAAGTCTCCCATACATACAAATCATGCGACGACTGGCCAAATGTCGACGCCACTATAAACTCGGCGTTGTAATTGAACGCTACAGAGTTCCACTGGAGCCGGTTCACTACGTCCTGGTACCGGTGCTCGACCTCGAACTCCCATTCCGAGCTGTCCAAATTGATCATATCGGGAAGAGCGATCTGGCGAATCACCCGGTCAGAAGTATTGATGGCTAGCTTACGTCCGTTGGCGGAAACCACCAAGTTTTTGATGTTGGCGTTGGCCATTTTTTCGCTGTGTACTACTTCAAGTGTCCGCGTGGACACAATATTGAGAAAACCTTTGCTGGTACCGGTGAATATGTACTCTCCATCGGTACTGAAGGCCGTGACCAAGGTATTGTTACGTTCTTTACGCTTTTTTTTAGGGCCGCCATCATCCACATCTTCCACAGCGTTTCCAGTGGGCATGCCAGTGGTCATGCCAGTGGGCAAACGGTGGATTTGGGCGTCTATATCTACAAATACAGGCTCGTCTTCAAATAGAGAAGCTGTAAACACAAGGTGGTTGGTGGGGTTCATCGACGCCTGCCATATGGGCCCGTCAAAAGTCACTTTTCGGAGCACCGGGTGGTGCGATGCGTCCTCGCTATTGACCATACTTAAGTCCCAGAGGATGCACGACCAGTCCTGGGACGACGAAAGAAGGTAGCGGCCACATTTGGACCAGCTTAACGAGGTCACGGGGCGAGTGTGGCCGTTTTCCTCGAGCTGCGCTACCACTCCCGCGCTGATCATATCGTAGATGATGATACCTCCGTCGCTCAATCCGGACGCAAGGTAGTCGCCTTTGTGATTGAACTGGATGACTACTGAGTGGCCGTAGCTCAAAGTGGTGACGAGTGTTTCGGGATACTCTTTGGCTACAGCGAAAGGGTCTTGTAGGGATAGGTTCATAAGGAATAAGTACACAGGTACACAGGAAATCACCAACTATGGAAGTACACAGGATATCACTAGCTATTAGTACACAGGATATCACCAACTATGGCAGTACACAGGAAATCACTCTCGCTAACTACACTGAAAAAAACGTACACCTCTATTTCTCACTAACTACACTGGAAAAAATACTTCTGTACATTCTCACTGCTACGCTGAAAAACATCACTAACTACTCTCACTAACTACTCTCACTAACTACTCTCACTAACTACTCTCACTGACTACTCTCATTAACTACTCTAGCTGACACCTATCTAACTACACTGACCCATCTTAGCTTACTCTCTGCCTACACTAGGAACATATTATATATATTCCTTTATATAATGTAGAAGTAGTCTCTAATTACCACCCCTTACTAGCATCTACCACCTTTCAACACCAACTCTCACTAATTCTCATGAATCTTTGAAATTAGCGACAAGCAGCTCTCTATTTTTCACCAACTACTTTGAAAGCCTAACAATACATTATTTTCACCACTACGCTGAAATCATAACACTACACCATCTCTAGCTAACTACACTGAAACACTCTCAGTACTACATTGTTTCTCACTAATTTCACTATTTCTCACTAACTCTGGGCCTCACTAATTCCACTATTTCTCACTAATTTTAGCGCGCGAATTAACGAGTCGCACCTGACTAGCGATATCTCCAAGTCAATCTCCCTTGATCTATTACTTCTTCTTATCGTTTGTGTTATGTCCCATGGGGTGTTTGATATCCCGTCGCGAATGGTGTCGTCGCCGTCGCTAAGCGTCGACTCCTCCGACGTCTCCTCGTCCCTGCTCGTTCCCCGAAAAAAACACTTTGACGACCGCAGCCGGACCCAAATCAGCGTCCTACTCAGGGCCCACGAAGCAGAAGCCTCGCCCATTCCATCCTATAAACCTACAAATCTGTATAAAGATATACTACGATGGTCCGAAACGGCCCAATTGAACCAGATCATCAATCTGCCCGGATTCATTACATCATATGGTCACGTCAATTTCTTGGAGGTATCATCACTATACCTTGTGGTGGGCACCACCAATGGGCTGGTAATGGGGTTTAACTATCGACAGAAAATAGAATTTGTATTGGAATCAAACGGGGTGGAAGTAACAAGTGCGACTTTCTCCTCGGACGCGGCCCAGTTGGCAGTAGGAAGTGCGAACGGAGAGATCAGAGTATATGACCTAACCAGCAAACAAAATAATAGCGATAACGATAAAGTAGATTCTACGGGTAATTTTGTTCCGTATACGATTTCTCCTATTTCTATACAAGAACGGTTCACTAAGAACCTCCAGGGCCATCTAGCCATACCTATAACGTCGCTCCAATTTGTGGGCAACGCCAATCTCGTATCAGTAGACACCTCGGGCCTTGTGTTTTTGCACCATGGGTTCAAGAAGTTTATGAAGAAGCACTTTATATCGTCCAAGCTCTTGGGAAAGAACGACGCCAATTCCCCCGATAAGCAGTTTGTGATCCATGGGTGTGAGGTTTTACCCATGGGAACATCTGAGCAGATCACCGATAGTCTTGGGTTGGTGGCCTTGATGACGTCCAGTGCGTTGCAGATTGTGTCGGTGATGTCGTTGAACGATAGTAAGAACATTAATTTAGTCTCTAGATATAGGGCCGGGCGTTCTCGGCATGTAGAAGGCGAGATCGTGGCTCTGTGTATGAACTGGTACCCATGTATGAAGCAGGAAACGGGAGTTAGCAATGCGAGGTTGGTTTATTCGTGGAACAATGTGTTGACTGTTTTGGAGCTCAACAACCGTCTTTTGCCGGAAAACTTGGGGCTGGTCATTGATGACTTGAGAGATAAGGACAAGGGTGTTCCGCCGCTTTCTATAGAGAAGACGTGTCGCTGGCGTACGTCTAGTAGTGAACGAATCGTGCTGGCCAAGTGGATCACCTCAAGTCTCCTCTTTGTATTTGTTAGAGATGACGAAAGTGTGCAAAGTGTGCAAAGTCTACGATTGAAGGCATTGTACTATAGAAATGACCTGAGTAGTTTGAATCTTAATAACCTGGGCCGTCTTAGTCAAGTAAAAATTGAGCAGAGCTTGGAGCTAAAAGTCCGCAGTGGCAGATTTGGTTTCCAATGGGGAATCAAATGCTTCAAACAGCGGTTGGTGGTGATGGTGGATTCTCAAATCTACATGGGCCAGCTACTCAATTGGGCCGACATTCTTGTAGGTTTGCTCAAACAAGGCCTGTATGCCCAAGCACTTGTTACTGCTAGTGAATTCTACGAAAACTCTTCCACTGGCAGTCTTGCTCTTATTGGGTTGCCGATAGATATGAAAAAGCGGGCTGGTCTCTTGGATCCGTACTTGTTCCAGATTATTAAAGAGGCAGTGCAGCCTATTTTTGGCGCTTCTGAGCACGATAAGCCGTATTATCTTGGTCTCTATCTTCGGCTCGTGGCCCAATTATGGGGTAGTCACGGTACAGAATTAACAGGCGTGTTGAGCGATCTTTTTGACTGCTACCAAGACCATTCTGAGCTCTTTGAAAACCTTCAGCCCTATATTCTTAGCGGCCAAATCTTCACTTTGGCACCCACCATTCTAAACGAACTTGTAAAGACGTATATTGAGCTGGGCAGAGGGCTCGTTCTCACCGAAATCTTGTGTGTTTTGGACATCAGTCTGCTCAATATCGACCTTACTATTCAGCTCTGTAGAAAGCATGGCTTGACTGAATGCTTGATCTATATATGGACGCATGTGTTGCACGACTACCAGACCCCGTTGGTGGACTTTATCAGCGAGTTTTCGGCCCCTGGGTTTGTGCCAAACGATAATCATCTTACGGCATATACCTTTATGTCGTACGTTTTAACTGGAAGACAGTATCCTACTGATAAGTTCATTGCGTACGATATGGAGAATAAAGCCAAGGACCAGATATGCTCCATTCTCTTTAGCAGCTCGTGTATCAACTGGCCCCCCAACAGTGCTAGTGTGTTGGGGTCGCTGGACGTAGTATTCCCTTACTTGTACGTATTTCTTCGGGCCAATTCGTTTGAAATGCTCGGGTGCTTGAACGAGTTCTTTGAGGACTCGTGGCTCAATGATCTGGAAGGCGGTCATCTCACCAGACAGTACATTATCGATGCGTTGCTAGACATATTCGATACCAATGAATTCGAGCCGTATGATAATACCCAGCTTGCCATATTTATAGGCAGAAACTACTCCAAGTATACCCAGTTTATTCGGCTTTCAGAGTCGATTCTCCACCGCGTAGTGGACTCTCTCTGTTCCAACACTGACACTGGCTGCAAAAGCGACTGCGAGTTGGCGCTCCAGAGCTTGTTGCCGTACTATGAGCCCTATAACGACGACTTTTTCATGGAAAAACTCCGCCTCTGCCAATACTGGGACGTCCTCAACGATATCTATGTATCGCAAGGCAAATATAGCCAGGTTTTGGAGGTGTGGTTCCGTAAATTAGAAAGCACCTGGGACGCTTCTTCCGGGCTAGGCGATGTGCTTGAAAAATCGTTTTCCATGACCAAAAACCCCTCTGATCGTAGCAGTCTTGTAAGGTTTATCAAGACCAACTTCGAAAAGTTGGCTCGTGTAAAGCTTGATGTGTTGGTTGAGGTGGTTAATAAGAACTGTGTAGGAATAACCACCGAGGTCTTGAGCTTTGACGACGATTTGCTAGCAGTAGAGTACTTGACAAAGTGGTTTAGCACCGCCAAGCTGCACCATGATGACTTTGACGGGGTTAAGAGTGCTGTAGGCTGTAGATACGTGGAACTACTCTGTACCTATAAATCTGCGGAAGTTCATCAGTTTGTAAAGGAATGGAAGGCGGAGATAACCCAGTGGAAAGGGCTGGTTTTGGAAGTATTGCAGCACCACCAGCAAGCAGAAGCGTTGGCAGAAGTACATGTATATTTGAAGAACTATCACTCTGGGCTTCAAGCTATTCTTCAGTACATGAGGGCCAACAAAAGCAATCTTGGTGACACCGCCGTAAAAACAAGGTTCACGAAACTATTACGTCAAGCCATGGATATATGTGAAGATCCCGGCACGGCGCAAAAGTACGACCAGGATCTTAGTCTCAACGAGTACATGTGGCTCGAATTGATAGGTACGTTTATAGAGATGTCGAGCGACGCCAGCGACGCCAAACTGCTGGTCTTTTTCAACCGGTGTATTCACGAATGTTTCCGAGATATTAGTGATAGCAAGCTCAATCCTGGCGACCGTAAAGAAGACTCGTTCTTGCGGATTTTCCACCAGATCCTCACTTCTCCTACCTCCACCACCACCCCTGCAACCCTCGCCAATATCCGGGACATTCTCCAGGAGGTGTTTGTATCTTATTCGTACGAGAGCGAGATGCTTGACATTTCTCTCCGCATGCTAAATCTGTACATATACAAGAACATGACCATCATCAGAGCCAACAATGTCAAGGGCTGGGTTCCTTCCAAGGCCTGTTCTTCGTGCGACAAGCCAATGTGGGGCGCAGGGATCCCGGAAATCCACTACGAAGCATGGGAGAGACGCCAGGCAGCCGACTTGTATGACCATGGGTCGAAGTATGGGTGTCCAAGGAGGGAGGAGACGGAGGGACAGTTGGTATTGTTCAAGTGTGGGCATGGGTATCACTATGGGTGTATTGGCTGGGGAGAAATGGTGTGTGTTATCTGCACAACAACAAACGAGCGATAGCGAGTTTGTTGTTCCATATAAAAACAAACAACAAGCGAGCGATAGCGAGTTTGCTGCTACTTAAAAGAACAGCTGACATTGTATGTTATACTTCCTGTCTGTATAGTAAATTAAATGCTACTCTAAATATTTTTCGCAGCCATTTATGTCAATATCTGCAGTTGAATCATCAAGTCATGTCATATTATATAGTACAGAAGAATCAAAATAATATATTCGACACTCCACTCTGAAAAGCCAAACACTCCAAAACATCCAGCTCTATAACTTTCCAGCAAACTTGACATCCAGCACTTTTGAAAACGCTTAGCACTCTCAAAATCCCGGACTTTAAACATTCTGACCATCTGCACTCAACATCTTTGCGCCCTCAAGAGTGCTCAGAATAGATAGATTACAGTTTTAAAAAACCTTGATATTTTTTTTCGCAGCCAAAGTCGATCTTTTAAATGTACTTGCAACTATATTCTTGAATCATGCCACACTAAATAGTTTGGAAAACCATAAATAAAATCAAGCAAAGAACAAACAAGCGAGCGAAAAAAGAACAAACAAACTCGCTATCGCTCGCTTGTTGCATACCTAGCACTCAGCACTCTTTAGTGAAACATCCTAGCACTTTGAAACACCGTGAACATACCAAACGTCCGAACTCTTAAACAACAAGCACTCTTCATAGAAACATCCTAGTACTCCGTAGTATTTTAAGGTCTAGCACTCCTACCTGCACTCTGAATAGCTGCACTCTGGAATACTTAGAAACAAAGAACACTTCACCTATTACAAGTTTCAGAAAATCAGTACATTTTGCTTTTTCGCAGCCATCGATCTCATACTTAATACTTACACTGTCTAACACTACGTCGTTGACCACAACTAACACTAGTATTCCTCCAGCTATAACAATGGAATGGCTGCTAAATCTTTAGACATACCATATAGTACAAAAGTAGCCACATAAAGCTCTTGTAAACATCCAGAAGTCTGTATAAGAAAGAACCTAGCACTCAACATCCGCACATTTAACAATCAAGCATTCTAACAACTAGCACTCTAAAAAATGCCTTGCACTCTGGAACATCCGACATCCCAAACACCCTGCACTCAAAAGCATTCAGCACTCAGCACTCAGCACTCGGAACTCTTGAACAAACATCCTAAACATCCTGCACTCATATGGAAAAACACTAGCACTTCTAGCATTCTCGAGAATGGTCAGAAAATTTCACCCTTTATATTTATCAGAACCTTGATTTTTCGCAGCCATTGATCTCCAATAAATGCAGCAGTAGCATTAAAACATGTCTTACTTTATGGATTAATACAATGAGAGTAGTATCTCGACAATCATAAAGAAAGAACTGACACTGAGAACATCAAGCGCTCATATGGAAACAACCACAACCCAGCATTATTGAACATCCTGCACTCTTCACAAAAACAATCCGGCACTCATAAACATCACAAACATCCAAAACATCCAAAACATCCTGCACTCTAAAGCACTCAGCACTCGGCACTCATATGGAAACATCCTGTACTCTGAAAATCCTTCACTTTAACAGGAATACCGCATCAAAACATCTACACTCTCTCTACCATCCTAGTACTTCAACATATACTCTCCAACATCTCGCACTCTATACCATCGACACGTCTCAAAAAAAAAAGCCTTGCACTCTTGAACATCGAGCACTCAGACACTCAAGCACTCGCCAACACTCTAGAACATCCTATTACTCTTGAACTGACTCTAGACCCGGAAACAAAGAAAACTTCACTTAATACAAGTATCACATAATTCTTGATTTTTCGCAGCCATGGGTCTCCTACTTGATTGAAGCTCATCTATAAACCATGTCATACTATATAATACAAAAGTAGTAACATCCAAGTACTCATATGAAACTTCTTAAAACATCAGCACTCAACACGCGCACTCCTAAAATCCTCTCTGACAACTACTTTCCATAAAAAAACCTGGCACTCTACAACAAACATTCTACACTCTAACATCCTGCACTCTAAACATCTTGCACTTTATAGCGTTCAGAACACTTTGTAATAAACATCCTGCACTCTTGGAAAAATACCTGGCACTCTTAACAAACATCCTGCACTCTAAAGCACTCAGCACTCAGAACTCAGAACTCTCTTACAGAAACAACTTCGCACTCTTAAACAAACATCTTAGAACTCTTATAATCCTTCACTCTAACATCCTAGCACTCTGGAACATCCTACACATCCTAAACATCCTAAACACCCTGCACCTTAAAGCACTCAGCACTCAGCACTCATATAGAAACAACTTTGCACTCATATGGAAACATCCTAAACATCCTACACATCCGCACTTAAAAAATTTAGCACTCTAACAGGACACTTAATAAAACCCAAGCACTCTTGATATCCGCACTCTTCATCCACACTCTTCATCCGCACCTTTCTTCACTCTTTCGTCTTTCGTCATTACTCTTATCCTACAACTAAAACCGACACACCTTAAGATTTTTCTTCGCCCTCCCATTCTTGTCTATACTTGCTCTATTTAGCCTGGATCGCCTACATCTCATGTCTCTCTGCAATGGAATTTAGGTCTAAGGTCCCAGGCACCGGGAATAGCCTTCACACGACCACTAACATCCTAGCGAAGTAGACAATAAGAGGTAAGAGCTACAATACAGACGTAGAATACAGACGTAGAACACAGACGTAGACAATAAGAGGTAAAATAGACGTAGAATACAGACGTAGAATACAGAGTATAAGTATGTTATATATTAGTAATACTAGTGTATTGTTTCAGTTTCTAGTTTCACTTGAGTTTCTTCCCCTGTCGCTTCGATGAGCCCCTTCGCTTGCTCAATGCGGCAATCCATCAACAGTCTAATTTTAGCGACGTCGTGCGCGCTGATCCGCTAAGTATTGCTAATCTCCTCACAATAAGACTACTGCTACAAATAACACAACACAACATAACAACATATCCTCATAACAACCTCCTTACAACATAATCTCCTCATCGTCTCACACTAGATTGTCTCAGTAATTTTCCCACAGATCGTCTCACTACATCTCCTAAATCTCCCACTCCCACTACTTACCGCCTCCACTTTTTTTGGCTTGCACTACCAGATCGATCAAACTCGATTTACAGTAAATCTCAGTAAATCATCCATCACTTACAGTCTACACTCGTTACTTAGTTACACTCGTTACTATATTCTTCACTATGAGTCATTACAACGACGACTTTTTTGACGAGGAAAACACCCTGGGCTCCAGAGGCACGCCCACGCCCACCCCAGACATCCACCCGAGCCGTAGACAAAGTCACCATATGATGCAGTCGAATCTGGAGCAAAACATCAATAATCATGGGACTCATTCTAGAGCACAGTCGTTTACGATGATGAACTCAAGAAACCACTCCAGACAATCGTCGCTGCACTTTCTTCCGATGAACAACACAGTACCTGGAATGCCTCCTGGGTCTTCTGGAATGCCTCCTTCTATGCCTAATAACCTTCCTCCTTTCGAAGAAAACGTGTATAATCCATTTTACAGCATGCCGCATCAACTGTCTGGTGCCTCCAGCCAGTTTTTGCCCGGCTCCAGCCAGTTTTTGCCCAACCAAATACCGCAAAATTTCGGGTACCAGATGTACGGACACAACCAGCAGCCCAGCTCGGGTTATAGCACGGTGGTGGACGAAGAAGACCACCTTTTTTCGCACAAAACAACGCTGATGACGTCGGTTACCCTGCCGATGCGCCGGTCCAAGGCGGTGGCTTTTAGGGACTCCGAGCCCGAGTATCCGGCCAGTGCATATAGTCCTCGCAAAACGTTGCTTGACGACTCGAACCAGTACGAATTGGAGCGTATTGACAGCATGGACATCAACAGCAGTGCTGGGGGCCACGGCGACCCGCGTAATTCGTTCCCAATGAGACCGTACTCGCAGCTTCTTGCGTTTTCAGGCGACGACTATATGATCAATGAGCTTGAGGATGCTGAAGAAGGCGACGATTTCGACCCGTTTGACGACGACGAGTCGCTTTTTTCAGAGACGGGAGAGGACTTGCTTCGCCGTGGCGGAACCGTGCGCAGAGGCAACACCATCACACGCAAGCCGCAGAAAACCACGCTAGGCGCCGATTCGTTCATTGAAATGGAAGAAGAGGACTTCAAGCCGAGGTTAAACTACTCCAAAACCATCAAAAAAGCCAAGTTGGTCAACGGAAACTATGTCATTGATTGTCCCGTTCCAAGATCTTTAATCGATACATACGGGCGCAAAATCAACGACGAGGGCAGAGAAATGGCGTTTATGCGGTACACGGCTGCTACTTGCGGGCCCTCCAACTTCCTCAAGTTCAACTATAACGTCAGACAAGCACTCTATAGTCCGCCGCGGGCCACCGAAATCTTGGTCTGTATCACCATGTATAACGAAGACGAGATTTTGCTTGCAAAAACCTTGAAAGGGGTGTTTGATAACATCCAGAACTTGACCAAAAGATCGGATCCCATGTGGGGCGAAGATTCGTGGAAAAAAGTGGTGGTTTTGATTGTAAATGACGGCCGAGCAGCCTTGAATAAACGCTCCAAAAAGCTCTTGACTGCTATGGGATGTTACCAGGACGGATACGCCAAGTCCAAAATCAACGACTCGTCCGTCAAAGCGCACATCTACGAGTATACGTCCACTGTAGGAATCGATGTGGTCAACGAAAGAGTGCATTTGGCCACCAATTCCACACCAGTCCAGTTTATATTCTGTCTTAAAGAAAACAACTCGAGAAAAATCAATTCTCACAGATGGGCATTCCAGGCGTTCTGCCCCATTTTGAACCCCAAAGTGGTGATGCTTTTGGACTGTGGGACCAAACCTTCCAAAGACGCTTTTTACTACTTGTGGCGTGCGTTTAGAGACCCCATGGTGGCCGGAGCGTGTGGAGAAATGCGGGCTTCTTTGGGCCCTGGCAAGCGATTGTTGGCCAATCCGTTGGTGGCTGCGCAGAACTTCGAGTACAAGATCTCCAACATCTTGGATAAGCCCATGGAGTCAGTTTTCGGGCTCATTTCGGTGTTGCCGGGTGCGTTTTCTGCGTACCGATACGAGGCGCTTTTGAACGTGGACGGCGAGGGGCCGTTGGAAAAGTACTTCAAGGGCGAATATCTCCACCAATCGACCCAGATCAACGAGGACGAGGAGGACGACGAAAAGTACGTCAAGGAGCGCAACTTCCAGGAAGCTGGCATCTTCACCTCCAACATGTACTTGGCCGAAGACAGAATCTTGTGTTTCGAGTTGGTGGCTAAAAAGAACCAAAAGTATATATTGAGATACGTAAATGAGGCCAAGGCAGAGACAGATGTGCCTGAAAAATTGGACGAGTTTGTGTTGCAGAGAAGAAGATGGTTGAACGGGTCGTTATTTGCGGCAGCTTATGCCGTGTTCCACTGGACCAATATCTGGAAATCCAACCATTCTTTGCTCCGGAAATTGTTTTTGCAGCTCGAATTTTATTATCAGTTAGTGACGATTTTGGTTTCGTGGTTTTCTCTTGCGTCTTTCTTCTTGGTGTTCCGGATCTTGACCGCCAATTTGGGTGCAAAAGACATGAATTTCGACATCGGCCGGTACTTGGCGGTGATTTTTCTCTGGTTTTATGTCGGGTGTGTAGTTTGTACGTTTGTGTTGGCATTTGGCAACACTCCTCGAGGCACCAAGAAGTTTTACTTGGCAATCGCCGTCATTTTCTCGGTTTTGATGGTCTACATGATGTTCGCCGCCATTTATTTGGCGGTCCACACCGTCAATTTGGTCATCAAGGACCACAAGGACGATTTCAACGTGTCCATGGTGTTCACCAACTCCAAATTCAGGGACTTGGTGGTGTCCATGGTCTCCACCTATGTATTATACTTTGTGGGTGCTTTCTTGTACGGAGAGCCCTCGTTCATGATGACCTCTTTTGTCCAGTACGTGGCCTTGTCTCCCAGTTATATCAACATTCTCAACATCTACTCTTTCTGCAACATCCACGATGTTTCGTGGGGTACCAAAGGCGTGGAGCAGGCCAAAGATTTGGGCTCGGCAAAGTCCACCGGTGCCAATAAGGACGAGTTGGTGATGATTGCGCCTGGCCTCACCGAGGAATTGAACGATACCTACCTCAATACCTTGGAGGAATTGAGAACGCTTCCTGCACCAGAAGCCCCAATCAACGTGCGTAAATCCAAAGACGATGCCTACTATGCATTTGTCAGAACGCTCACGGTTTTGGTGTGGATGTTGACCAATGCCATCTTAATTGTAATTGTTTTAGAGTCGGGAGGTTTGGACACCTTGACGCGGAAAACAAGTGTATATGCCGACGGATCCATCGGGGGCAACTCGCAGATCTTCTTGTCGATTATTTTGTGGATTGTGGCCGGGTTGGCGCTTTTCAGATTCATCGGGTGCGTGTTGTACTTGATCTTCAAGGCGTTCCGCCCGATTAAATGGAGCATGATTGCCAGAAAAGAAGCAAAGAAGGTCAGCAATGGTGGTTAGTAAACATCCTAGCACTCATTTAGCATATAGTAGGTTCTTGGTAAATATAAAATATAAGGTTAAATAAATAATTAATTAAATGATTTGTATAATTTTGCACCCAAAATACAAAAAATCTAGAAAAGTAATAAAGTAATGAGAAAAGACGAAAAGACTACCATACAGTACTGAAAAGAACAATAGCATATAAAGTTAACTTAGAATAATAACTAAACCAATGGCATATAGAGTTTATTTTGATACAGATTCCTTGTTATAATAAATATTGAACCAATGACATATAACGTTAACTAGGATAAAGATTGACCATTGGCATTTAACGTTTAGTAATAAAATTTAGTTTATGCATCAGTACAAATAGCCTAGAGGTCTTACGCTTAGGTATTGAATTCATGCAGACTTTAGCATACTACTTATAATTAGGCATGTACTAAGTACTTTTGGTATAGTACTAATGGTATTTTCAGCAAATAGGTTAAATACATTATGAGCTTACTAAGCCTAGTTGTGGTTGAATGCGGTACCTGAACGTTCGGTCGGTTATTTGCGAATACCCGTTATGCCTACCCGAATTAGGGTTTTTAACCGAGAAGAATAGAGAGGTACACAATCGAAGCAGACTATATATCCCAATGAGGAAACAGGTTCGGAAATCATCCCGAGTCCACAGTAGTGGATCCCGGAGAGATACTATAGATGCCACGTCTCTACTCCACCCTCACCTTTAATGTCTGTATGTACGTGTAGCGGTCGCTTGGCATGTTTCAGTGTCTTCTCCGAAATACAATCGGCACTGACATGGTAAATTTTACCCTTTCAGGCTTTAAGAGTGAAAAATTTTCAACACCAATATTTTTTCTGCGTCAATTTTCTAATTGGTGGCCCGCTGGGGTTGCAATGTAAGATTACGTTAAAATAGTAGGTTGGCTAGCGTAGCGATATGTGCAAGGATCAAATAGTCCGATAAATATAAAAAGAAAAAACGAGTAGGGCCAGTTAAGCCAAGCTCAAAAGGGTATAGTAATCAGCGGCGGCTTAATTGCTCCAACGAAATTAGTTGATTTTAGCATAACATACATTAGTTTTTTTTCATTATGCGCAAAGTAAGTTGTAATGGCTACTAGTAGGTTTATAGAGACCGTTGGAACTGTAGGAACCATTTTCTGGAAGACCGGAACAAGCTACGAACAAACCTACTTGCAGTTGTAGCACCGAGTATGAGCGATTTTTTTCATTGGCGAATATCGACTGTGCGGCAAAAATACGCCAGGGACAGAGTGGGGGACGGCGGAACTAGCGGTTGGCGTTCGGGGATCGAAACCTCAGTAACGGCAGGCCAGCAGCGGACCGAGTGGCGGGCCAGCTCCGAGCCTAGCGGCGGAACAAACGGCAGAACTGGACGGAAGTCGCGGGAGTTGTTAGCGATGGCAGAGGTTTATGAGCGCAAGCGCCAATACATGGGGATGAACCGGATGTTAACCGTGTGAGGGGTCATACAAGCGATAGTCGGGACGGCTAAAGATTACGTAACTACACGCCCCAAAAAGTAAACCTACTAGGATTCCAAGGATTCGAGGATTCAAGGATTTGAAGCTTGAGATTATCTCCATCATCCCCACACTTGTGAAGGAACACAATGCTAGCGAAGCCAAGAGCCAGTAGGCAGAAGGTGGGAGCCAAGAATCTGATGGGTGTAAGTACCCCGATTACACAACCAAAATAAAAACAAATAGAGCGACCGGAAAGTGTTGGATAATATAATTGACTTTGACCGACAAACCTAAATTGGGAAGACCGAGGGGCTACAATGCTGCAAAAATGTCTGAAACAAAATAAACCAAAATGTCCAAACCAAAATGTCCGAAACCTCTCTTAAGTTCACCGAGAGGTTAAGAGTCGGCAGGCTTCGAATTCAATATTTACCAAGCATAGGTTTGTCCAATGTTTGTCCAATGTTTGGCCAGGCAACAGTATGAGTATTGCCGTGGTGTAGGCTAAACTCGGGAATCGTTCGATGCTGCTGTTGTTGGAGTTTGACAGAATGGTGCATCCGAGCGATTAATTAGCCCTACCGATTGTTCCGGATTAGATGAAGCTAGTCGACGATACAGCAATCAAGGACACGCTTACGTAATACGAAAAAACAATTAATTGAGAGTGTGCTACAAAAGCGTAAGATATGAGGAGAGTAGCAGAAGAAAATGAGTTCAAGTAGAATGTACAAGATTGTAGTAGACTGAGTAGACTGAGTAGACGGTACTGATTCCGTGGAATCAGTTTCCGATGTTATGCTATCACTCTTCCGATATGCTTTATGCTGTTCTCTTGTTTTCTATAGCAACACGGGTTCGCCGGATCTTAGCACACTCTGATGTGCTAATAATTTCAATATTCTAATATTCTAATAATAATAGGCCACATTCGGAAGAATACCACCCCAGAGAAGAGACTGGTGTCCCGGTAGGACGGGCGTTTGTTACCGCATTGGGCACGACAACCAGACGTCACGTGACACACAATTGTACTTCCCAACCAGGGCTGTAGACCGACACCAATTTCATCCCATCTGAGCTAACATCCAAACAAACAAGTGTCGGTTGGTGTCGGCAGTCTATTTGTATTTATCCAATAAACAGGGCAGAAGCCGGGCACGGGCTGCGCACCCGCCCACAAAAAAACAATAAATCCCTCATGTAGACGCCCAAAAAAGAAACCAAAATGGGCCCGACAACAACAAATATGCCGGCGAGGTTCCGCATTGGGCGTAATCAGCCGTATTAGAAAAACTATCTGCCTACCGAAAATTGCAAGAGTAGCCACAGATCCGTGGAGTTATCAAAATTCCCACCTCTGCAAAACGCCCACCCCTCTAAGTATATAATGTTTGCCATCCGCCCCTGTTGCAGATTTTTTTCTTCTCGCTTTTTGTTTTTAGGTTATCTTGATTCATTATACTTATCATGAGTGCTACTGAACCAACTAACGAGAAGGTCCCCAAGGTCGCCTCTGACGATGAAGAGGATGATGATATCGATCAATTGATTTTGGATTTGCAATCCAACCACCAGTTAGACGGCGGCTCCGATGACGAAGGCGAAATCGAAGGTTCGTTCAAGGCCGTTCCTGAAGAGTTGTTGAACACCGACACCTCCACTGGTTTGTCTGACGACGAAGTCCACAAGAGAAGAAAGAAGTACGGTTTGAACCAGATGGCCGAAGAAAACGAGTCTTTGGTTCTCAAGTTCATCATGTTCTTTGTCGGTCCTATCCAATTCGTCATGGAAGCTGCCGCCATTTTGGCCGCCGGTTTGGAAGATTGGGTTGATTTCGGTGTTATCTGTGCCCTTTTATTGTTGAACGCTTTTGTTGGTTTCATCCAAGAATACCAGGCCGGTTCCATTGTCGACGAGTTGAAGAAGACTCTTGCCAACTCTGCTTTTGTTGTCCGTAACGGTCAATTGATTGAGATCCCAGCCAACGAAATTGTTCCTGGTGACATCTTGCAGTTGGAAGACGGTACTGTTATCCCTACCGACGGTAGAATTGTTTCCGAAGACGTTTTGTTGCAAATCGATCAATCCGCCATCACCGGTGAATCCTTGGCTGTCGACAAGAGACACGGTGACTCCTGTTACTCCTCCTCCACTGTCAAGACCGGTGAAGGTTTCATGGTTGTTACTGCTACTGGTGACTCTACTTTCGTCGGTAGAGCCGCTTCCTTGGTCAACAAGGCTTCCAGTGGTACCGGTCACTTCACCGAAGTGTTGAACGGTATCGGTACTACCTTGTTGGTTTTCGTTATCCTTACCTTGTTGGTTGTCTGGACCGCTTGTTTCTACAGATCGGTCAGAATCGTTGCTATCTTGAGACACACCTTGGCCATCACCATCATCGGTGTTCCAGTTGGTTTGCCAGCTGTCGTTACCACCACCATGGCCGTCGGTGCTGCTTACTTGGCTAAAAAGCAAGCCATTGTCCAAAAGTTGTCTGCTATCGAATCGCTCGCTGGTGTCGAAATCTTGTGTTCCGACAAAACCGGTACTTTGACCAAGAACAAGTTGTCTTTGCACGAACCATACACCGTCGAAGGTGTCGAGGCCGACGACTTGATGTTGACTGCTTGTTTGGCTGCTTCCAGAAAGAAGAAGGGTTTGGACGCTATCGACAAGGCTTTCTTGAAATCGCTTATCTCCTACCCAAGAGCCAAGGCCGCTTTGACCAAGTACAAGGTGATTGAATTCCAGCCTTTCGACCCTGTTTCCAAGAAGGTTACCGCCATTGTTGAATCGCCAGAAGGTGAAAGAATTATCTGTGTTAAAGGTGCTCCATTATTCGTCTTGAAGACTGTTGAGGACGACCACCCTATCCCTGAAGACATCCACGAAAACTACCAAAACACCGTTGCCGAGTTCGCTTCCAGAGGTTTCAGATCTCTCGGTGTTGCTAGAAAGAGAGGCGAAGGCCACTGGGAAATCTTGGGTATCATGCCTTGTATGGACCCTCCAAGAGACGACACTGCTGCCACTGTTGCTGAAGCTAGAAGATTGGGTTTGAGAGTCAAGATGTTGACTGGTGACGCCGTTGGTATTGCCAAGGAAACCTCCAGACAATTGGGTCTTGGTACCAACATTTACGATGCTGACAGATTGGGTCTTTCCGGCGGTGGTGACATGGCCGGTTCTGAAATTGCCGACTTTGTTGAAAACGCCGATGGTTTCGCTGAAGTTTTCCCTCAACACAAGTACAACGCCGTCGAAATCTTGCAATCCAGAGGTTACTTGGTTGCCATGACCGGTGACGGTGTCAACGACGCCCCATCCTTGAAGAAAGCCGACACTGGTATTGCCGTTGAAGGTGCTACCGACGCTGCCCGTTCCGCTGCCGACATTGTTTTCCTTGCCCCAGGTCTTTCTGCCATCATCGATGCCTTGAAGACTTCCCGTCAAATTTTCCACAGAATGTACTCTTATGTTGTCTACCGTATCGCTTTGTCCTTGCACTTGGAAGTTTTCCTCGGTTTGTGGATCGCCATCTTGAACAGATCCTTGGACATCAACTTGATCGTTTTCATTGCCATTTTCGCCGACGTCGCTACCTTGGCCATTGCCTACGACAATGCTCCTTTCGACCCTAAGCCTGTCAAGTGGAACACCCCAAGATTGTGGGGTATGTCCATCATCTTGGGTCTTATCTTGGCTGTCGGTACCTGGATCACCTTGACCACCATGTTCATGAAGAAGGGTGGTATTGTCCAGAACTTCGGTGCCATCGACGGTATCTTGTTTTTGCAAATCTCCTTGACTGAAAACTGGTTGATTTTCGTCACCAGAGCCCAAGGTCCTTTCTGGTCCTCCGTCCCATCCTGGCAATTGTCCGGTGCCGTCTTGATTGTCGACATCATCGCCACTTGTTTCACCTTGTTCGGATGGTGGTCCCAAAACTGGACTGACATCGTCACCGTTGTCAGAACCTGGATCTTCTCCTTCGGTGTCTTCTGTGTCATGGGTGGTGCATACTACTTGATGTCCTCCTCCGAAGGTTTCGACAACTTGTGTAACGGTAGACCAAGAAAGCAACAAGGTGACAGAAGATCCTTGGAAGACTTTTTGGTTTCCATGCAAAGAGTTTCTACTCAACACGAAAAGTCCTCGTAGATTTTTCACCCGGAAAAAACTTTCGTGATTTAGTGAATCACTGGTACTTTTCCCCTAATACAACAATTGTTGGTGTTTGATGTTGAACTTTTTATTCATAATCTGTGCAAATAATTAATTCCCCATTGCTATTTGCCAGTTTTTTTAAAAGAAAACGTCTGTCAAGATAAGTGGTGGTAGATGTGATGTCTAGATTCCCCCATCAATCACGATTATTCATCTTTCTTATCTTGGATGTTTTTGATTCCCATTCCCATAATTTTATTTTCTCCCGTCATATTTTTTTCATTCATACAACTAATAGATAATAATATAATTCATTGTAGCACGAACTAATATTGCGTGGTTTCCCAAAGACTACCACTACGTGGTACCCCAAAGATTAACACTGACATGGTTAGCCTAGTAAGGAGCACTACGTAGTTTCCACGAACTAACACTTCTACATTATCACTGACTTTTTTTATACCACGTATAGCGACACTTGAATCAAGATAACCTATAATTATTCATGAAAAATACTTCTATTTTTTGTATAATGTTGAAATCAACATTGTATTATTAGGGTGATGTGATCCCTAATATTGCTTAGTTCGAATGACTTTAACCTTATATAGAAGATAACTTCGAAATGTTTAATAGAAGATATTACCAACAGGTCAATTAAGCTAACCTAAATAATTAATAAAAATTACTAAATTTGATGTATGACTTGAATCAACATTACAATTACTAATTCAAAGTCAATCTTTTATATGGTTCAGCTCGAGTGACTTGCTAACTTATATACAATGTATCACTTGCAAGCAGAGGTACTGTGTATGCTTGTGACCCTATTTTAAAGCCTCACTACTATTGATATCTCTTAATTACAATCAATGACCTTTATCAAACTGTATTTTTTGCAACCAATAAGCTTATTGCAGCAATGGAACTTATTGACGTCAATGACCTTTTTATTAAAGATAACCTAAAATTTACAAAATCAATTGAAGCGTATTTTGATGTATAATGAATCAACATTATAATTACCAGTTGGTTGCTAGGATGTGTTCCTGGAGTCAATCACTAATATGGTCTAGCTCGTGAAGTCGTTCGTACAAAATAATTATGAATCTTTTATTAAAGATAATACCTGCAGTTCGATCAAGATATAAAAATACGTCAAGCGCAATTTAATTTATAATTTGAATCAACATTACAATTACTAATTCAAAGTCAATCACCTATATAATTCAACTCGAGTGACTAGGATGTTAACGTTTATACAATGTATCACTACTTGGTTTAGCTCGAATGAATAAAATAACTTTTAATCGTTTTATACAAGGTGCTATAGGCTGATGTAAAATGATACATTTCAATACGTCAATTTAATTACAATCAACATATATTGACATTAATTGAATCATTGCTAGAACATATGAGCTAGATAACATTTAATACCAACTGTTTTATTCAAGATAACTAGAATGGTTATTGAAATATCGAAGATCAATGTTGTAATTCATATATACTCTCAGTGGGAAGACATCATTCGTTCATTAATACTGTTGATTATGTTATTTTAAAATCAACATTATACATCCACTCAGAGTGGCTCCTAGGATCAAAATTGACGAGCAAATGATATTAATTAAAACTACTCCTATGCTGCTTGAAAAAATCTAGCTAACGTCTAATACTGTTAGGTTTTATACACTTCAATTGAATTGGTTTAGTTTAGCTACTAAGAAAACTAGCTAGAAGAGAAGTGAAAGCATATTTATATTCGCTTGGAGCCAACTGGAATCAAGTGTGGAAGTTCCAGATAGGTTTCTTATCGATTGTGGAAGCAGAAGTGACATCCGGTAAGTCTTGTAAGTTGCATAAGTATGTATGGTTGCAATCCTCTCAATCATAAATGGAATAAATGAAATCCTCTCTAGTATTGCTTGAACATTTGAACTAGCTAATGTCCAACACTATTATACAAGAAACCTTTAAACCGTTTTCCATAAAATATTTGAATTGCAAATAATACAAGCATTTAATAATCTTCAAATCAACATTGTAATACGTCCATTAAATTTACTATGATCATAAATTTACATTAAATTATCCACTTCAATATTGCTTCAACGTAAAACTTAGCTGCAGCCAATGTAATACTAATAGTTCACCTTTAAACATTGTTTTCCATAGAATTGCTGAATGGTTTAGCAAATATAAAGGTTTTGATGTTTATTGAATCAACTTTATAAATACTTGTTCTGGGATGGTTCTCAAACACTAATATGTTACGTTTTATAGTATGTATTTCGATAGTGATACTAAAGTTACTTACATTTTACATATGTTCCTATGTATAACTGTAGATCCAGTTCTATACAAATCTAGACTTGATTTCTTTGAATCATCATTATAATACGTACTCATAGTGGCCTATAAGTACGTTGAAATCATAAATTAAAGTCAACTCTAACACTAGTCGGCCATTAAGACCTAGTAGCCAACGACTACACTAACATAATTTTACAAGATGTCCATTAAATTCGTTGACAATATTGATATCAAGTTCACGCCAACCTCATTTTGACGTACATGTTATATAAAATACTATGGTGATATAGGGTTTAGTATTTATTAACTCACTCCAACCCATTTTGACCAGAGCAGTCCAGTCAAAGGTGACTTCCAAATACTGTTTCCAATGGCTCAACCAGTTTTAGCTCTATATCTAACACTAATAACCAGATATGACAATAGGTCAGTGGAGTAACCCTGGCTCGTTATTAAGTAACAGCTGTAATTAAGCATAATTTGATGTATAAACATCCACCGGGTGCAAGAATTGACAATTTATAAACCAATTATTATTTGATTCACTCATTACCATTTGGGCCTGAACAATTCAACGTAAAATGGGATTTGAATTCTTTTAAATCGTTATTTTATCTAGTCAAGCTGAATTGATAGAAACTTATTCTTGGTTCTTCTACATCTAATTATTAACTTGTAATAAAAATTGGACTTCTGTATGCTTAATTAACGTACCTAATGAATGACTGCTGGATATTGTACTCAGTAACTGAGAAACGCCGGAAGATAGGAAGAAAGTCGTGGTTAGGATTGTGGAGGTAGATATGGTACTCTTCAGAAATGCAATTGCAGCTACATTATGCGTGCTACAAGTACTTGTTCTTTACATACTACCTAACTAACTGTTAGGTTCCAGTACCTGTGGTACCTTCCAATAACTCGCTCAAAATAAATGATTATATTGATATCATTATAAGCTAATACTAATTCGTTACTACCTCATTTATAAATAAACTACATCACTCACTATTGCTGGAAAACTCCAACTCTACAAAATTTATACAAAATTAGTATAATATAGCCTATAGAATATCGATATAACTAAACACCTTTTATAAATAGCATGAAATCAACTTTTGAATACTTACTCGGCACTCAACTTATGCTATGTATCATCTCTCATGAAAATCCTAGCCCTCTTAGAACATCCTTCGTACTGCTAGCGATTATTTGAGTCGCGGATTCTCGCCAATAATTAGAGAGAAGGCTTAGAAAGACAGGACAAAGAGTACATATCCTAGCACTATGTAGAAGATATAGATCGTAGGAAGTTGATACAAGCACTTCTGGTACATATGTATTGCCATATAAAACATCCGTAGTCTACTCAGTCCAAGTGCTCACTAATTTAAGCCATTAGAGAGATGATAGATAGTATTGCTCTATGTAAGGTCTATATAAGATGTAGACACCAAGTCAACTCCGATAGTATGAAACATAACCAGTTTCATATCCTTGGATTCTCCTTCCCGTACGATGGCTGAGAGATCCAGAGTGAGAAAGTACAGATAGAGGATGAAAAAGTACACAGATCAGGATGAGAAAGTACACTTACAGTTCTATATAACATTGTAGTCAGTTCAAGACATGATTTGTCGTACAAAACAGTCTATCTCTTCACTAAATATCTAATATCATCAAATACTCCTAGTTAGAGTACTCCGTGGCTCTCTAGAGGGCTTCGGCTACCATGTGTCTTTTGTGGGTGCAAATACCGCGACTTACCGCGACTCACCGCGAGACGCCTGGCTGCCCTACAACCCAGCCAGCTACACCCAAAACACCTGAAAAGTACAAGCAACACATACTCCACTCCTGCCATCAACTACAATCCCTACAATCTTGAACTATACCCAATACACATCAACGCGACTCATTCTTCAAACTTCTTTCCCTTCTTCTCCTGGTCGTGCCGCAGTTGGAAAAATTTTGAAATTTGTATAGATCATTTAGAGAATTTTTTTCTACACTACGGTGAATAACTACTGTGAATAGCTACTGTGGCCTGTCTTTAGTAGTCCCAGTAGAGACATACACATAACTAGCACTCATCTACAACAAGTACAACTACAACAAAACAAAACAAAACAAAACAAAAATCACCTACCGAACTTTGAAATTCCCCTTTAATTTCCCTTCAGTCTACTGGAATTTTACTGGACTGAGACATATTCATTGATGACATAAACCATATCATTAACATATCAAATAACCCACATACTACATCACATACTACATCATATACAAGATCTCATATCGACATATACAACAACACATATTATAATCCTTATTATAATCCTCACTATACTCCTTATTCATTATCATCTTCTTATTGTACATTACTTTACACTTTTACTTTTAGTCTTTTAGTCTTATGTCAGCTTTTTCACGTTCCGCATCCATATCGTCTGCCGTTGACGACACATCGGCGCCGCTTCTCAAGTCCAAAACCCTAGGCGCAAAGACATCTACACTCCGGTCCGCATCCATCGGCTCCAACTTCTTCCATAAAGATTCGTCCAGTTTCTTTACCCCCTCAGCATCCACCACCGAGCCGGATTCGTCCTCCAATTCCATGGAAGACGACATCAATTTGGAGAAAACGAGCGCGCCTGCACCTGCCGCGGCCGAGCTCGATATTGTGGGCGCGTTGGGAAATTTGGACCTCGACGAGGATTTCGAGAAAACCACCAAACACACCAAAACTTCTGCTAATGTTTCTGCTACTGCTTCTGCCACTGCTTCTACTCCGGTGCCCAAGGAATCTAGCGACTTGAACCAGTTCCCGTTTTTGTACTCCGAGAGCTCGTTCCAGCCCCAGTTCTACCCGTACCCGCACCCGCACCAGGGCTCCGTGACCCCCAACCCGTCGCAGATCGGAACTTTTGCAGCCCACAACGGCTCGTCGGCGTTTGGCCACACCACGCCCTCCACGACCTGGAACTCCACCTTTGTTCCCCAGACAGCACCTCCCTTTGCATACGGCACCGACCACCCCGAACCCGCACTTATTCCCCAATTTGAGCTCCCAGAAAATAAGGACGACAAGGTGCCCTTGAATTTGCCGTTTTCCACCCCTCCGCCCGCGCAGGTCAATTTTGGCGGAATTTTGGAAAATTTCCAGCAATATTCGCAATTTAGCGAAACTTCCGAAAAAGATAAGGACTTCAATGAAACCAATTCTAATTCTGTAAGTAATGGGTTTCTTTCTGGGTTTGATTTGGGTGCGAAAGATGTGTGGAACCCCATGTTGTCGAATCAGCAGTTGAGAAACACATACGTAGAAAACCGCATGAACTCTTTGCATCATTTGAACCAGATGTCGATGAATTACGGACAAAATAACGGACAGAACATGAACGCCATGCCCAATTCGAATCGTTTTGGCGGGTATCGTGGCCGCTACAACGACTCCATGAACGTCCATCGTAAAATGCACAACAATCGTAGAAAAGGCGACGACGCTTCCAAGTACGCCAACTCCAAATTGGAAGATTTCACGGGCGAAATCTACAATTTGTGCAAAGACCAACATGGATGTAGATTTTTGCAGAGACAGTTGGATTTGGGCCGAGAAGTCGCCGAGGGCAGAAGCAACGGCGAGGTGCTCAGCAACGATATTGCAGCCACCATGATTTTCAACGAAATATACCTCAAAATCATCGAGCTCATGACAGACCCGTTCGGCAATTATCTTATTCAGAAATTGTTTGAAAACGTCTCTTCTGACCAACGGCTTATTTTGGTGAAAAACGCCGCGCCCGAGTTTATTCGCATTGCCTTGGACCCCCACGGGACTAGAGCGCTCCAGAAGTTGGTGGAGTGCATCAGCACCGAAGAAGAGTCCAATTTGCTCATTGCGTCGTTGTCTCCCCACATTGTGTCTTTATCTCGTGATTTGAACGGGAACCATGTAGTGCAGAAGTGCTTGCAAAAGTTGAAGGCTTCTGAAAACCAGTTCATTTTCGATGCGGCCTCTCTCAATTGTATTGAAATAGCCACGCATAGACACGGCTGCTGTGTCTTGCAGAGATGTTTGGACCACGGCAACTTCAGTCAGCGCAAGCAGTTGAGCTTGAAAGTGGCCGAAAACGCCACCACTCTTTCGTTAGATCCGTTTGGTAATTATGTGGTTCAGTATGTGTTGTCTCGCGGCGACGAGGAGCTGATCAAGATCATATTGAACCATATTCAGAGTAACGTAGTTTCATTGTCGCTCCACAAGTTTGGGTCCAATGTCATTGAAAAGTCTCTTAGAATTAGTAAATTGACCGATAGTTTGGTCGAGGTTTTGTTGAAGAACGAAGACCGGTTCGGCGTCATGTTAAACGACGCTTTTGGCAACTATGTCTTGCAGACCAGTTTGGATGTAGCCAGCACTGGAGATTTGGTGCGTTTATCCAACGCTTTGCAGCCATTGATGCCAAATATCAAGAACACGCCCCATGGCCGTCGTATCATGACAAAGATACAATCTCTCAACTAGCCCACAGGAAATCACTGACTCTAATTACACAGATCATTAACTATTACGCTGAAAATCACTAACTACACAAAATTTTGCTATCTAAAGTGTCATTTTGATGTGATTTTTCGCTGTGTTAAAATATGTCTCATTATTTTTCAGTGTCACAAAGGTCACTATTTTACGTGTCTTAAATGTCCTACGTTTCTCACTAAATATTTGTGTCTCACTATTTTTCAGTGCTCACTATTTCCTTGCTCACTATTTTTCAGTGCTCATTTTTCACTCACTATTTTCCAGTGCCACTAAGGGTGTTCCCCGCAATTTAGCGCGGTACCATTCTTGCCGCACGGCTAATATGCCGGGCCACGCCTGGCCATCAACTTGCCCTTGGCAAGCTGACCTCTAGTCCCCGGAGTTTTCCCCAGTTTTCCGAAACCAGCCTTGTATTTTAGCTGTACATTAACACTGTATCATCTGTCTAGTAATAAACATACTCCTGTACAAGTTGTTGCAGTATATTTATCCCGACTTTATTATTTGTAATTGCGCGGCTCTCGCTAAACATGTCAAGCGCACAAACCAACTTTAAATTCACCAAACACTTCAACGGTGCGGAATATACCCTAAATAGTTACAGTACTGAGACATAGTTACCCAGCGTAGCGGCGAACAACATGGAGGGTGCGTTTCCCAATAGCAAAACCGAGAACGATCCTTCCACCATCACCACCACCACCAACAACAACAACCATAACAACACCAATCACAACTCCACCATCAATCACAAGAACGATCGAAACACCGCCAATCAGAGCAATCAGGATACTTCTAATAAAAGTGGCGACAAAAAAGAGACCCGCATCAAAAAGAGAAAATACAGTAGGGGGGGATGTGAAGAGTGCAAACGTAGAAAGATGAAATGCGACGAAGGCAAGCCGTACTGCCACAACTGTAGTCGATTGAACAAAACATGTATTTATAGAGACAAGCAAAGGTTTCGGTTCGAGCCGGTGGCGGACCCAAAACCGGAGCCTTATGTACCTAGCCAGCCTGCGACTGGCCCGCAGAACTTGCCGTTCCGGTTTTATAGTCCCAAAGGGCCCGAAGAGTATGAGTATTATGGAGGTGTACCTGGAGGTGTACCGGCAGGTACACCGACAGGTATAAATAATATAAACAATATACCGACAGGTATAAATAATGGTACTAATGGTACTAATGGTACTAATGGTACTAATGGTATACCCGCTAGTGCTATAGGGCCTGCCCACCACGGTGCGGTGCCGCCGGGGGTGTCCCCCGGAGTGTTGCCGCTGGGGTCTCCGCTCGGACTTCCGCACGGTTTGCCGGGGTTGTCGCTGGCGCTCGCGCAGGCCCCGCACGGGTACGTTCCCAGAAAGAATCTGTTTGCGCCAGGCCAGTTTAGCAACACCATACCAGATATACTTGCCAGTCCCATATCGAATACACCCAAGCATGAGATGCGCAGTTTGTTTGACAAGGCCAGTCTTTTGGTCAATGATATAAATGATTTGGTTGCATTGGATATACCTAGCGAGTGGTTAGATGACTTGGCAACGACGCCAGCAGCGACGACGCCAGCAGCGACAGCAGCGACAGCGACAGCTGGCGCTGCAAATAGTGAAGTTGTCGCTGCAAATAGTGCGAATAGTGGCACCGGTGCAAATGGTGGTAACGGTGCGCATAGTACCGCGCTAAGTGCCGCGCCTGGCAGCGCGCCACCTCTCGCGCTGGACAACGGCAGCTACCGCGACAGCGAGCGGCTGGTACACTCCGAATCATACGAAAAGCACAACTTCAGAGTGGACGAGCTCGCCAGCCAGTTTATAGGCCACGATATCTCGCCCATTGACTTCAACTCCCCCTTCCAGCTCGCGCTGCCGGACTTTGTGCTCAGCGACTTTGACAACTCCGTCACAAACACCAGCTTGATCGATCAGGTGATCCACACCAATAAGCTCCGCGAGCCCCACATCACATACCTCAAGGTCATAACCAACACCCAGCTTTCGTACCATTTGTTTCCGTTTGCATCGTCTGTAGAGTCCAACCAGGTCGTGCGGCTTTTGCTCCAGTACCTGATCGACTGTCCGTACTTGTTGACGTCGTTGCTCATGTGGCTGGCGACGTTCCAGTACAATCAGAGCGGGAAGCAGATCCACGACATTTCGCGCAGAAAATATGCGTCGGTGTGTTTGCGGTCGCTCAGCGAGGTTTTTGGCGCGGCGCGCAGGGAGACTGAGTCCAAACCCAGTCCCACACCCCCCGCGCCAGGCGCCCCCGCTGCGTCCATGCCAGCGCCAGGGACACAACGCCTGGAGACGCCCACATCTGCACCCGCACCGCCGCAGGGACCGCCGCAGGGACCGCTCCCTGGGCCCGTGCGGGAGCGGCCGCGCAGCACCGGGTTCCACCTCAAAGACGACATCGAAAAACTCCTCCTTACCATTCTCGTCCACACGTCCAGCTTCACCGCGACCGCACAGAGCGACGACTCGCGCACCCGCATGCTCAACTCGTGGAAAGTGCATTTGCGCGGGGCCAAGGACCTATTGACCCAGTACAATTCGCTCAAAATGTCGTTCAACCGCCCCCACGTTTCCGGCGGGTTGGCGCTCGCCAAAACTTGGTTCTTTGCCATGGAGTCCATTGCGTCGCTAAACTCCAACCTCGGCGGCATTCTCAAACACTCCGAACTAAAAGACGATAGCGACAGCGACAAAAACCCCGCGGACCCGCACCAGGACTCCGACACCGATCTCCACGAAAACTTCCGCGTGTACTCCGACACAGCCTTCTTCTCGCGCGACCTCAACCCCGACTACCACGACACCCTCGTCAAGATCGGGTTGCTCATCCCTGCGCACCCGGGCCTGCAGACCCCGTTCAACTTGTTTCTAGGGTACCTGATGCGGTACGTGCGCCTTTCGCAAGAGTTCGCCAAAGCCCTCAAGTACGTGCGGCTGCAGCCCGGCAAGGCCCAGGTGTCGGCGGCCCAGGTGTGCAAGCTAATGGCGATGATCCACGACGCCCGTAAAACCGAAATCATCCCCCACATCTCGCACAAAACATACGCGGTGCCCGTCACCTCGCCGGGCCACCCCGACTTCCCTGATCCCTCGGGGTACCACCCCAAGTTCCCTGCTTCGGCCTACACCAAGATCGTGGACCACGACGGCGCCACCCACTACTACTCGTGGCTCGATCTCAGCGAACACATCCGCATCGATACCCTCTACCTCCGCATGCTCACCACGCACGGGCTCCTCCGGCTCGAACCCACGCACCCGCTCGTGCAGGAAATCGTCGACCGCAGTCTCAACTCGTGCTTCTTTATTCTCTCGAAAAGCCTGCCGCTCTACGCACTCCACCGCGACAACATTCTTGTTGAAACCACAAACTACTACCTCACCCCCAATGTGTTTGATGTGCGCGCCACCATGATCCAATCGGCGTTCCGCGTTTGCAGCAATCTCATACAGACAGAACACCAGTTTGAGAAGGTGGAGCTTTATTTTCTTGGGCTCATTAAACTTGGAAACGGAAGTTCGCTCGCGGCCTTAGACTTGCTTTACAAAATTAGAGATCGCGCCAAACAGAGGGCTGAGGGGAAGGAGGTCCTGCCTGGTGAGGATGTAGATGATTTGGATGCGATACCGTTTGCATAACAGAGTATGATCGAAGATCATGCTCTGATAAACATTCTAGCACTCATTCGCTACATCACCTACAAACCTATATTTTCACCTACACGCTTCACCCACATACTTCACCCACATACTTCACCCACATACTTCATATTTACCACTACACCTGCACCACTTCATCTTCATACATTGTCTACCCTACGTCATTTCGTCGTATACGTTTAATCGTATAGGCTAATTATATAATTTTCGCGCTCGTTTACGTTTTGCAGCATTTTGTCGTTCCCGCTTTGTCCCCATTTTTCATTTTTTTTTTTTGTTGCCATTTGTCGTTCCGTTCGCGTTGCAAAACTGAAAACCAAAATAAAACCAACCACAAATCATCTAATCCTAGACATCCATCAAGTCAATTTCTTCTATCATGTCAGATAGCCCAATTGCATTCAGTTCTTCTGTTGATGCCAATGTATCCAAAGCACCACACCCAGAACCTTCATCTCAGCCTAATGTGAGCTCGGTCAAACCAGGGTACCTCGATCCAAAAGATATCGAGTACGAGTTCGGTGGACCCGCTGGTGCCGTGGGCATGATGGTAGGCTTTCCGTTACTTATGTGGTACATGTGGATCAGCGCTGAGTTCTACGGCGGCGCGCCCGCATGGCCTGCCGCCGGCCAGCTGTGGCCAGAATTTCTTGGCGCACTCTGGTCCATTTTCGTGAAACACGGGGTGCCATCCGCAGGGGCGGTGGCCTACTTCACTTCGTTTATGGTCATCCAAGGGATTTTCTACGTCACGTTGCCGGGAACCTGGACGAAGGGCCAGAAGTTGGCCCACAAAAACGGCAAGCAGTTGCCGTACTTTTGCAACGCGCTCACGGCGTACTACACCACATTTGCGGTCATTTTTGGGTTGCACGTTTCCGGCTTGATCAAAGCGTCGTTTTTGTTGGACAATTTCGGCCAGATCATGACCACCGCGATTTTTTACGGGATCACGTTATCGGTCGGTTTGTACCTCCTGTGTCTTTACATCACCAAAGACTACCAGAGAATGACCGGAAACCACCTTTACGACATTTTCATGGGCGCGCCGCTCAACCCCAGAATCGGAAAATATCTTGATCTCAAGATGTTCTTTGAAGTAAGATTGCCATGGTACATCTTGCTGCTTTTGTCTTTAGGCCTCTGTGTTAGACAGTATGACTCTTACGGCTACGTAACCCCCCAAGCCGCGTTTGTATTTTATGCCCACTGGTTGTATGCCCACGCCTGTTCTAAGGGTGAAGAATTGATTGTGCCCACTTTCGACATGGCCTACGAAAAATTCGGCTTCATGTTGTTGTTCTGGAACATCGCAGGCGTGCCTTACACGTACTGCCACTGCACTTTGTTCCTTGCCAATCACCACCCTTCAGAATACGCCTGGTCGACTCCATACATGGTGTTGTTATTTGTAGTTCTTAACGGTGCCTACTTCATTTTTGACACCGCCAACTACCAGAAAAACGACTTCAGAAGAAGTTTGGCTGGAAACGCGCCCTCAAACAAGCCATTTCCTCATTTGCCATATTCTTCGTTGAAAAACCCAAGATACATCAAGTGCGACAACGGCTCCACATTATTGACCGAAGGCTGGGTGCGTTACGCCAGAAAAATCAATTATACCGCCGATTACACCTTGTCGCTCACTTGGGCCTTGGCCTGTGGCTTTGCATCGCCATTCCCATGGTTCCACCCATTATTCTTTTTGATTGTATTGGTCCACAGAGCATTGAGAGACCAGCGTAAATGTCAAAAGAAGTATGGAAAATATTGGGACCAGTACCTCAAGGAATGTCCATATTTGTTCATTCCATATGTTTTGTAAAAAAAGTACTAAACAGAGAGATAAAAGTAGAAAAAAGAGTACTAAGAGTACAAATTCTCAAAAAGTACTGGTCTTCAAAAATCTTTCGATAGCTAGGAAGTTAAAAGATTGTCATAATCATATAGATATGGATATAAAAATTTAAGTTAACCAGTACTTGTAGATTTAAGACTTACAAGTAAAAAATTAGTGAAAGTAGTTACCAAAGTTGAATTTAAGACTTACAAGTATTCAAAATTATGCAAATGTAGTTACCAAATTGAAGTATATTTAACAGGTAACAATGCCTAATTGACAATACCTTCATTAGCTATTGAAGATAACCAAATACTCATTGACATCACTCTTTATCTTTTTGAATGGATATAGCACTTTTTCAAGCTCAGGGGATTCGCAGCCATCCAAAGTAAAATTGCCCTACCTGAAAGATAAGCTGAAGTTGTTCAGTTAGACACCAGTATTAGGTATTCTCCTACGAAATTGAAAAGTGTTTGAATAGAATAAATCATCGTTATCTACGTTGAAACGATACTTTGAATTATTAATGTATTCCATCTCAAGACTTACAACTTATAAATAATTTCTAACTGAAAGATTAATAAAAATTCTTTTCGGTTATTACAACTCCTAGCTCTGTAAGATTCATTTCTGGCAAATGTAAAGTACACCTAAATTATTTGGCCAGGACTCTTGTCTGGGTACCTCTCAGCTAGAATATTACCAAGAAATTTCCCCACCTTTTTATATACCTAACCAAGCTAGTAGTTTATACCAAAAGATCAATTATTATATCAGCCTACATTTTTAATTGATTAATTCGTAGAATGATCTGATAAATTAGCAGCGCAGGTAATACCAATCCCCAATTAATACACGTTCATGTGGTCGATTCATGGCTGACTGATAAAGAAATTTGAATGTTATTTTGCAGCCGTTTTTTTGTAGAGGTGGCACTTGGGAGCTGATGTAAGCAGAATACGTTCTACATGGAATGGCAGTCCGTACGACGAACCACTTTTATGTACCTTTAATTCTGATACAAATAGCTCTATCTTCCACAATTCCACATACTCTAGTATACAACATATTATGATTTCACATCTTCCACAGACCTATTCATTATACAATACGTTCTCTTGAACACCAGTACTCTTCGCACATTAACATCTTAACTATTTACAAATTTTGCAGCTATTTTGCAACCATGCAAATTAAATTTAAATTGGAGAGAGTAGCTAAAGGTAATACTGAATGTTTAGACGTTTACTCTACAAACATTTTTTATAGAAATCAAAGAATTCAAGCCATCGTTAATCAAGCAAAGGACGACCGAAGCCAGAATTCTTTATCACTTCCAAGCTCTCATTCGCACTCGCATAGAAACACCTACTCTCTACACTTATCACCAGATCAGTCGCACTCTTCACCTTCTCTCTTATATAATATTCGAACATTAAATCTTTCCTCTTTAAAGTATCATGTACCAACTATCTTTACACGACACTGCTCTTGCAAATACGAAATAACTAATACAGAAATGGCTGGTTTTTTGAATAAATAAAATGCATCAATATTCTTGAATTACAAATTGATGCAAATACAGTGACTGGTCTTATATTTGCGATTGAATAGATATCTTGGCGCTTCTACATTCCTTTTCACTCAATCTAGGTCTCTATTTGCGGTTCCTGTTTTTAGTACTTTCAAATTGCTCTCCGCTTTCGCTATCGCTCAGAATGTTGCAAAAAATGTAGCCTATCAGTTTCAAGTATTTTTACAGCCAAAATTCGATTCAGGTAAGCCAGGTGCGCAAACAGTTAATCTACTCATTTATTTGACTTTCATGTACGTTTGTTGACGTGGTATACACTACTTGTAAAGAAATTAACAAGTTTATCCTTTTTATTAATCTTATGCCACAACGCATTTACAACAGAAGTAATTTCATGTATGTTTATTGACTATCATTAAACTATTTTGCTCTTCAATAAAAAATCTATCGATTTTTTATTAATCCTGCTCTGCAATTGCAACCAACCTCTCATCAATCTCGTCCGGACTCAAAATCCGGAACCCCTCAGCAGTAGCCACCCCAATCTCAATATCGTTCTTTCTAAAGTCAGTTCCCAACACATTACTCAATGCAGTGATACTAAACTCTACTGTGGCCTTCCAGTCGCCCTTTACATAATCGCTCTTCTTGAACTTCTTCTCCAAATATGTGGTTGCTTCCTGCTGCTTGGGGCCCGTGGCCACCGCCTTGACGCCGGTGTAGTATCCTGCAGGATCGCACTTGAAGATCTGCGGACCTTTGTTTTCGTCCTCGGTCTCCACCTGGCAAAACGTCAAGGCCACGCCCAAAGGCCTCATGTATGCTCTCTGGGTGTATAGCTGGGACAAGTTGGCCATTCTCTTGGCCAAGCTTTCTACAGGCATTTCATAACCGTACTTGTACCTGAACTCCGTGGCCTCTGCTCTGGCCCTCAAGGCCTGGGCCCTGGCGTCGGCAATTGATCCGTTTACTAATAGCCCGATAGAAGGGGTGATTTTGAAGAGGTACGACACCGTTTTGGGATCCAACAACTTGTCGGGAATTTTTTTCTGTGAGATCAAAACGGCCGAATCTTGGCCGGAGACGCCGAGCGACGTGATATTGGACGAATTGATGGCCTTGAAGGCGTATTCCACTTGGTACAATCTGCCTTCGGGCGAGAAGATTGTGATGTGACGGTCAAAGCCTGCGGATCCTAAAGATTAGTATATCAACAAGCAAACGAAGTGAGTTTGTTGATACATACCTGACATTATATTATTATCTTTATCCTTATAAGTGTATAAATCTCTGTCTTTTGACTTTTTACTCTTTACTCTTACTCTTTATCACTTCTTAGTGGCGTCTTAGTGGCGATCGAGTAAAGCGGTGCGCGCACGAAAAATAAATTTAACAGAAAATGAATAGAACTGATAAACTAAAGCTTCAAAGGCAGTGTGAGTAGTACTTACAGGAAGTGTTTGTTACAGGATGACTAGTGCTTCTGTATTTAGCTCAAGCGACACTTTCAGCACAGATAGGAAAACGGGCGAAAACACCCCCTTCTACGTTGCCAACTCGCCGCAAAAGTCGCATGTCTCGTACCACTACAACCCCAGTGCTAGTGAGTACCACTACGGCGCGCTCCACCCGATGAAACCATTCAGGCTCATGCTCACGGACCACCTCGTCACCTCCTACAAGCTCTACGAAAAAATGGATCTCTTTACCCCGCGCAGAGCCACCCGAGAAGAGCTCCTTCAGTTCCACAGCGAAGACTACATCGACTTTTTGGAGTCGATCACGCCGGAAAAAACCGCCAAAATGACCGGCGAAGCGCTTGCCCAGTTCAATATCGGGGATGACTGTCCTGTTTTCGACGGAATGTACGATTACTCGTCTATATATGCAGGTGCGTCACTAGATGCATCCAGAAAGCTCATTAATGGGATGTCAGATATAGCCATCAACTGGTCAGGTGGTTTGCATCACGCGAAAAAGTTCGAGCCCAGCGGGTTTTGCTACGTCAACGATATAGTGCTTAGTATTATCAACCTTTTACGGGTGCATCCGCGAGTCATGTACATTGACATCGACTTGCATCACGGAGACGGGGTGCAGGAAGCTTTCTATACTACCGACAGAGTGATGACGGTCTCTTTCCACAAGTACAACGGCGAGTTCTTTCCTGGTACGGGGAGTGTGGACGAATACGGCCTTGGCAAGGGAAAAAATTACACTGTAAATGTGCCGTTGCGCGACGGCATAGACGACGAGTCTTACGTAAGATTGTTCAAGCTGATCATGGAGCCGTTGATTACCAAGTTCCAGCCTACGTGTATAGTGCAGCAGTGTGGAGCCGACTCTCTTGGGTACGACCGCTTGGGATGCTTCAATCTCAACATTCGCGCGCATGGAGAATGTGTAAAGTTCATCAAGTCTTTTGGGATTCCTATGCTCGTTCTAGGGGGAGGAGGGTACACGCCGCGGAACGTTTCGCGGCTTTGGTGTTATGAGACGTCTGTGCTTAATGACGTCACACTCGACCACAAGATCCCCAACTACCTTCCCACATACGACTGGTTTGGGCCTGATTATTCCTTGCACCCGCAGTTGGAGGGCAGGATAGATAACAAGAATTCGAAGAAGTACTTGGAGAGCGTCAAGCAGGAGATATTGGAGCAGTTGCGGTACTTGAACAGCGCGCCGTCTGTCCAGATGAGAGAGGTTCCGCCGGACATCACGGGGTTGACCGAGGACGAGGAGGACGCGTTGAGAGACATGAAGGAAGATCACCCCGATGACTAACACTAACCAGAGCCCCAATGACTTACACTACCAGAAAAACCCAATGACCACCCAATGACTTACACTACCAGGAGACAGGTGAATACAATTAACCTGAAGAACGGAAAAGAAAACTAGAAAAGATTAACAAGAAGATAACGACTGTATTATAGTGTACTATAGCTAGATAGCATCAATTTAATGAATCTATTTGATTACTATTGAGAAGTCTCGAGTTACAATTAGGATGATCCAAATTGTTTTGTAATTCGCGAAATCTCCGAATTTACCACATTTTTTGTGTGTGTACTAACAAATACTAACCTGTAGTACATCAACAAACACTGACCTGTAGTACACCAACAAACACTGACCTTATTGTAGTAAACAAACACTAACGAACACTAACCTTATTGTAGTGAACATACTAACCTTGATGTAGTTTTCTCTACACATGTCTCTACATTTCTCTATACTTTTTTCTACTATTATCTTCTGTTATCTACTGTGTTCTTTCGTCTGCCAGCACTCATAGAAAAATAAAAATCACACTTTCAGGCACTGACAAGATCCTCGCACTTTTGCACCCTTGATAAAACCTATAGACACATACATCCTAGCCTCTTAACTCGCACTCCAAAGAAATAAGCAGCATTTTTAACATCTTAAACATCCTGACTCTTGAAGTTGTATGTGAATTTTTTACCGTCTTTGTTACTATCTCCGCTCCAGTAAACTTCCTCTCTATTCTCGCAACTTTATCAAGAAGTTTAGCGATTTGTTTCATTGCAATCCAGCATTTGGAATAATGAGATTCAGACACCGAGTCACGTTTATTTGTCTAGAACGATCTCTGTAGCAACATGTCGATATTCATTGAGTACATATGACTCAAGTATTATTTTTCGCAGCAATGCAGATCTTACTGGCTGCAAATATTTTTTCACTCTTCAGACTTGAGACAAGTAGACGAATAATTAAATAGAGTTAATTATAATGCAGTTGTCACCTGAATAAAATCCGAAAAAACATATAACTACTTTCATTGTTTTCTTACTGATACTAAAAGGTCATCATACAACTGTCCCTTTTTAGCCTTTGCTGACTGGGTAAGGTTTAATAAGGGAATTTATGCGGATATAATAGTATGCTGACTATAGACACGAAGAGTAATATTGAGTTACCGCATCAATTCCTGTCTTCTGTGGCTATAATGGAGAGTCTGAATAGTTTGACTATGAGACAACGGTATTCAAGGGCCAACTTGAGAAAAACCTTATAATTATTGCAACCACCGATAATTGATGACCACTTTAAATACCTACAAGAATATTAGCATTTGAGAAGTCAAAAGTGAAGATAGAAAGTGAGCTCATGAGCGAAGCGAATGAGCGAATGAACAGAATTGTTAGCTTATTGAGCAAATGAACGGATTGATATCTTTTTAGAGGAAAAAACTACAAGATTTCATCATATACTTCGAAGCTCATTTTTAATATTTTGTAAGGTATTTATGTTCATTGTTCACAATGATTATGAGTTGATCCCTGGAATAGTATGAAAATTAAGCAAATCAGCTGAAATTGGATAATAACCTATCCATTGCAAACACTATCTACACTACTACTGGTATCATTCCTTTCTCATTCATGTACTATCTATCCTCGTATTTACTAAAATTAATATCAGGTAAAGGACCATTGAACCCTTTGATACAACAGAATACAAACGGAGTCAAAGCATATTAGCAAGACAATTAGGTTTCTACACGAACTGGCCCTAAATATCTACAAAACACTTATAAAGAAGGTATAAAAAACAGATATATCAACTATATTTTAGTCTACCGGTAGTCGCGGTAATCTCACTAACTATATATATCTCTAATTTTATTTCTCAGTCTCACTAATTCACTATCACCTACAAATACACACTATTAATTGACCAAAATACCAACACCAAGCCTCACTAACACTATACTATATCAACACTAAAATATACTATCACTATACTATACTATACTAACACTACTATCTCGTAAACCCACTACCTTATTCTCTAATTCATTACCACTTACTCATCACTCATAGTATGTCACACTATTTATTTTTCTCACTATACATTCTCATTGAATGTCTCACTAATTCCTTTCCAGTGTCTCACTATTTATTTTTCTCAATATTTGTACCACTCTCACTAGTCTCACTACTACCACCCTCACTAAACGTCTCACTATCTCACTAACTTTTCCCTCTATGACAAATAAACAATAACACTATTTAATTGAAGTCACTAATCCCCTCCTCCCCGCACTATCTCACACCTACCATCTCTCTACTTTTCTCAGTAATTCTTACTAACCATTACCAATTCTCACTAATTCTCTCACTGTCTCACTAATTTTCTCCGGATATTTACCAATTCTCACTAATCTCATTCTCACTATTTCATTCTCACTATTTCACTCTCACTAATTTACTCTCACTATTTCACTCATTGTCACAATTTCAGCCTCATAAAGTCAAATATTAATAAATTCACTCATTTACCACTCATTCACCACCTCATACCATACCAACTCGTACCATACCATCCCTACCATTCTTCCACATCACCACCACCCTCTTATCAATCCAATTCCATTTTTCAGTTCGTGTTTTTCAGTTTACTTTAGTGTTCTTGAGTGCTTCGGAGTTAGTGTTTTCCAGTGTACTTTAGTGTTTTGTACTGTTATGGACGTAACACAACTTTCCATCGTGTTGGACCCCGTCTCCAACCGCAAAGTCATCAACGACGACTACCGAATCATCCGCAAAATCGGCCTGGGGCAGTACGGAAAGGTTCTTTTGGGGGAAGTGATCCGGAACTCACGGCCGTCGATCGATTCAAAAACGTCCAAAACGTCCAAAAGTTCCCGAAACTCAACTAAAGAAGAGTCTGTGGTTATCAATGACAGGTTTGTGGCCATAAAAACCATCAACCGGCTCGATAAGTCGAAGCTCATCACCAAGTCGTACCTTTCACAGACGGTCAAAATCAAAAGGGAGATCCAGATCATGAAAGAATGCAGTCATCCCAACGTGGTCAAGTTGTATCAGGTCATAGACGATCTCAAGTTCGACAAAATCCTTCTTATACTAGAGTATTGCCAATACGGAGAAATCGACTGGAAAAGGTATAACCATTACTATGAAAAGTACAAACCGCTGAAACGGCCTCTAACCATTAACAAAATACTAAGAGACGTTGTCAATGGCCTCGAGTACCTCCATTCTGTCAAAAAAATCATCCATCGTGACTTGAAACCGTCCAACTTGCTTATCACTCAAGACAATACCATCAAGATCTCTGATTTCGGCGTATCGCTAATTCTCCAGAACAACCATACGGACCAGAAAGAACTAAGCAAGACTATGGGCACGCCGGTCTTTTATGCTCCAGAACTATGTCAATTTGTCAATAATCGACTATCGATGATCCACACATCGCACATAGTAATTGACGAGCGGATCGATATCTGGGCCCTAGGCGTGGTTCTCTACTGTCTTATGTTCAATGATCTTCCATTCAATGGGTTCAATGAGTTTGAACTCTTCAAAAACATCGTCCGAGACGACTTGAAGTTCCCGAAAATCAAGCACACTTCCAAGACTACCGACGTCGATATCAAAGAACTTGGCCTCCTCAAAGATCTTATCAAGAAAATACTAGTCAAAGACCAAGATACAAGGCTTTCTGTTCAGCAAATCAAACTACACGAGTTTACCACTTTTGACTTGGGATCTGTAGAAAGAAAGAAGTTTTTGAACTTCAACCAGGGTGTATTTAAGGACAATTCCAACCGTGAAAGGCTTGAAAGCAGCAAAGAATCCGGGATGCAGAAACTCAAGCGGTTTTTCCGGTCTGCTCCCGAGCCAGAAAAGAAAGAGCCTCCCAAGATTAATACTAATTTAGAGCCTGTAGACGATCTTTTGGACTCGTATTTGGACGATTCGTCTTCTTTTGGAAGCGACGAAGAAGTGATTTCAAATATTGATACCAATAATATCCTCGATAATGACTTGACTAGCTCAGTAGATGAGAGCACTAATATTCACATACCTAGAAGTGCTTCGAATTCTATGACTGAGGGAAGAAAGAGACCGACACCATTAGTTTTAGCGAGGTCAAACAAAGAACCTGTAGAAACTGTGGAAACCCCAGTGGAAAACACTAACAAGTCAGTGTACAAATATAGTCATAAAGACAAAGATAATTATAAAGATAATTATAAAGATAATCAAGATAAAGACAGTTTTGACAATTTTGACAATCTTAATCCCGACATTTCTACATCTTCGCTAGTGTCTCCTGCTACTGGTAGCTTCAACCCACCCCTAACCCCCACAAATAATAATACCATCACCATCGGAGCACCCAGCTCTGCCGGCTCCAACAAGTCCGTGTTCAGCCCCTCCAAACGGTTCTTCTCTCGCAAGAAAAAGGCCAAAAAACCAGAACAAAAACCCACCATCAGCTCTCTTTCTTCGCCGGCCAAAAAAGGCAAGAACCCCGCTAAAAAAATCACCGATTTGATGGAGCCTCCGCCTATTTTTGGGCTCAACGCTGCGTATCCTTCAGGTTCAGGCAACATTGGAGATTCCAGCTTGAAGAGTCCCATCAGCGGTCCTCCTAGTAGTATTGCCAAGTCGTTTAGCGATAACAGCGCCAGTACCAGTCGTAGAAGCAGTCCTAAATCTGCTATTAACTCTCGTAAGAATTCCATGTCGTCTGTAGGAAGCGGCTATGGCCTCATGAGAATCACCAGCTCTTCGTCGTCGCTCAATCTCAATGCGTATTTGACCGACGATAACTATTCTATAGCGTCCATTCAAAGACCTAGGGTGACTGTAGACAGCGATACAGACCACGAAACCACCATTGAGGAGCCGGACGAGACGCTTATCGACGATTCGATTGTGAGGAATTTTATGAGTATGAACGAGTATTTAGATCGATTAGATTAAACTGACTACTACACTGACTAACACTAGCAAAGACGTAAACGAACTGACACTAGCAAATAGACTGTAGACAAACTCACACTAGCAAAGACTGTAGACGAATTAACTAATCTATATCAGGTAATTTTAGCACACAATTAATACTCAATTGATATACAATTCATACTACAATACATACTTCTATTATTACTCAAATTAATATTAAAATAATACTACAATACTTGAAATAATACTACAATTAATACTTAAATTAGTACTTAAATTAATCCTCCAATTAATACTTAAATTATTATACAATTAATACTCCAATTAATACTACAATTAACACTTCAATTGATACTACAATTATTACTCAAATCAATTCAATTAAAATTTGAATTAATACTCCAATTAAAACTACAATTAGCACTTAAATTAATATACCATTGATATACAATTTATACTACAATTAATACTACAATTAATCCTCCAACTAATACTATTTTAATACTTGGAATAATTTTCAAATTTATCCTACAATTAATTGTAAAAGATCTATACTGGAGACAACTAATACAAACAATTAATACTAGACAGTAGTATCGTAAAGCAGACTAAGCAATCAGAACTAGACTAAAAGTACTGGCTAAATAGTATTAGCTCAATAGTACTAGCTCAGTCGTACTGTACAAATACTGCTGGACAAATAGAACTGAACAAATAGTATTAGATAAATGGTAGTAGACAAATGGTATCAGATAATGGTATCAGATAAATAGTATTGGAGAATAATGCCGGACAAATAGTATTAGATAAATGGTAATAGATGAATGGTGATAGAAAAAGGGTAGTAGATTAATGGTAGTAGACTGGAATATACTGCATGGCTAGAGCAGATAATGCAAGGACTACTACAAATCATACTGTGTTATCGTTAAAATTAGAATCAATAAGACTAGACCAGAAATATATACTGCATGGCCAGAGACAATCAACCCGATTCAAGAATATTCTGGTCTATTAGTCAATACTTTACTACAGGTGATTATTGATATTAGCACTGTGGGAGACTGAAACCATTACTATCAGAATAGTCAATCTACTATATATGTTTCAACAGTAGGACAATAGTATTATGACTCGGTCATTTCCAGTCATATGAGATCTTCACTAGTTAATAGGCTTAGGCGAAATTACCAAATCAGCTTCAGGCGATTACAGTCCATTCTAATTTCCGAGATTTCCAACGTTTTAATTATTTCAGTTGAGAGAACTACGAGAATTTCAGATCAATAGACTAGTTAAATCATACTCAGTGCCTAGACTGGCTCAACAATCAACATTGACTTGAAAAGAGAATCACTATAGAAAAGAAGTAATCTTGTATGATTGTCCGTAATGTAGAATTAATGTAGAATTAATGTAGAATTAATGTTTCTGTTTATATTATATTTTGCACCCAAGTGAAATTAATATAGTATCGTCAGCTAGAATTTCATCTGTTGCTGGAGCAGCATAAAATACCGACATGACAATACTGGCAGAAAGGTACAGACGCATGTAATTCGTGGGGAGTAGCAGTGACAATAAGGTGGTTCGAAAAAGAGAGGTTTCGCAGCGCACCGGAATTTCGATAAAAGATGCGATTAGACGACGGTAACAATAGAGAAAATAGAACAGGGACGACGGTTGTAGCGAACCGTAGGCGAGAATGGTTGCAGCAGTGATAAACGAGTCATTATGTCTAATCACAAAAAACAAGTCGAAACAGAGTAAAACACTGCACCCGGTGTGGACCGGGCCCACCGAGCCAACCGTTCAATTAGATGTAGATTATGTAATGGTCTACTGTGCACTGAGCCACTATAGAAAACGAAAGAAGAGTTATGAACGAGCACATGGCAAGTTTTTCAGAAATTGCGCCAAAACTGGAAAATATTGGTGCTAGTAGTTTCACTTGACACTGTGGAAATTAGAGCCTTTGTGGAGACAACCAGGGCCTTTGTGGAGGCCAACCACTCTTAGAGTCAACCACCTCGTCAGTTGCTCTCCCGACAAGAAATGGTGCAGAGAGCGTAACCCACGTTAAGGCAGATTCGCACTTTTGCAGTCGGGGAAGCTGCGTCCTTCCTAATCGGGACTGATTCACAATATTAGTGTTTTGCAAAATCGGGCAGCGAGTCGCGTGTGGAAGAGAAGAGATAGTAGTGATGTAGCAGTAGTCAATCAAGAATGAGGTGATTGCCAGTTGCTAGATACATCTTAGCACCATCACCATAGGCAGTAATGTCGGTTTATTTTTCAGTCTATTTCTCAGTCTAAATACTGCTACATGCTTTGACTTGGCTTCGTGTGTGTTTTCGCATCAGTCGCGATTTTGTGCCTCGGTGCGTGGTGCGTCAGTCAGGGCACCTTTCTCCCGAAATACACATAAGAATACACATCACTTGTAAAACCACCAGAGGCTTCACCTGAGCCCTTATCGAAAAGAAAGACGGCGTATATAGGACAATACACAATAAGATCAACGAAGAATCACTCAACATGTGGCCGCCAGCCCGGTCCCAGTTGGGCCTGTCTCGTCATCCCGGTAGTAGGAGGCGCACTGTACGTTTCGCTACGCGCGCCTGCCAGGCACCCAATAGGCACCAATAGGCACCCAATAGGAACCTAATAGAACCTAAAAGGAACCTGGTAGGCACCCGGTGGACTCCTGGTAAGCACCTGGCAGCAGCAAGGCAAAGCCCCGCGGCTACGTAAGCTAATTAATGGCATTGTGCGTCCAAAGGAGCGTCCAACTAATGGATATTACTAACAATTGAAATTCGTTTCTTTTGAGTCCCGCATTTTGTTTAGTTTTTGCTACTTCGTGGTGCATATCTCTAACATCACTGTTCCATTGCACTTTGTGTTCCGTACGGATTCCTTCACTTGCTCCTTGACTTTTGTTTATTTTACTCATAAAACCTGGTTGATTCCCGATCATAAGTATAGACAAGGGTGACGATCTCACGAGGTCCTGCAAAAAGTACTACAAAAAGTACTACAAAAAGCACCAACACAAGTACCAACACTCTCATTAATACAGTACGCACTTTCATTAATTCCAGTACAACTCAAAAAAGTATCAATCAAGTACTATTTCAAAAGTACCAATTACAAGTACTAATCAATAGTACCAATTACAAGTACTAATCATAAATAGTACTTATTACATAGTACTAATACATAGTACTAATCATACATAGTACTACACTATTCTAATCATTCCATACCATCACTAATCAGCACGTCAATTCTTCACTTCCGTGCCTCACCCAATCCGTCGCATCGGTAACCGTTTTTCTTTTCCAGCCCTCCCATACCTGGCAACTAACGCTCATTCCAGTGATTTTTAGTGCGCCTAGTGCACTTTCTGTTTAGTGTTTTTCCTGTTTGTAAGTGCTCGGTGCATCTTTAGGGCTTTTATTAGTGCATTTGGTATCCCCGTTAACCGCGCCTCATCCTGGTTGACCTCATCTCATACAATACTATATAACCACACAATTCCTAGGTGGTGTGGGTGTCACTACAGTCATGAACAAGTATCATGATTCCAACAAAAGAGACCGCCCGGCCTCGTCGTACTACGAGACCCCGGCCCTAGACGAGCTTCCCTCGGATCCCGATGACACTTTCGCGCTCTCTCCGTCGCAGCATAGGCTGCCGTTCAGCAACATCTCCAACATCGTGTTGCCCAATATGAAAAAGAAGATTTCGTCTTCGACCAAAAACTTCACAAGATCAATGACTCAGGTAGCTAAATCTTCCCACCACTTCTTCCACAAAGATCCGAAACCTGCTCCGGAAGCACCCACTGACGACGACGACACTACAGACACTACTATTAATGACGACTTCACTGACTACACCGGCGAAACAGACACCACCAACTTCACCACCAACATTTCGCACGACCTCAAAGATATGTCTTTCCCCGTATTAGATAATCTCCACTCGCCCATCCAGCCGAAAAAACCTATCAGGCGCATCCACTCGATGTATCAGACCACCAAGGAAAAAGAGTGTTTCAGAATGGAGGACAATTCGCACTTGAAAAACACGCGTATTCCCACATTTCTGCTGTCCAACGACTTGATCCCGCGCATCGACGAGGATACCATGCTCAGCATCGTGTGTGGGCATCACGACTCCGAGTTCGACGAGTTTGTAATTGTAGACTGTAGATTTGACTACGAGTATAAGGGCGGCCATATCGACGGCGCCATCAACATATCGTCCAAAGAGTCCTTGGAGTCGCGTTTTCTCAACCAGCTGCCAAAACCTTCATGCAAGCAGCTTTTGATTTTCCACTGCGAGTTCTCGGTGTTTCGCGGCCCCACCATGGCGAGCCACTTGAGAAAGTGCGACCGCAAACTAAATAGCAACCAGTATCCACGACTTTCGTTCCCCGACATCGTCATTTTGGAGGGCGGGTACAAGAAGTTCTACTCCAAGTACAAGCTGCAATGCACCCCGCAGGGGTACGTGGAGATGAAAGACGTGAACCACGAAAAGACTTGTGAGTCGCAGATGAACAAGGTCAGGCAGGACTCCAAGCTCACGCGCGCCAAGTCGTTCAACCAGTTTGCTACCATGTCCTTCTATGGCCTCGACCGGTCCTCTCCATACGGCTTTAGTCACAATAGATCCAGTTCCTTTACCACCATCACAAGTGAAAAGATCTTGAAGCGACAAAAGTCTACCAGCAAGGTGAAAAACGCCAACGCTTCGGGCTCGCGCATCGAAATGCGGCTCCAGCGCGCCTCCACCTTCTCCAACGACCATTCTATCTTCAATTCGTCGTCCTCGTCTGTGGGTTCTTCCACTTCCATGCCAGTTTTCGGCGGCACCTCTGGGTCCATGCCGGTGTTTGCCGAATCCAACGGCAGCTCCGAGTCAGATTTCCAGCCTCCGTTGGCCTCATTCAGCCTGGGCCGCAGAAAATCGTATTCCACCGCCAATAACTCGTCCTCCTCGGTCTCCATCAACTCCTCATCATCATCTCTCTGTTCGGAATCCACCTGCTCGTCCAGCGAAGGCTTGAACGCCCCATACCTGTCGCCTATGGGAGAATTCACCGATTATTTCGAGACAAAAACCAATAATCTCACCAATTACATGAAGTCTGGTGGTGCCAATGCCACTTCCACACCCGGAAGTGTCCTCAAACCAGTCTCCAGAAAACCTAGCGGGCCTCTTCCTGCATTGCCCAATCGCCAATCCTCAAATAACAACACTATAGCATTTTCTCTGCAGCCGCAACAGCTGTTCAAATTCCCTAATAACCTCAAACAAAAGCCGTCGCGCCATAGCCTCAACAGGATCAGCACGCCTCTTCTCCTCAACTCGTCGCCCATCATCAGTTCGCCCTTATCCACAGCCACCCCAGTTAGTACCATCGACTCCACCATTTCCAACGCTTCCATCATTGATCCCATCAACGATACTCCGGTAGATTTTGCCGTGCCGTTTGCTTCGTCCAAAAGGTACGTCAACCACTCGCGCAAATCGGGATCCCTCTTATCATCTGCTGGCGGAGGACTCTACAATCTTATCTCCTTAGATATAGATGAGGCTGGAGAACAAGAAGACGAGCAGTATACCAGTGCGTACTGCAGCAGAAGAGGAAGTCTTCTGACCGATATCATTGATGAGCACGAGAGTCAGCCCCCCAAGATACCCACGTACTTCCAAAAGAGTCCGTTTAATTAATTCAATTCTAATTCTTAATAAACAAACACTTCTCACTAGACAATCATAGTACACTGGAAATCACTAGACAAACGTAGTACACTGGAAATCGCTAACACTACACTTTCCTCGCTAACATCAATCCGCTATCTCTATATTACCAATGACTCTTCCTATTGATAAAATAAAATGGGTCGCATTTTTTGCACCCAAAATTATTATTTAGCTTGAGGTGAAATTAAACAAGGAATAGCCGAGGTAGAATTCAATTAAGATCGTACCTCAAAAAAGAAACATTAAATGTATTAAGACTGTTGAAGGGATCTACTTAATAGCAGGTGGATGGAAATGGGTGGTAGGAGATGTGGTCAATAAGAAAAGAAGGCAGACTTCAACAATACCATCGGTTACAATATGAAGTTGTATTTACTCAATAGATATTAGAAGTGAAAAAGTAGACTTGGAATAAACAAGATGATATACAATTGAAGTAGTAGTCTCGGAATAGAGAAGATAACTTATTCAAGGTACTTGAATCGTTCAAAGTTAAGATGAGGTTATAAATTTAATCTATAGACTTTATTTTGTGAACTATTTATGTGATAGATAACAGGCTTAATAAAGTGGTGCAGATTATCTCAGTTACACCTCTATCACTTTACGTACATTACGAAACCCAATCATTGATAAGCGTGTGGAATCTTAAATAGGGGACTTTGGACAGGAAGGAGAACCAGAGAATAGAGAAATTGATCAGCAGCTTTGAAGAACAAAAAGAACTAGAGCTAATAAAATGGGATGTGATCTTAATGTAATAGCTCGAATTTCCAAATCTATGTAGTACAGACGCTTATATACGTTTACAAATAGAAACATCCCAACATCACAATCAAAAACACCCCAACATCGCGCTTTGAACACCCTAGCCGCAGTAGTCAAAATACACTCAGCAGGTAACCTTGCAAATGACTCAACTATTAAATACATTCTTTGGGTGAAGTACCGGACTAAGTATCTGGCACTCGATGTAAATAATTAGCATCAGACACATAAGAAATGAATGAAATTAAGCTATCACTTGAATTTTGCAGCAATGGATTTATCAGTTTACTTATTAATTTGAGTTTTTGATAGACTCAGTAGTTTCAAGTAAACTACTATGATGATTTCGAAATATTTCCACAATTTTCGCAGCAATAAATTTTCAATTCTTAGAGATTTCATCACAAATTAGTGTGATTATTTGATAGACTTGAGTAATTTCAAACTACGTAAAATACATAAACTTTTGAGTGTCTCTTTAAGTCTTGCAGCAATGGGATTTTTAGTAGTACATGAGTTTTTATCACAATTAGGTATAAATAGTTAATAGGCTAAGTAATGTCAAGTATGTAGACTGGACAATTAAAAATATCTCTTCATATTTTGCAGCAATAGGATTATGAATCTTAACATGAATTATTACAGTTAGAGTTTTGATAGACTCAACTAATTTCAACTATAAACTACCATGATTACTTACTGTCTCAAGTTTTTTGCAGCAATAGAATTATCAATAGTATATGAGTTTTAACTACCATTTAGTGTGAATATGTGAGGCTTGAGTAATATCAAAGTGTGTACTGTAAATGCTTCAATCTCTAATTTTTGCAGCAATAGAATTATCAGTTTAATTATTAATTTAAGTAGTTTCATGTAAACTACTATGATGATTAAAATATCTCTTCTTTAGTAAGAGTTTATTACAGTTTGGTATGATCATTATAGACTTGACTAATTGTTAACTTTGGGTATCTCTTTGATTTTTTTTTTACTACAGTTTGATTTCTTAATAGACTGAATTGATAATAAATAGAACTAAACACAGATTTTCATAATTTCTTCAATTATATCTTTGGCTTGTCAGATAACAACTTGATGGCGGCGTTGTTGATGGCAATGGTCTTTCTTTCCACAACCTGGACCTGGAAAGTGACGACATCGCCCTTCTTCCAGGCCAAGACCTTCAAGGTTTCGCCTGGGAAAACAATACCGGTGAATCTGGCCTTGATTTCGCCAAATGGCCCGAACTTGTCCAACAAGACCTTGGCAGCCAACCCGTAGGTGCACATACCGTGCAAGATAGGAGCGTCGAACTTGGCGCCCTTGGCAAAGTTGGGGTCGATGTGCAATGGGTTTCTGTCCCCGGTCAATCTGTACAAGGCTGCGGCGTCTGGAGAGATCTTGATTTCGGTGGAGAAGTCAGGGTCGGACTTTGGAGCGGCAAAGTTGGCGGTAGCAAAGGCCTTTCTTTCACCGTACTGCTTGGTTTCACCCTCACAGTTTCTGATGAAGAAGGTGGCTTCGTTGGTGAACAAAGCCTCGCCGGTGCTGGCGTCTACAGACTTGGACCCGTGCACAACCACGGTGTTGGTGCCCTTTTGGGTGATGGCCAAAGGATTGTAGGAGGTTTTGACGGAGCCTTCGGTTGGGATAGGCCATTTTTCCACCTTGATGTAGTGTTCACCGTGCAACAACAACATAGGGTTGAAGTTCTTCAACAACTTGGCAAAAGAGGTCTGGGACTTTTGCGAGTTGAACGTTGGCAAGTGGCCGAACGTGGGGATGACCTCGAAGTCCTGGTCGTTTTCGTACACGTACTTCAACTCCTTGTGGGTGGCCCCAAGGGCAATGTTGTACAAAATGACTTCTTTGTCGCCATAGGTGAAAACTGGGTCTTCTTCGTCTTCTTCGTCGTCGTCGTCCTCATCCTCTTCATCGTCGTCGTCGTCTGGGTCTACAGCAGCCAAAATGGCCATGGACGACTCGGTGGTGCTCTTGGGGTTGGCGGTACCCTTGGAGAAGTCTACGATTTCGTCGAGGTGGGACTCGATGAATTCGGGCGTAACTACAGCGTCTCTCGAGACGGCACCCTTTGCTCTTTGCCATCTTGTGTTACCGATCCAGCCACCTCCGGCTTCAAACAATTCACCAGTGACTTTAACTTCGTCAGAGGCCAAGTAAACCAACAATGGAGCCACTTGGTCGGGGTGGTAGAAACCCTTGTCTTCTTCTCTGAAAATGGTCAAAGTCATGGCGGTTTCGGCGTGCGGAGCCACAATGTTGACCTTGATGTTGGCCTTGGCACCTTCGATGGCAATGGTTCTGGAGAAACCAATGATGGCGGCCTTGGCCGAAGCGTAGTTGGCCTGGCCAAAGTTTCCGTAAATACCCGAGGTGGACGTGATATTGATGACTCTACCGTGCTTCTTTTCCAAAAAGTGGGGCCAGGCCAATCTGGTCAAGTTGAAGGTTCCGAGCAAATGGACGTTTTGCACGGCGTACCACTCTGCGTCGGTGAGTTTGGCAAACGATCTGTCTCTCAAAATGCCGGCGTTGTTGACCAAAATGTCAATGGTGCCGTATTTGCCAATAACGTTGTCGATAATGGCCTGGGCATCCTTGGCCACGTCGTGGACGTCGGCGTGCGCCTCACCGCCGGCAGCCTTGATTTCCTCAACAACCTTGGAGGCGTCTTTGAAGTCGTTGACCACCACCTTGGCACCGTACTTGGCGAAGAACAAAGCGTAGTCTCTGCCCAAACCGGCACCAGCACCGGTGATAAGCACCACTCTGTCTTTCAAGGAGATCTTTGGGGCGGAGTTGATGTCGAATGGGGGCAATTCGCGTGCGGCCTTGGTCAACGACAAGTAGTCGTTGAGCATCTTGGGGTGTTGGTTTTTCAACAATTCTGGCTTGGCCGAGTCGTCAAAGTCCAAGATCTGGTCGAACTTGGCGGCCACGGCCTCGGCGGTGAACGTGGAGTCCGGCTTGAACAAAACACCGCCGGATCTTTCCCATCTGATCTGGGCGTAGAAACCAGCAGCGACCTCGAACGTTTCACCGTTCAACTGCGAGTTTTCGTGCGTCAAGTACAACACGAGCGGAGCCACTTTTTCCGGGCCCAATTGCTCCAAAATGGGAGGAGGAAGAATGGACTCGGTCATTCTGGAACGGGCCAAGGGCGCAATGGTGTTTGCTCTGATGTTGTAGCTCTCACCTTCCTTGGCCAAGGTCTCGGCAAACCCAAGCAATCCCAACTTGGCAGCAGAGTAGTTGGACTGACCAAAGTTACCGTACAAACCAGCAGGCGACGCGGTGTTGATGATGCGGCCGTACCTCTGTTCTCTAAAGTAGGGCCAGGCGGCCTTGGTTACCTTGTAGGCACCGTTGAGATGGACGTCGATAAGCAACTTGAACGTCTTTTCGTCCAATTTCTTGAACTGGGTGTCTCTCAAAATACCCGCGTTGTTGATGACAATGTGGACGGTTCCGAACGCCTTGACGGCGGTCTCAACAATCTTTTCACCGTCCAACACGTTGTTGTAGTCGGCCACAGCCACGCCGCCCTGTTTCTTGATTTCCTCCACCACAACGTCGGCGGCCTTGGAGTCGCCTCCCTGTCCATTGAGGGCGCCGCCCAAGTCGTTGACCACCACCTTGGCGCCGCGCTTGGCGTATTCCAAAGCATAGTGCTTACCCAAACCACCACCGGCTCCGGTGATGATAACAACTTTGTCTTTAAATGATAACTCTCCCATGTTTGTAAAGAATTAATGAATTTGGTTGTAAAACGGGATGTTGCTGCATTTATAAGTGTGAAATTTGCGGGGTTCAATTAGCGAGGGTGTAAAACTACGGGGTAGGCGGTTGCTTGTGATATTTACCGAGGCCGAAAAATAAGTACAGTGGATGAGCATGAGAAGACAAAGCAAGACAAAAGACAAGACATTACAATGCCAATTAACTGGTAAATAGAGACTGTTCATATATATATTGTACGACTGATTGATCCATTGACTTGTCATTGACAAGTCAATGGTCAATGAGTAATGTTTTACTATTAGTGTTATACTGTGTTATACTGTGTTTTACTGTGTTTTACTGTGCTTTATGTTTTACTACTACTCACTACTCTTTTACTGGTCTAGTGATTTTTTCTGGGGAAGTCCGCGAGGATCCGAGGACGCATCGGCTGTTTGACCGAGGTACGCAGGAGCCTCACCGCCATGTCTCTCACGTGGACGCGCGTGCGAATTAACCGAGCTGAACCCTAATGGGCCCAATGGAGAACACTGACAGTGATGAGGACAAGAGGAAGTGGTGTGGGTGCTAGTCTTTCAATTACTCGAGGCTTTGAAGTGTCAATGCTGATATTAATAAGTATTGTGGCTGCAAAATTTTCCAGCCTCAGTACAATTCTCCCTCAGTACAATTCTTCCTCAGTACAATTCTTCTAATTCTACTCTGTCTTGTATAGTCGGTAAATGTTAATACTTGGTTGTGAAAAATGAAATTCGTGGTGGGTTTTGAATTTCACGTGATCACTCCAATTCCGGGCTGGACCTCTCTTTGAGCTGCACTTACAGACTACACAGGGGTGTTTTCAAGCTGAAACTAAGTGGGTGTAATACTGTGACTTTTCTTGTTATGTTTGTGTATTTGAAAACTGAATTGGATAGCACTGAAGTCTTTTCTTCTGAGCCTTCTTTGACAGACCTTCGCAGGTCGGAAGTCGAAAGGCACGTGATATATACCCCACGAACTAACAGCCCAAAATCTAACACCACGTCGTTAACACGAACTCACACTAGGATGTCGACCAACTTCACTCTAGTAACGATTTTTTTTACGTCCCTTCACTCATATAATTTTTTAGAGTGCTAGGATGTTAGAGTGTAGGAGGTTCAGGAAGTTCAGTGTCCTTAGTTTTTCTTTGAAAGCCGAATGTTCCATGGTGCTATAATGTAGAGTGCTGGATGTTGAGTGCTGTTTTGAGTGTTTGGCTTTCAAAAATTTGTTCTTCTATTCAATTTCAGTGTACTTTAAAGTACGACATGATTTAGAGATATAGCTGAAGTAGTTTGGAGATCAATTGGCTGCGAAAAATTTGTTTTGAAACTTTTTTATACTTGTAAGTGAAATTTTTGTTTCTTCATTTTGAGAGTGCAGAGTGCTGAGTGCTGAGTGCTGAGTGCTTTAGAGTGCAGGATGTTTTGGATGTTCAAGAGTGCTAGGCTATTTTTTTAGTGTGCTAGGATGTTTTCGTATGAGTGCTTGAAGTTATAGTGCTAGGATGTTAGAGTGCGGATGTTAAGAGTGCAGAATGTTCGAGAGTGCAGAATGTTCGAGAGTGCAGAATGTTCGAGAGTGCAGAATGTTCGAGAGTGCAGAATGTTCGAGAGTGCAGAATGTTCTGGATGTTCCAGAGTGCTAGGATGTATCTTACGAAGTGCTAGGATGTTGAGTGCTAGGATTTTTCAAGAGTGCTAGGGTTTTCAAAATTGCTTTTGTAATAATTAGGATGACTTGATCTAAAGCTTTACCTGCGATTAACTTCATAAGATCATTGGCTGCGAATAAAAGAAACTTCCGGTACTTGTAACAAGTAAACTTTTTGCTTCTGAGCATTTGAGAGCTAGTTGACAAGATAGAGCTGGGTGCCTCCATTGTGTAGACAGTAATGAACAGTCAGGCTACTATATAGAATACTCTACAGAATACTCTACAGAATACTCTCCAGTCAACCTACAGGGCACTTGGTAGTCTCTTAGCGTACCTCACTGCTGTAACTCTCTGATCACTGTAACTCTCAGATCACTGTAACTCTCTGATCACTGTAACTCTCTCGGTTAGCCAACAGGCTACTCTCTGCTTACAATACTCCGTCGTACGTATAAGTCGTATGCAATGGATATCCCATAAAATAGCTGTCCTCAGTGAGGAATATTGATTTTTCAGGTATAGAAGTGAGAGATGGTGAGTAAAAGGTATAGTAGGTAAGAAGTAGTGTGTCTGCGCTGATCGCCTCCACTTCTTTGTTTCTATTTTGTCCTTCCATCTGTCTCTCACGAGTCGCACCAAATTGTACCAATATAATTTGTCCCGCGAACTCACACTAAGTCGAGCCCAAGCTCACTCTTAATAGCCCAAGCTCACTCTTAATAGCCCAAGCTCACTCTTAGTAACCCAAGCTCTTTACTGTATTTTCAACTACCTCACTTTAGTCTTGAAATTTGAGTGGACAACAATAATTACACCTACTTATATCACCATGACTTACAATGTGAAATGACTACGTTCTTATCTACTACTAGTTTATTACTAGTCTACTTGAGAACTACTAGACTAGTTATATTCTACTGACTGCTACTAGAATTCTGAAAAATCTGAGAAAATCTAAAAAATTACAAATTTTGGCTGCAAAAAAAACTTGGCGAGAAACCGTATAAGTCTAGTGAGAAATGGTAGTGAGAGCTGGTATAATTACAGTCACTGTTTGTTAGTGGAGGTTTGAAAGGCTCTCGCGCTTTCGCGCTGATCGCCTTTCCTTTCTGCACGTCGCTTATCGAAGATTCTTCCACGTGACTCCTAAATTTACTTTTAACCAACCACATTTGAGGGAACCTTTACAGCTTTACAGTTGTTAGGTTAATTAGTTAATTCGGTACCAACTCAATTCACATGTCTCTGGGTGGCGCTTCAGAGCCCGCGGCTCCACAAATACATGTACTGAGTACATCCCCCGAAGCATCTCCTGCTAACCCCAAGTCTTCCAATGGGGAAGCCCCTGCAATTGAGTCAAATGGATCAAAAGATACTTCCACTTCTGGTTCTACTTCTGGTTCTACTTCTACTTCCGGATCTGGCTCTTTATCATACTCCTACAAAGAGTTTCCATGGTACAGAATCTGGATCTACGACTTGCTTCTTTGGTGCTGGTCGGTCATCTTTGACTGTTTCTTTCGAGAAATCAGGCCCCGGGGAGCATTCAGGCTTCCCAATTCGGGCCCGGTAATCTTTGTTGCTGCGCCGCACGCCAACCAGTTTGTGGATCCCATCATTCTTATGAACCAAGTCAAGAAAGAAAGCCAGCGGCGGATCTCGTTTCTCATTGCGGCCAAGTCGTATAACCACAAGATCTTTGGTTTTTTTTCCAAGTGCCAGTTGTCCATTCCGGTGGTAAGAGCTCAGGACAATTTGGCAAAGGGAACCGGCAAGATCTACGTTGATTTCGACAAGGATCCTCTCCGTGTTATTGGGAAAGGGACCAAGTTCACCACGGAATGTATGGTACGGGGATTGATTGCATTGCCGCAATCGCTCGGAGCTTCCGAGATCTCCGAAATCGTGAGCGATACAGAGCTTGTTTTGCGCAAAGAATTCAAGCTGTCGGAGCAAATCAAGCTTTTGTTGAAGAACGGAACATCGTACAAAAGAGCAGATAAAGTCAGCCAAAAACTGGTGTACCAGATGGTTTTCAAGCACTTGTCGCATGGCCACTGTATTGGGATCTTTCCGGAAGGTGGCTCGCACGACAGAACCGATTTGTTGCCGCTCAAAGCCGGCGTGGCCATCATGGCTCTCGGAGCTATGGACAACGATCCCAACTGTAACGTCAAGATTGTGCCATGTGGAATGAACTATTTCAATGCGCATCGGTTTAGATCGCGGGCCGTGGTGGAGTTTGGGCATCCTATCGAAATCCCCAAAGAATTGGTCAAAAAATACGCCAATCCCGAAACAAACCGTGAATCCGTTAGAGAACTCTTGGAAATCGTCACCACCGGCTTAAAGGCCGTCACCGTGACATGTGAAGACTACGAAACACTCATGGTGATCCAGGCTGCCAGACGTCTTTATGCCGGAAACCTTGCCCAGCACCTTCCTCTTCCGTTAATTGTCGAAATGAACCGGCGTTTGGTCCTCGGATACCAGACTTTCAAGGACAACGAACAGGTGCAGGCCGTCAAGCAAAAGATTTTGAAGTACAACAAGTCGCTTCACCACCACTACTTGCCGGACCACGACGTCGAGAACTGCGACGAGTCCAACAAGTTGCGGGTTTTGCCGGTTTTGATCATCCGGTTGGTCAAAATCATCTTCTTTTTCGGGCTTGCCTTGCCCGGAGCCACCTTGTTTGCACCTGTGTTCATTATCTCCAAGATCATCTCCACCAAAAAGGCCCAGTCGGCGTTGGCCAACTCCACCGTCAAAATCAGAGCCAACGACGTGGTTGCGACGTGGAAAATCTTGATTTCCATGGGTTTCGCCCCGATTCTCTACAGTTTCTACGCCTCTATCGGCACCTACTATTGCTACATCAACGGCTTTGTCAAGTTCAAGTTGATCTCCATCTGGTTTATTCTCTACATTAGCGGTGTGGTGGTGACATACTCGGCTTTAATCACTGGAGAACAAGGTGTGGATTTGTTAAAGTCAATCAGACCGTTGTACTTGTCTCTTACGTCTGGCTCATCCATTGCAGAGCTCAAAAAGTTCCGCAACGAATTGAGTGAAGAAATCACCTACTTGGTCAACACTTTTGGACCGCAGTTGTTTCCTAAAGACTTTAATTTATTGGAATTGAGAGACCAGCTCAAGATTAGTGACGGCGTAAACTACGTAGACAGTGACGAAGAAGAAGACAGAAAGACCGAGGAATTGAGAAGCAGAAGACTTAGAAACAGAAAGGAGTACAGAAAGGCCAAGGAGGCCGCGGCCGCTGCGGCTGCGGGCTCTTCCTCGTCGGTTGATGCCAAAGAAACCCCGACTTCTTCCAACAGCGCTCTTTCTATGGACAACAAGAACTCGTCGTCTGTCTCGGATGGAATTTCTCTCATGGACTCCGACAATTCGTACACCAATATCCCCATGTTCTCTGACTATTCTTTGCACAAGAACGCCAATAACCCTAACTTGACCATCGAACAACAATCGACCCTTAATTCTACTGCTTCTATAGTCGATGATTATCATGTAAGAAAAGAGGCTCCGCATAAGCTTTCAAGAGAGAGTTCGAACGATCATATTGAAATTAACTTTGGGCGTTCTCCAAAGAAACAAATTACAGATAAGATCAAAGAGCGGATTAGAGAGTCGAGGAAATTAGATTAGAACTAAAGAACTAACCCTTGATTAAACAACTGACAATGACCATAAATTAATGCTAGTAATCAGGAGTTCTTTGAGGAAATTACTTAAGAATCACTTGAATTACTTGAATTACTTCAAGAACATCTAGCACTAATTGTCATCTTTCTTGGATGAGTTTGAAAATCTCTCATTTGCTCATGAAGACTCTTAACAATAACTTTAACTAATACTAGTAATGATTGTTTTATAGCATCACTGCATCACTTTATCTCTATTTTATTTATCTCTCGTTTCAGCTTGCTTTAGTTTATCATGTTCTCATAATTAATAACCATAAATTTTCAACTTAACAGGATAAAGTGCTAATAAATAATGACTGCTGGATTTTAGCATCATTCTCTTATTATCAGAAATATTAGTCCATTAATATGAATCGACTATTAATAAGTACTTACTATTTATGTTCAGACAATGTCAGTATTAGTATTTCAATTATACGATTACTACACAATCAGGAGTTCATTTACTAATTACTTGAAAATTCTATAATTCTAATTTGTTATAGAGTATAAAAATATTATTATGTCAATATTATACTTCACAACTATACTATTACTAGACTATCAGGAATTTATTTATGAATACTAAATTAGGATGTGATTGGCTAGTAATCAATGTAAACTCTACTAAGTTGAAGTATTATTTATAATAATAAGCTGAGTTTTACATCATTGCAACTCTCCATACTGCTATATTCATTATTAGCAAATAATATTTGTGAAGGGACCAGAGGTACTGGGAATGCTTGAGACCCTATTCTAATTAGCCATATACTATCAATAACCTTTTTGTAATCAATGGTTAGAGATTGAGTGATTTTTGCAACCATTAGCTTGTTGCAACAAGGGAACGTGTTAATTAACCCTCTAGCAATTGACAAGAATTATTGCATTTGGAACCTTCTTCAATTGTTCTTACATGGTTCCACAGCGAATATATATATATGCCTAAATTTTCTTCTAGCTAGATTTCTCTCTAAGCAGATTAGCTAACCAATTTGTTCTAAATAAAGAGTATAAAACCTAGCAGATTTTTGCATTTATTTATCAGCATTTTCATGGTTTTATGGGCTTCTGAACTTTCATTGTCTGCATCTCTTTTCGAAACTAAAAACCTTCAGCTTTATAAACTTATGAGCTTGCAGTAATTTATCAGCTATGTAACAATTGATCAACTTTCTGTATTAATCAATATGTATCAGTTTAAAGAAAATCATATCTTTAGAGTATCAATCAGCAGTTTGTTCCAGCAGTTCTTTATCCGCTATTTTACCAGCTTCAGTAAGGTCTAAGCGAGAATGGTGATAAAATTGTCAGAAACAGGTAGTGTGAAGTAGTAAAGTATATTAGTGGTGGTATACATTATTGATAGCATTTTTAGTGTATTAGTACTCAAAAATAGTAAATTAATTGGGTAGTATATATAGTGAGTGTTTTTAGTGTGGTGGTAGTACTGAAAAGTTAGTAATTAATTGGGGCAGCAACAGTAAGTGATTCTTCTTGGTTAGTTATGGTTAGTGTTTATTAGGGTAGTTACGGTTTTTAGTGTTTATTAGCGTGGTTACGGTTAGTGATTTGCGTGGTTATGGTTAGTGTTTATTAGTGGGGTTAGCCAATATTTGCCTGCCTCTTGTAAAACTCCACCACCTGCTCCGAACTGGTCCCATCCTCTATCCCCTTATCATCCCTCACTCTCAAAAAACGAGGGAATCTAAGCGAAATCCCCTTACCATACTCATGATGACCAGCTTTATATATAGGACTCAAAGACAAATCCGCAGTCAACACCTCAAACAAGGTCGATGGCTCAAACCACACATCGGGTTTGGCATTGGAGTTGGTGGTATCGTAGACAAAGTACGGTTTAGGCTGGGAGATTTCTGTTGGTTTAAGCTTGGCTGCAAGACTGGCCAAGTCGTCGTCAGAAAATCCCGTTCCAATCTTACATGTAGTTTCATATTCGCCTGTGTCTTGATTGTACGATGCCAACAAGAACCCTCCATAAGTCCCCGTTCTTTTGCCTTTACCGATATACGCACCAATAACCACCAAATCTAGAGAGTCTCCGACGCCAGCCAAGTAATCCTTCTTCAATTTCAACCAGTTTCTGGATCTCTTGGAAGGTTCGTAGAACGATTCGGGCCCATTGAGCATCTTGACCATCAATCCTTCACAAGCATCCTTGACAGACTGGTCCAAAAACTGCTGCAATTCGTCGAGATTGGACGAGTTTTTGGCGGTCGCAAACGCAAACTTGCCTTCTATGGGAACCAAGTGTTTCTCCATGACTTCACGGCGGCTTTTGAGAGACTCGGTTATCAAGGATTTGTTGTTAAAATAGAGCAAATCGAACGCAAACAAGCAGATGTTGACGGTGATATCTTTTTCGTCGACATCTTTACGTTTACGGGTAGACAACACCTGGAACGGCAAGATCTTCTTGTTGATTCTGTCCCAGGCCACGGCCTCACAGTCGAGAATAAGCGACGGTTTTTCGGCCAATTCCACCAGCTCTACTACATCAGGCACGTCGGTGGTGGCAGACTCCTGGCGCACCAAGAAATCCTTGGTGATAGACACCAAATCAGGGTACCGCTGGCTCATATCCTCGGAGTTTCTCGAGTAAATACGCACTTCTCCGTTGTTCAAAAGATGGACCTGTGCTCGTTCTCCGTCGTACTTGTACTCACACGTAAACTCCTCGCCCTGAAACCGGTCGAGCACCTCACTAATGGACTTGGTGGGCTTGGCCAACATCGGCTTCAACGGTATACCTGGCGTAAGCTGGCAATGGTCCAAGAGATTGGTGATGCCGTGCTGGTACGCGTGGTTGATGATCACCGAGTAGTTGGGGATTCGGCTGAATGCTTCACGTATGATATCCTCGGCCTTTGCTACATCCGTTCCCTTTGCTTCGTAATCTACAAACGCCTGGGCAAGGCCTACAAGGACTGTTTTCTCAGCCAACCCGATACGGAGCTTTCCCTCCAAGGACCTGATCAAGAACTTGGCCTCGTTGGCCTTGATGTCGCACGCAGTCAACATCTTGTTGATCAAGCCGATCTTTCTGCTCTGCGAGTCCTTTCCGGTCGATTTGGCGATCTTGGTCAAGTTCTCAAATACACTATCTACATCCAACGGGGTTGGTTTGAACATGGTGGGCTGGCCCGAGCGGGATTTCTGGGCCACGATCCCCAAATCGCCCACTTGCTGGTAATCCTTCTTGATTTTGGCTGCGGGGCGGCCGTAACACTCGCTGATGGCTTTGATAAGAAGCGTTTCGCCCAAGCCCAACTCCAAGTCGGGCTCGTAGTCGGGGCCCAACCGGTTGATGAAGAGGTATACGATCTTGGTGAGCTGGTCGGGGGTGGATGTTAGGAGGATTTCAAGGAAGAAGCGTGACACGATGGCGGTGATTTTGAGCCGCGACGATTCATGTTCGATCTGCTCAAACACCTGGGTGATGCGCGAGTACAAAAGAATGTTCGCACTGGTACTTTTTTTCGCCCCTTTCGCACCGTTCTCGTTACTTCCGTTCTCATTACTGTTGTTACTTTTCGCACTCTCACCTTGATTGGCGATCTTTGCTTTCTTTACGCGTTCGAGCTCTTCAACTGCTGATCTTTTGCCATTGGGTAATTCACCAGAATCAAAAGCATTTGCATCACCAGTATCTTTCACATCTTTTGCATCTTTCATCACATCTTTATCATTCACCTTCACACCTTTTATTGTATCTTCCACCTTCACATCATTCACCTTCACCTCATCTTTTACTACCTTTTTCACTTGCTCTTCTTTCTTGTCACCTTTTCTGGACAGGAAAAACCGCGAGATACTTTGTTGCTGCGCCATTGGGGATCTGATGTATGGAGGTCGATATGCTACTTTTGTATATGTTCTCACACACCTAAACATGAGCCCTTCAAACTCAATCTCAATTACTTTTATTTAATTTTTGATACGCGTGAATTGTGCTAAAATACAGAAAAAGATAAAAAAAGATAGTGAGAAGAAAGACAGAAAAAAGATATAGTGAGAAAAAAGATACATAAATAATAGAGTACTTTTTGTAGTGTATTCTTTTTGTAGTTGAGTCTTATTTTATTGTTACAGTATAAATTGTTTTTGTTTTTAGATACTGCGTATCTAAAAACGTTTAATCGTCTAGATACTCACATCCCATATACTCTGCGGCCCCTTCTCCTCATATATATCACTATCCACAAACAACTCCCTGCCGTGGTTGGAATTGTACGAAAAAATCTGCTTCGCATAAATCTGGGCACCCAAAAAGAACACATCGTGCCACGAACCGCCCTTTTCCTTGGGTTTTTTCCATTCGGAAAAGTACTCAGGGTACTTGCTGATCTTGACAGTGCTGGGAACCTGTGCCAGGTTGTTTGCGCCATCGTCGTTGGCTTCTTCCGCCTGCTGATACGCAAGAATGGCGGGATTGACCCCGTCGGCAGAATTGGTGCTGGCGCTGCTGGGGTTTTTCACCAAGTACTGCTCCACGATCTTGTAAAGAATGGCCTCTTTCAAGCCCGGAATCTGGAACGTCAGCCCCACAAAAATCAAATTGTCGTAGCAATCTTGTCTCTTTTCGATATCGGGAATCTGCGCCAACAGCGCATAGATGGCGTCGGCAATGGCTTTGACCAACTTGCCCGAGCCCTGGAACCTCTCTTTTCCCACAAAAACCTTTTCTTTCGTGGCGGAATCTATAAAGTAGTTGGTCTCGAGCTCCTTGTTGGGTTTGGGTTCTTCTTCGCTGTCTTCCGCAAGAGCCTTGATATCGTTGGTGCCGGCGACCATCTTGGCCACGTCAAAGTCCTCGGCAGCCTCTTCTTTGGTGAGATCCGCAAAAGAATAGAACGATCCTTCGTGGTTGTTCAACACCTCGTAGATGCCCGAAACCTTCAAGTCTTCGATCTGCTGTGGCGAAAACTTGGGCAAAATGCCCTGGAGCTCGTTGTTCAACAGGTTGCCGCCCACATCCACGTATTTGCTGGCAAATTTGATCGCCTGGTTGCCTACCACCGGCACCACCTGCGTCGACGTGGGACCCACTTTGACGACAGTAGCGTTGGTAGAAGAGCCAATTCCAAACGTGGCGGCAATGGAGAGGTCGAGCACGTTGAACGCGGTGAACTCGAGCGATTCAATCACGTACTTGGTCACATATTCCACGTTGCTTCTCAGCCATGTCAACGACGGAGTAATCACCAACAACGGGATCTGGTTAATGGTGATAATGGGGTTGATTTTGATCACGCTCTGCAATATCACCTTCAACAAGTAGTTGAACGCATCGAGATCGCGAATCTTGCCCGCCTCTATTGGTCTAATCTCCACTAGCTTTTCTTCGGCTTGCGCATGATATTGTTTGGTTTCGGCGTCCTGGAACACCACCGACGGGATCCGGTACTGCGGAGGCGACAACAGGTCCTGCAACCCAAACGAGAAGAGCGTGCTGTCTGTGCCTGGGTACACCACCAAAAAGCTATCTTCTTTGTAAAACGGCATGTGTAGAGTATGAGTTGAGTGTTTACTGAAATTATCAAATCTCAATTATCTCTACTGCACATAGTACACAGAAAATCACGAACAGAAGTACACAGAAAATCACAACACTAATCCCACAATCCCACAGGAATACACAAACAAAAATCACACAGGAATACACAACTCTCATTACAGTCTCTCTTACGGTCTCTCGCTACAGTCTCTCACTACAGTCTCTCACTACAGTCTCTCACTACAGTCTCTCACTACAGTCTCTCACTACAGTCTCTCACTACAGTCTCGCATTAAGTCTCTCACTAATCTCACTACAGTCTCTCACTAATCTCACTAGTATATCATCTCAATAACACTCACTGTATCCCACTAGTATATCATCTCACTACACTAAATACTGTAATGCCTTCACGCTTTTTTGTAGTTTTTCTGTCTTCTGAGGCTACACTGAACACTAACATTGTTCCCACTGCACAGTATAGTAAACTACTCGCACAGTACACAGATAAACACTAACCCACCAAAAGTACAAAAATACTTACTCGCGCTAAAAGACACAGGAACACTGACAGTTTTGTGAACCTGCCCATGACACGCTCCTTCGTACTATGCTATCTCTTAAGCTATCTCTTATACTATACTATACTATCTCCCTCTATAATATCTCCCTCTTTAATATCTCCCTCTATAATACCTCTCACTATAATATCTCCCTCTATAAAATCTCCCTGCACAATATCTCCCTCTATAATATCTCCCTCTATACTACCTCTCACTAAACCTAACACTAGACTATTCTTGGCTTTTTCTCACTTATTATTTTTCTGACTCCTCACTCACTTGATCTCTCGCCAAGGTCCACCAATCACTGATATTCTAGTCACTATTTGGAACTCTCCCTAACACTACAACACTATGTCTCTACTTCGTCTTCTATGTTCGCCTCTTACTATCCAGTTTTTCTCACCTTTCCTGTATTGTCAGAACCGACTGTGGATATTGAGTGCTGAGCTGAGTGCTGATGTTCTGGATGTTAAAGAGTGCGGATGTTTAGGATGTTAAGAGTGCAAGGCTTTTTTTTTCCATATGAGTGCTAGGATGTTTATATGTTGAAGAGATTAATGTAGGAGTTATGAGTGCGGATGTTCGAAGTTCGAGGGTGCATGGTGCTCCTTTTAGTAATGGGAATGTAGAGTCCTAGGTTTTTTGCACATGCTGTGACTGTGCTTGTTGAAGACTGCTTCTAGAATTACCTGTATGAATATTCTGTCTGCCTTAGCTACTCTCTCCAAAGGTCTAAATTTATGATGGCTGCAAAATAGCTGCAAAAATAAATTTTAACAGCGCCATAAAGAGTGCAGGATGTTAAGAGTGTAGGATGTTTAGGATGTTTGTTCATGAGTGCCAAGTTGTTTCTGTTAAAGAGTGCCGAGTGCTGAGTGCTGGGTGCTGAGTGTTTTAGAGTGCTAGGATGTTTGTTAAAGGGAGGTATTTTTGAAGAGTGCAGGTTGTTTATGCCAAAGTTTGCAGAACGCTTTAATGTGCATGACGTTGTGGAATTCACGATGTTTAGAGTGCAGGACGCTTGTTCCGGAGTGCCAGCTTTTTTTATAGAAGGCTAGTTGTCAGTGAAAGGGATGTTAGGAGTGCGGGTGTTGAGTGCTGGATGTTTCAAGAAGTTTCCATATGAGTACTTGGATGTTACTACTTTTGTATTATGTAGCTTCAATCAAGTAGATGTCAAATGGCTGCGAAAAATCAAAAACTATGTGATACTCGTAATAAGTGAAGTTTAATTTGTTTCTGAGTCTAGAGTTAGCTCAAAAGTAATGGCATGTTCTAGAGTGTTGGGTGTTTTTGAACCAGTATTCCTTTTAGAGTGCTAGGATGTATAGAGTGCAGGACGTTTCCATATGAGTGCTAGGATGTTTGTGCAAGAGTTACAGGTTGTTTCTGTCAAAAAGTGCCGAGTGCTGAATGCTGAGTGCTGAGTGCTTTAGAGTGCAGGATGTTTTGGATGTTCAAGAGTGCTAGGCTTTTTTTTAGAGTGCTGGATGTTGGAAGTGCAGGGTTGTTTTTATGAAGAGTGCTGTTTTTGAGTGCTAGGATGCTTTAGAGTGCTTGCATGTAACTGCTTTTGTATTAAGGATGTCTTGTTCCTAAGATTACCCAAGTACATGAGATCAATGGCTGCGAAAAAGCAGGATTTCTCGACCACGTAGTAAGTTCGTTTTTGTTATTTCTGAGCACTTTGAGAGTGCCGGATGTTCTAGATGTTCTGGAGTTTTCAGAGTGCAAGGTTGTTTCTTTTGAAGAGTGCTGAGTGCTGAGTGCTGAGTGCTGAGTGCTGAGTACTTTAAAGTGAACGATGTTTGGGTGTTTAAGAGTGCTAGGCTTTTTTAGAGTGCTAGGTGTTGGGAGTGCAGGGTTGTTTTTATGAAGAGTGCTGTTTTTGAGTGCTCGGAATAGACGACTTCTGTAATATTTATGATGACTTGTTCCAAAGATTTTCCTGAAATTTAGTATATGAGATGAATGGCTGCGAAAAATCCAAGCTTTTGATACTCGTAATTAGTGAAATTATTTTGTTTCTAAGCATTTCGAAAGTGCAGATGTTGAAGTGCAGGATGTCCGGGATGTTCAGGGTGACATGTTTCTTCTGAAAAGTACACGATGCTCCAAAGTGCTAGGATGTTGAGCGCTCGGATGGTATGCTATTTTTAGTCTAGGATGTTCAAAAGTGCAGTTGTTACTTTCATTGTTACTGTGCTGCTAGTACCGAATGAAGCAATGAAACTGCTGCAATGATATTGTGTAGATCAATGGCTGCGAAAAGTAAAATTTCTTTAACTCGTAGTAAGAGAGATTTTCTTTATTTCTGAGCATTCACGAGGACAGGATGGTGTAGGACTAGGATGTTTAGATCGCTGGAAGTTCAGGATTATTAAAGTGCCAGATTTATTAGAGCAAAATGTTCAAAAGTGCCGCGTAATTCTGAGTATTTAAGGATGTCTGAAGTCATTCTTCACCGCTATTAATTCTTTTGCTAGTGTAGCTATACTTGTAATAATGTACAAGGTGTGTATATATTGCAGTGCCTGATTTTGCAAACCAAGTACAAACAAGAAATCACTGCCAGTTTAAATTCCAGAAAAAAATAAGTACCCATACCAAGAGCCCTATGGTCAATAGAAGATATTCCTTTTGGCTGCGAAAAAATAATTTTTGTAGTCAATACTCCTGTGCACGTACTATTGGCACCCTTTTGATGAGTCCAAGATGTTAGTGCTAGTATCCTCATTGTAAAAATAGCGAGACAATTCTGAAATAGGAGAACGTGAAATAGCGAGTGAGCTATAGAGGATGGTATAGTGCGAGTTAGTGAGATCGATGTTAGTGATTTCCTGTGTAGTGATTTCCTGTGTGAGACGCATAAAGGTGCCTCGTAAAAAATGGCACATTTCCGTCGCGATAAGCTTTTAAAAAACCCTCAGTTACCCCTGAATGGGCCAGGCAAGTATAAATAGTGGCTCAATTTTCTTAGTGTTTCTTCTAAAGACATATCACTTACAATGCGTAATATTCTGTTTACAATTTTTGGCGTGAAAGTCTCTATTGGTGTATCTGCCGGTTCAGGTGATGATCTTCGTACTGCTGCTGAAGAAGCCAAAAAGAAGGACTAACCAAATCACTACTACAGAAGTATACACTTCCAGAAAAATCAATACTTTTGTAGCATAGAACATAGTATATATTGATTTTAGTTGGATATTAGCCGACCTCAGTGTGGTTACCACTTGACAGCGCGGCTCAATTCTCCTTTAAATCCGGGAAGTGGCTTAGCTAACATAATTTAGTTAAAGAAAATAACCGATTTAATATAAATCTATATTTATGATATATGAATTTGATTCTTTATCTACTACTGGTGAGCTGGCTTTTGGTAAACTGGTTCTATTTATTGTAGAAGTCTAGAAACTGATAAGCGATGCGCACAAAAGCACCCCTTCACTCATATCCTCAACCGCTTAGCGTGCGATACATAATATTCCACTCACTTAACCAATAATATGTAAACTGCTTCAACCTCGATTACTGATAGACAAAGTGAAATAAACGAGTATAAGTGTATTCTAGACATAACTAGCATGGAATATTTTTACACAATAATTTGCAGCAATTCGATAAAAACGAAACTATCTCTTATATAAAATCCTCCCAGAACAATTCCTTTGGTTATTTCTCTATACGCCTATGTACCTTTACTAGCCTCTATAGTGATCACTAAGAGAGACTCTCTTCTTTTTTCGAGCTTTCATTTTGGATATATTCTCATTCACCCATTTATAAGATGTGTAGGTGCGCGCTACTTAAAAGAGTAATTATGTATTGTATTTATTGTAGACCACATTTTCTCAATGTCCGTTTGTTTATTATGGAGTATTTGTGTTTTGGTGATATAGAGAGGATGCTAGTCTTCGCCATCCACGTTGGCCAAGAACCGATTATAGTTGGAACGCGTTCCCAAAACCGACTTCTTACTCATGGTGGTATTCAGTCTTTTGGGGGTATCGTCATGCAGAAGTTGGCTCTCGTCGTCACCACTCAAAAGCTTAACTTCGTTGATGAACGGCAACTCCTCTGCTTCTTTGGGGTACGGAGGAAGTTTTTTGTGCGAAGAAGTGGAGTCTGTGGAGCCGTGACGTCTGCGCGCCGGCGGTTTTTGGGGTGACTTTTGAGGCGAGGTTGTGGGGGAAGCTTGGTTGCGGGTGCCCGTGGTGTGGAGGCGCTGGAGCTTGGGCGGGGCCTTGGTGGCATGCTGGAGAAGGTCAGGTGTGCTCGAGTACTTTTCTGACTTGGGAGTGAACTTGAACGGAGTCACACGAGTCAAGGTGTTTTTGCGCTGCATGGGTGGGGGGTCGGCCGCGGAGGTGGCCACCGAGGTGGCGGACCGCGCGTCAGTCTGGGTTTGGTCAGATTGCACCGAATTTTGGGATTGTTGGTCAGAATGGTCTGAATGAGAATGATCAGAGTTTGTGTCGTCGTCATCATCTTCCTCTTGGAGCTCTTCTTGGGGGTTCATGCCCAACTTTGTCTTCAAATTGAACCATGCTTCTTCTAACCGTTCTGTGTCCTGCGGCTTGATAAGACCAAACCACCAGCACAATCCCCCCACCAACACCCCCCATAAAATGCCGAATTTGAGCACATTAAACAAGAGAAACGCGTACCGTATCAATACTGCCCGCAGTACGTACACAACGCTGGCAGCGACTATGCCCAAGGCAAAACTGGGAACGTGGAATTGCTTGGCTTCACTCATCACTGTCTGTTTCGCCTGGGAGATCCAATCGAGTCTAAATCCACCAGTGGCCGAAGTGTCTTTTGGGGCTTTTGGGGTCGTTTTGGATGTTGACTTTTTGCGCGGATTGGGGTCGTGTGCCTTGCCGGATCTGGCAGACGACGACGAGGCCACATCGGTGGGGGGAACCACCGACTGGATATCCTCAGGAATGATCAGGTCGGTGGGCGAGGGCTCGTCCGGTTTTTTTTCGGCACTGTGATCAATGATTTTGTAGGAACAATCATGCAACTCGTTGGTGGGTTGGGGTTGGGACGGTTGCGAGGGTTGGGCGGCGGCCGGCTCGTCGTCATCGACTTTCTTCAATCGAAACACCCCGTCGGGATCCTGCTTGTACACTAGTTTCTTCTTTTTGACTGTAGTTACCGTGGCCATGATGCTAAGGATCGAGTGCTCGCACCCGTGCGGTGTCAACCTATATATATTATGTATGCTTGTGCCCCATGTACGTTATATAAGTATATTGACGACGGCTGTCACAACAATGGCCCACAAAAAATAAAACATTCCGAGCTATCAGCTGGAGGCTTTGAGTCGTCATGCCAATCAAATAGCGCGCCCACCCAAGCCAACCCACCGCATCACCGCCAACCACGCCCACCGCCCAAACTTCCGCGATCGGAGAGACATGTCTGCCGTAACTACAGCTACCCATCACTAGATAATGGCCCAGTATATGCCCCCGCTTTATCTATGGAGGTATTGCCCAATTGGGAGCCATAACACCCGCGCTCCTTATTGTGAACGATTGTATGCATCAGTGCGTATTGAGGTACGCCGAGGCAGACAGGGCCAGGGCTATAGAGACTAATACATTAATAGATAAATAGATTAATACATAAATACATCAATACCACATTAATAGATAAATTAATAAGTACATAATAATATGCATACCCCTGGCTTCGTATGCTAGTAATTGGGTAAATTAGGGGAGATTGGCGCATGGGTGACCGGTATTACCGACTATTGGTAACATTGCTGAACCACAATCAGGCAATGACATGCGGATTGTTCCCGTATGTGGCTACACTGTGATTGCTCTATTGATAATATTGATAATATACATAACTTAAATATTTCTCCACTTTCCCAATCCCAACCTTTTCTCTAAATTTTCTCTTCGTTCTCTCGTCTCACGTTCTCCTTTTCTCTCTTCTCGCTCTCTTTTCTCTCTTCTCGCATTCTCCTTTTCTCTTCTCACGTTCTCCTTTACTCACTTTTTTCTCTCATCTCACTTCGTTCTCTTTCCCTTTTCTTACGCTATTTTCGCGCTTTCTCAGAGCTGCCCCCTAATTCGTCTGGCCAACTGAATATCCTTTTTCATGATCGTCACCCTCTTGCCGTGGAGCGCACACAAATTGGTGTCTTCGAGCAAATGAATGAGAAACGCCTCGCACGACTCCTGGAGTGCGAGAATGGCATTGGACTGCCACCGGATCCCGTAGTCAACGCCAATGTAGTTTGTCGAGATTTCCTTCACCAACCTGGCAAATGGAAGTTTCCGTATAAGTAGATCAGTGGACTTTTGGTACTGGCGGATTTCCCTGATGGCCAATGTGCCGGGGTGGTACCGACGCTTGCGCGTGGTGGACGCGGCCGTGGGCGTGGGGTCGCCGGGAATATTACGGTAGAGTCCTGTGTCTCGAGGATTGGTTATACGGGGCATTCTACTAAGTATAGCTTTATATGATCTATATAGTAGTTATAGTATATACTGCCAGACTATACTAGTAGTAGTTGTGTGGTTGTGGCCGGGTAACGAGATGGCTGGCTATCAATGGTTTTGTACACAAACAATCAAAGTACATCGGAAATAATTAAAGTGCAGAAAACATCTAATACTACAGAAATACTCATAAATACTCATAAATACGCATAAATACTATATATATATAGTATATACACAGTGAGATGAGCTTAGTCCTCGAAGTATGACGCCATTGACCTGCCAATGGCAGGCCAATAGCTGCGATGATGTCACCCGTCACTCAACGTTCTTTGCAGTCATGAGCCTGCCACACGCGGCGGCTGATGCTCGCCTCATGCGTGGAATGAAATGGGGTCACGTGGAAGATAACCACAAATAAACACTCTATAGTCTACTAAGTAACACTACTACTCTACCTCCACACTTCTACTAATTATACTGATACCCTACTCTATTTCCACTTCTATTGCACTTCTATTCAACTTCTATTCTACTTCTATTCCACTCCTCTTCACTTCTATTCCGCTTCTATTCCACTTCTCTCACTATTCTCTTTATTGCTATTGTACGATACTCGGCGGGGCGCTCAACCACTCTCTGCAGGATTTTCTCTCTGCAGGACGCTCTCTGCAGGATGTTTCTTTCTCTCCCGCAATGGACAAAACAGGGTTAGCAAGCGTGACGGTAGCTATTCTTTCCAAGTCAACCTGGTCAATTCGTACAGTATCGTCACATTAGCACAGTCTAGTCACCTACTGTACCGCCACTGTATCAATTCACATTGATACCAAAAGACCCGAGACTTTTCCCGACTTTCCTCCCAGCCTTCACCACCAAGCTATTTTTCATTGCTCCACCAGCAATATCAACAAGTAAAGACTGAAGTTTAGTCAATTGAGATTTCTGGCCTTACTATAGCCATCAACTTTCATCAACCTTCACTGTCGTTAAAAAATCAACAACTCAACAACTTCTAAAGTTATAATTAAGCTTTGTTAATTTTATTTTGTTATGTCCCGCTCTTATCAAACCAACGGCAAGCCATTGTCACAACAGGCTATTTACCAGCAAAAGTTGAGACAGGGCGTGTTCACGCTGCCCAGTGCTCTGTCTGTCGGTGTCAACTCCAGTGCTTCCGACACTGCTGCGTTGTTGGCCGCGTCCGCCGACTTGACCGTCAAGCCGTCGTACGAACGGGTCGAAGCCATCGAGGCCCACCAGGCTGCTTTGGCTGCCAAAAAGAACAACATAACCGCGTGGTCCAGAGAAGGTGTGGATGCCTATGCCGATGCTGCTGCAAACAGCGCCAGAACGTCCACCATTGCCTCAAATTCCACCACCAAGTCGTCCACTGGAGTGCCAACTTATGACCACGGCCAGGTGTTTAGGACTGCCACCAGCAACCTGACGTCGACCATGACTGGCAGAACCAATCCGGAGAAAGATGTCAAGAGAAGTGGTTTAGTTACCAAGAGTTCTGCCACTACGCTCAACATTGACAAAATCAACACTTTGGCCAACAAAAACCTGACCAAATCGTTAAACTCACGGTTTAATCCTGAGGCTGATTATCGGTCTGGCCTTAAGGTGGCTTCTACTATAAAACCCACGCAGTATTTGGACCAAAAAGAAGAAGCATTGGCTGCTTCGGGCGCCGCCGCGTCGTTGAAGCACGGAGGCAGTATTTCGCACCAGGCTTCGAGTCAAAAGAGAACCAGCGGTTTTTCGGCCGTGGATGTTGTGGATGCCACTCTTTTGGCCGCTGCCAACGCCAAGGCCTCCGATAGGTTAAAGTCCATCAACTCGTCCACTTCCAAAGATTTCAAGGCGCAGGCGCAGGCATATGCTGGAGCCATTACTATTGCGTTGAAAAACTCGGAAGAAAGGCTCAAGAACCACAATACGGGTGTGATTAATTTAGGAGGTGGTTTGACGATGTTGCAGAGCGAATTGGACCAGCTTGCGGCGCTCATTGTCAATCCAGTTTTGAGTGATATTGACCGCAAGGCCGAGGCCCAGAGAGAAGCAGACAAGCTCCACAAGCTGAAAATGGCAGAATTGACCGAGGCACACGAAAAGGAAAAGCAGGAGCAGGTCAGAATCAAGAGCCAGCAGAAGGCGGACGAGGAGTTGGCCAAGCAAAAGAGACTTGCTGATCATGAAGAGCGCAAGAACCAGGAAGTGGCTGCGTTTGAAGCGCATCAGACAGAAAGAAACGGCGAAGTTGACGATGCCAGAGCTGTTTACGACGCTTTGGTGGCCAAGTACGCTGAGCAGAAGGAGACGCTTTTGGCAGAAAAACAAGCCAATCAGGAACGGATCGACAAAGAAGAGGCAGAAAAGATTGCTGGGCGCAAAGACGAGTTGGACACCAAGCAGGCGGAAAAAGACGAGCTTTTGAAGCCCACGTTGGACGAATTGGCCGAAGAAAACTCCAAACTAAAGGAGTTGACCAACACCAGAGACGAGATCGCCGAAGAAGTGGCTGGAGCCGAGAAGTTGAACCAGCAAAACGAGGCCCGTGTGGCCGAGTTGAACGAGCAGTTGGAGTCGACCAGAGCGGAAATCGAAAAGTACACTGCTGATTTGGAAGCAGCCAACGTCAAGCACGAAGAGACATCCAAAGAAGTGGAAGAGTTGCATGCTCGTTCAGATAAGGAGTTGAAGAGCCACCAGGACTCGCACAAGGAGCTCGACGCGCAGTTGGCCCAGTTGGAAAAGGAAAAGCACGACAAGTTGCAGTCGAAGCAGAGCCAGAAGGACGAGATCTTGAAGCACATTGATGAAAAGGTCAAGGACGAACACAAGATCAACAACGAGTTGCCTCCTCACTTGAGAAAGGACATTGACGAAGACAAGTTGAGAGATACCGGCTCGTTGTTTTCTGTAGAAGAAAAGAAGACTGAAGCTCCTAAGATTGAAGAGTCTGAAAAGTCAAAGCCTGCTGAAAAATCTGCTGAAAAGTCAAAGCCTGCTGAAAAATCTGACCTCTCTTCTGCTCCAGCACCAGCTGGCGGTGCTCCGCCTGCTCCTAAACGTAGTGCTACTGCCATTGCTGCTGCCAACCAGACCCACGAGATCATCAAAAAGAGAACCGGGATAAAAAGATTGAGCAGTCTTTTTTCGTCCAAAAGCAAGGAAAAAGTGCCTACCAAGCCTGCTGAAACCAAAGCAGCCAAGCCTGCAATTGCTAAGGCTGACTCGGTGGCCAGTAATGGGTACGACGACGAGCTTTCTTTGGGCAACAACAAAGCCAACAAAGGAGGTTTATTCAAAGAGGAGATTTAACCAAATTCCACTTTCACCAGCATCAACACTAAATACTCTTTTCCAAACTACTTAAACACTCCAAACACTCAAACACCGAAATTGATTTTACTTTGTTTGACTTTTTAGTTTGACTTTCTTTTAGTTTGACTTTTTACTTTTTGTTACTGTCTTTTTATTCTTGTAAACGAACATTACCGAGTTAATGTTGCTGTTTACTTCCGATGTATTACTTTAATATAAGTTGTTTCCCACGAACCTACACTTTCTAACACTTCGTCGTTCCCCAAAATTTAGCACTTCGTAGATTCCCAATCTCTTACACTTTGTCGTTTCCCACGATCTTACACTTCGTCGTTTCCCTGAAAGTTAAAACTTCACTAACAAGAAAAAAGAACCCACTAACTAACACTAACAGAAGTGCTACTAACTCTCACTAACAGTTACTTATTCTCACTAAACCTTGGTAAACCAAGATTTAAGTTTTCAAGTTTTAAGTTTCAAGTATTAAGTTTAGTTAGTCGATGAAAGTTGTTTTATAGTCATTATATTAAATGTTAATCTACCATAAAGTGGATCATTATGAATTTTGAATTTACACCTTAACTATTTTTATTTGCTTGAAAGAAATGTAGAATACTAGCTAGAGGGATTGGTGAGAGGGCGAAAGGTCAGGGTATTTCTGAGTAGTGGTGAATGTTATAGTTGTAGGATGTTGAGTGAAGGATGAATGAGTGAAGGATGTACTTTCTTACTATATACTTTGAGATGATCTGAAGATTCACTTGAATTAAGCTTATGAGATCAATGGCTGCGAAAAATGAAGAAATTGAAATAGGTGAGGTAATTTTTGTTTCTGAGCATTCTAGAGTGCTGAGCGCTGAGTGCTGTGCTAGGAAGTTCTGGATGTTTAGGATGTTTCCATGTGAGTGCTCGGAGTATTTTTTAAGATTGCACGTTACTATTCTAATTCTACTAAACGATATGGTATGACATGATTTAAAGATAGTGCCATTTATTGGAGATGATTGGCTGCGAAAAATCAAGGCTTCAGGTGAATGTAAGAGGTGAAAGTTTTTGGCCCTTCTTGAGAATGCTAGGATACAAAGTGCAGGATGTCGAAGATGTTCACGATGTTCTAGAGTGCTAGGATGTTGAGTGCTTGGAGTTTTAAGACTGTTAGATGTAAATAGTGCAGGATGTTCAGCAATCATAGAGTTAGGGTTTTTTTTAAGGAGTGCAAGATACACTAGAGTCCCAATGTGGATGTTTCCATATGAGTGCTAGGTTGTGTGCTGGAAGTGCTAGATTTTCTTAAGAGTACACGATGTTTATGAACAGTCTTATTGTACATGAATCCTGGCGCGATATAAAGGTTTACATGCAATTAAGTTTATGAGATTAATGGCTGCGAAAAAGTCAAATTCGATACTTTCTGATCCTTGTACTAAGTGAAGTTTTCGTTTCTGCATTCTAGAAAATGCTACTTTTTAAAGTGCAGAATGGAGTGCTAGATGTTAAGAGTACTAGATGTTCAAAGTGCAGGGTTTGTTGGAGAGGTTGATGTTCAATAGTACGTTCAGGAGTGCAAGGGTGTTTCTATAAAGAGTGCGGATGTTGAGTGCTGAGTGCTGAGCTCAGGATGTTCTGGATGTTCTGGATGTTTAGGATGTTTGTTCAATGGATGTTCTCCTACTGTCATTTTCAACTACACTTTGTCGTTTCCAAACTCTTACTGTCATTGTCAACTTTTCAGTGAATTTTTTACTTCTAGAGATAGTGAGAATAGTGAGAATTAGTAAGTATGTAAGATGTTAGCGAGAAATAGTGAGAATGTTCACAATTAGCGAAAATAGTGAGAAGTTCGCAATCCGCGAGGCATAGTCGTGGAAAATATTGAGTTTTATATGTTATAATTTACTTGTAATATGTTTTATGTAGTTAGAAGTGCTAGTAAGAGCGTGGGTAACGAAGTAGTATTCATTAGTGGGGAACGACGCAGTGTTAGTTAGTGGGAACGACGTAGTGAACATCTAGTCCTCTTCCATCCTTTCGCCACAAGTATGCTCAGAGTAAGAAAATCTCGTACAATTTTATCCTGGAGTTTTTTCGCAGCCATTTGCTTTAAATATACTTGCAGCTACATCTTTGGATCAACGTAGTAACTCAAAGCATTCTAGCACTCTAAACATCCAGCATTCAACATCCTAATTATTTTGGACTCTAAAACAAACTACCAGGAACTCTTAACAACCTGCACGAAATAAAAACCTAGCACTTTTGAGCATCCCAACATCTCAAGCACTCCAAAACATCAGCACTCAAAAGAAACAACCCTGCACTTCCAGAACAACCAGCACTCCAGCTTCTGCTCTCTCGAAATGCTTAGAAACAAAAACATTTCACCAATTACGAGTATCAAAAACCTTAATTTTTCGCAGCCATCGATCTCGTATACTTAATTTCAGGTAAATCTTTAGATCAAGTCATCCTAAGTAAAAGCTTAGTCACAGCCGAGCACTCTAAGCATCCTAGCACTCAACAACAGCACTCTTCATAACACATAACCCTGCACTTTGGAACATCTAGAACTTCCAGAACTTCCAGAACTTCCAGAACATCCAGAACATCCAGAACATCCAGAACATCCAGCACTCAGCACTAAGCACTCAGCACTAAGCACTCTTAAATTGCATGGTAACAAAAAATCTCACTAATTACAAGTATCAAAAAGTACTAAAATTTTTGATTTTTTTGCAGCCATTGATTCATAAACTCAGCTGAATCTTTAAATCAAGGCATCCTATATAGTATAGAAATAGTCCATCCTGGCACTCTTGATAAAGCCTAGCACTAACAACAGCACTCTTCATAAGAAGCAGCCAGCACTCTTTACTTCCTACATTCTGCACTCAAAATTTCAAAGAGTAAGGAATGAAAAAGTCGTTAAAAGTAAAGATGTTTGAGTGAGTGTAAGCTCATGTCGACGACGTAGTGTTGGTTCGTGGGTAACGACGTAGTGTTGGTTCGTGGGTAACGACGTAGTGAAAGCTCATGTTAACTACGTAGTGTTAGTTCGTGGGGTGGTTCGTGGGGTAGTTCGTGGGGTAGTCGTCATACGAGGTCTACACGTGAAAGCTCGACTTCCGGCCTCCTAGGTCAGTACAAAGAAGGTTCAGAAAAGTCAACCTATTTTCCTTAAAATTCACCTAAAAACAGTACGCCGCAAAAGAGACGACCGTGAATAGCAGTTATGTGGCTTGGTAGTTCAAACCCGTAGAAGGGACGGGAGGGAGCCTAAGCTGAAGTTTGCACTTTTCCGGAATTAGTCCTGTCACGTGAACTGCCCTCGAAAAGCCTCTCTCACTGCCCTTCACTAAACACATTAGCTAAGAGGGAGGTAAAAGAGGGAAGTGAATACAATTATTGTGAATAGTTTCTATAGTAAGTATCATGGATTTTACGATTCGACTAATATTTCAGTCTTGATATCCAATGTGTCATTACTTAAGTACATTTGAACTACATCAATCAATAGAACTGAGATCTTAAATTTTCCGTCGCACGCCCCAGTACAATCATCTCTCAGTATCTTTCAGCTATCTTCAAAGTACTTCTCCCAACATGCCAGAAACAACTCTCAAAAAGATCCTCCAGAGCTACAACTTCAAGCTTGGAGACGCTTCCGATGAGTACGTAGACCGGCGCAAACGCCAGATGGTGCTTTTCATGACATCGGCCGCAGTGACCATATTTGCTTCCCGATTCGCCTACAAGTCTACGGTCTCGAGACAATATGTACCTACGCTCTTCCAAGGCAACCACTCGCCGCCCCTCAGCTACAATTTCACCACCGACGCAGCGGTGGCCGTGGGCACAGGCACCATACTCTGCGGGTCGGTGTCATCGATGCTCATTTTTGGCGGGTGCTGGATCTTGGATGTGTCCACCTTCAAAGAGTTTGGGTGGAAAATGAAGACTTTGATGGGAGGCTTCGAGCAGGAAAAGATCTTGAGCGAGCTTCCCATGGACGAGGAAAGTTCGTTGGTTCAAGACAGTTTGGTGGACATAATAGAGGGTAGGTACGACTGGGACGACGAAAAAGAAAAGGAAAAAATGTAATCTGCGAAAGGTGCACTTTACTAAAATCTTTACTTTATGCTCGTTCTCAATTTCATTCTCGCGCTCATCAATATTCTCAATACCATCTTGTAAATAAAAAAGATCATTAAATAAATATACAATAAATAGACACTTTATTAAATCAATTATAATAAACATATGATAGTAGACTCCATGTTTCAGATTGTTGATAAAAAAGATGAGCGGTAGGGGAATCGAACCCCTGTCACCTGCTTGGAAGGCAAATATGTTAACCACTACACCAACCGCCCGATTGGTTAACCCTGATGCTGTTTTCGTGTATTCATTGTGTTGGTACTTTAGATTTGATGTTTAAAAAATGAGCGGTAGGGGAATCGAACCCCTGTCACCTGCTTGGAAGGCAAATATGTTAACCACTACACCAACCGCCCTGCGGTTGAGTGAGCAAAAAAATAAATCATTTATGAGCGGACGAGTGAAATTAGACTAACAACTGGTCGTACTAGTAGAGAAGACGACAAGTACGATGAGGAGTTCAGAACAGCACCACTTCTATGGTACCTAAAGATATAAATATTTAATAAAAATAAGTGATTATTGTTAACTACTAATGGAGCGAGTTCATAATTCCAAGTAAACTGCAAAAACGTTAAAATAAAGACGAAAATGAAAAGACAAAAATGAGTTTTCTTCACTGCCATCTGAGTTTCAAACTACAGTAGAGCGTTAGTAAGGGTGGTTGTACACGAACAATCTAGTCTAACTCAAGATTATAACTTTCAAAACTCTTCAATGTAGTGACTAGTAGGAAGGTTTATGTAGTGAATCGTGATTTTGTAGACTCTTTCACGTGACCACACACCGATTGCCAGATAGCTCGATCATTTTATAGCTCCCAACTGTTTCAACTGTTCTAATCTAAACACTTTATCCGTTTTTTCAAATCTACTATCATGCCACGCTTGGAAGAGTGGGAAATCAAAAAGTACTGGGAGATTTTCCAAGGATTGAAGCCCGAAGGCAACAAGCTCACTGGAGAGAAAGTGTCTCCCGTGTTGAAAAACTCCCGGCTTCAAGACTCGCAATTGTCGCAGATCTGGGAGCTTTCCGATATAGATAACGATGGAAAGTTGGACTTCGAAGAGTTCTGCATAACTATGCGGTTGATATTTGATTTGGTCAACGGGTCCAGCTCCAGTATACCCAGCGAATTGCCAGGGTGGTTGATTCCCGGGTCCAAAGTGCATTTGATCCAGGCCAACCGTGCAGTTAATAAGAACTCGAATGTCGACTATGATAGTGTTGGAACCGACGAAGAAGACGAGTTGAGTGACGATTTCGACTGGTACATTTCTCCTACTGATAAGGCTACCTACGAGTCTATTTATAATAGCAATAGTGATTCGTACGGAAGAGTCCGGTTTGACTCGTTGGATTCGCTTTACAAGACTCTTACCAAGGTCCCTTCTAGTGATATATCGTCAGCATGGAATTTGGTGAATCCCAAGTCGTTTGAGACCATTGATAAGGACCAGGTATTAGTCTTTTTGCACATTTTAAACCAACGAGAAAACGGCAAGAGGGTTCCAAGAGGCGTTCCTGCGTCGTTAAGAGCCACGTTTTCCAAAGAAGTGCCCAGTTATGACCTAGCCAAGCCCGTAACTAACTATTCCAGTGCCTCTGCCTCTACTGGAGGCAAGAAGTTTGCCAGCAATTATCTCAGTAAAATCGGGCAGAATACCAATGAAAAAGGCACTGACTTTTCGGCGACTGAAGGTACCGACTGGGAAGAGGTCAGGTTGAGAAGAGAATTGACCGACTTGGAAAGCTTATTGGAGAAAGTGGAAAATGGATCCAAGCAGTACGAGCAGGATAATGAAAAGAATTCGATGGTAAAGTACGAGTACGAGCAGTTGCTCAAGTATAAAGAGCTGTTGTTGGCCAAGTCCAGTGGAAGTGACGATAAGAATTTGGGCGATATCAAGAACGAGATTGAGTTGATTGAGTCGCAGGTGGGAACTCTCGAGGAGTTTTTGAATCAAAAGAATAGTGAATTAAGAAGTATTCAGCAAGAGATAAATGATTTGAGGGCATAATACACTAACAGACACTAACAATCACCAACACGTACACTAACAAACACCAACACGTACACTAACAAACACTAACACGTACACTAACAAACACTAAAACATATTCACTCTGAAAAACCACACTGAAAAACCACACTGGAATCATCAATACTCAGTAATAATTGAAATTAATCATTCAAATAAATGAACGGTTTGTATAATTGTATGATTGTATACTTTATTAATTTACGTTGAGATATATCTAGATGATGTATGTGATTGTTAGACTGGAGAATATTCCTATTAAATATGTTAATAGAGGAAGTCCTGAAATCCAGGATGTTATCGTCCTGTAAGAAAAACTTGAAATATTATTAACTAAGCATTAATACACCAACTACATTAAATTTTACTAAAATTGTCTTACTAACAGCTAGATAATAAGTTCTAGATAAAGTTATCTTCACGATTTCTAAATTTTTTGTCAATTTTCAATGTACAAAGAAACCTCTAAAGTATTCTTCGACATTTCCATCATTACATGGTTTACCTTTTGATAATATTAGTACTATATAAAATGCATGAGAGTAGAAACTCTGAAAGAAGGATGTCTTTTTTAGAGAGTAAGAATATATTCTGTGAAACTCCATTAAAGGATCCTTTAATTGTTAGCTTGGGAGGAAATTTAACAGTATTTTACTGAAAGTTTTAACACGGCTTGTTAAGTTTGTTTACTTCTTCTCCTCAGCTTCAGGCTCCGGTTCTGGGGTGGGCAACTTAAATCCCTCTGGAGTAAAGTCCTTACCTTCACCAACCTGTTCCCAAACAGAAGAACCCACAGTAAAGTTTCTCCAAGCCTGGGTCAATTCCAAAGGCTCGTAAACCACTCTCTTCTTCTCCTCGTCGTATCTAACCTCAGTATAACCAGTAGTTGGGAAATCCTTTCTCAATGGGTGGCCCTCAAAACCATAATCGGTCATGATTCTTCTTAAATCTGGGTGGCCTTCAAAGAAAATACCAAACAAATCGTAGGTTTCTCTTTCGAACCAGTTGGCACCTTGGAAAATAGGCACAATGGAAGGAACGGCGCTGGTTTCGCTGGCATAGGTCTTGACTCTGATTCTCGAGTTGTGACGAACAGACAACAAGTTGTAGACAACATCGAATCTGTTGGTTCTGGAGGGGTAGTCGGCCGCAGTGACGTCGACGGCAGACTTGAATTGGGCTGCGGTGTGGTTTTTCAAGAAGATCATGGTGGGTCTCACGGCGGAGGGGGCCACGTAGATGGTCAACTCGTCTTTCCACACCGAAAACTGCTGGATATACTTGGGCATGCACGCCATGATGTACTTTCCGAACTTGTGCAATTCTTCGATCTGTTCAGCGTATTTCTCGGTGGGGTTGACCAACGGAACATGGATATCTTTGGGTTGTCTTCTTGGTAAGGCACTCAAGTCTACAAGCTCTTCGGAGTTGGCTTGTCTCAAGACAGAGGCCGATTTGAGCCCACGAACGCATTGGACGGCTCTGGCTGTGGGAGCTCTGGCTCTACTGGCTCTAGCTATTCTGGAAATCATTAGTATTTTGGTGTGTACTGAGTCTCAATCTCTAGATTACTAGACTGTCTTTTTCAATCCTCCATATAGTGCTTAAAATTTGTTCGACGTCAATTGGTTGGATGGGTCGTGCAATATCAAAAAAGTACTGAGAGACAAAACACTAGAGTGAGATACTAGAGAGACAATACACTAGGGTGAGATACTAGAGAGACAAAACACTAGAGTGAGATACTAGAGAGACAATACACTTGGGTGAGATACTAGAGAGACTTCTAGGCACAACCTGGTAGACGATAAGTTGTGTAGATGCTGTAGGATGATGTGTTGGAGAATTTAGGCAAAACAAGAGTAATTTTTTATTTGGATGTACTGTGTCATTTCTGTATAATTTGTCGCATTGTTGCAAAAAGAGTAGTTTTCTCTAGTAGTATCAATAATCTATATCAGTGAGTCAAGACTACCATTGTTAGTGGTATCAATCCATGGTATGACTTACATCCACAGCTCATTGACAGGTTTATGTACTATATAACACAGAAACCATTCTTTATATTTCTAATGCCTTGACGAGTCAACAGCAGCAGTCTTAAAATACTAAACCTGAAAATTGTGAGTGAATAGTTGCAAAACAAGCTTAATCGATTGAAGTGCGAAGAGATAAGTAACTCTTGAGCACCAAAGGTGGGTATGTGTAGTGAGAGACACGTTGGATAGTAGAGTTAGAAGAGATAGTGTAGTAGTGAGAGTCAGTATAATAGGGTAGTGAGAGATAGTGTAATATTAGTGAGAGGAGTTTAATATTAGTGAGAGGTAGTGTAATATTAGTGAAAGGGGGTGTAATATTAGTGAAAGGGGGTGTAATATTAGTGAGAGATAGTGCGTTGAGAATTAATGGTGGTGGTAAAAAATTAGTGGCAAAAGTTAGTGAGGATAAGTTTTGTATCGGTGTTAGTGTTTTCCAGTGTACTGTTTTCCAGTGTAGTAGCCAAGCATCAGATCGGTGCAACAAGGGATGCGATAACCAGATTGGGATTAATGAAGGGATAGGCATGTCAATGCAGGAGATTAAATAATAAGAGAAGAAGGTGACAAAAGAAGTAGTTCAGAGACACATACTGAGGAGTCAGGTCAGGTGAACACTCTATACAGATAGATACAGATGCTGCAGCAAGTTCATATACGTAGATATAAAACGTTCCACGACTAGTAGATTTGATCAATCAGATAAATTCAAGAAACTAAAGTGAGACCCCACATTTACTATACTATTCAGTATACTATTCAGTATACTATATAATTATTAGATGGCGCGATATAGTTTGGGGCAGTGCTTTAATTACAGTGATCAGTGCTTAGAAAATATTGTTGCTGTGCCAAGTAGCACGAGCCAAGACAAACTTAGCGGAACACTAGCGCGCACCATATAAAAATACTCGGCTAAGCTGGCCAGACAAGGAGAAGGCTAGGAGGTGCTACGATGGACTAAGTCGTAGAATATGCGTTGCTCTACTTTGCTCTTATATTGCTCTGCTGTTGCTGTAAGCCACTAGCCTGTGTATCTTGCCTAGATACCCCGCTGCCGGTGGCGTTTCACCCACCGTTTCACTCTTCCATCTGAGGCTGGCGCGGATTACCGAATGACTCGCGAAAATCGTTCTGTCTAATTTTCGCAACTACTACTATATATTATATTTATAACTCTTTTCCTCTTTCTTTTCCAAGAGTCGCTATCAACTACTAGAAATGAAGTTGAACGTGCTTGTCATGGCCACTGCGGTGGCGTCCAAGATGATCAAGATGGACTTCAACGTTCGTCATGCTAATAATAGACAGTCCCTTACCACAGACGGCGACGATACGCCCCGGTTCGTGAAAAGAGACCTGTTGTCGATGACGGTCGAGAACGAACAGACGTTCTACTTGGTCGACTTGGAAATGGGCTCCAACAAGGACAAGGTCCAGGTGTTGATCGACACGGGATCTTCGGATTTGTGGGTCATGTCTCACCAGTTGAAGTGCGAGCTGCAGCTGAGCAGAAGCAAGAGAGAGGAGGGAGAATTGGTGGGTAGAGAAGAAAAAGAGAAAGAAGAGTATGCTTTAGCTGGTAGAGAAGAAAAAGAGGAATATGCTTTAGCTGGAAGAGATGGAAAAGAGGGAGAATTTAAAGAAGAGTATGCTTTAGCAGCTAGAGAAGATGAAGTAGCTCTTGTTGGCAGAGCTACTCCTACTGAAGAAGAGCCTCCTACACAGGCCAAAGACTTTTTGACTGAATTTTTCACCATCACCGACTTTCCCGATCCATTTGGCGGTGGATCTGTTGTAGCTACCCAAACTGCAGGCTCTGGTTCTGGTTCTGGCTCTGGTTCTGGTTCCGGTTCTGGTGATGCTTCTAGTTGTACTCAATACGGCTCGTTCAACACAGGAAACTCCAACTCGTTCAAGCGCAACAACTCGGCACCGGCCTTTTCCATCGAGTACGCCGACGGCACGTTCGCCAACGGGATCTGGGGCCACGACGACGTCACCATCGAAAACGTCACCGTCAAAGACTTGTCGTTTGCTGTAGCCAACGACACCACGTCCAACATCGGAGTGCTCGGAATCGGGTTGCCAGGCCTTGAAACAACCTATTCCGGCACCGCAAGAGGCGGGTACCAGTACCAGAACTTGCCTATCAAGTTGAGAGACCAAGGAGTCATTGCCAAAAACGTCTACTCCATCTACCTTGGCCCAGCAGATGCAAAAACAGGCACCATTTTGTTTGGAGCCTTGGACCACTCCAAGTACTTCGGAACGCTTACCACCGTTCCTATCATCAACTCCTACGCCCGTGTGAGCCAGGAACCCTTAAGAATCGAAGTGGTTCTCAACAGCGTGGTCGTCAACGACTCCAGCTCCCACACCACCGTCACCTCCAACAACTATGCTGCTGTTTTGGATACCGGTTCCACCTTGAGTTACTTTCCTAATTCGCTTGCTTCCAAGTTTGCTGAAACTTTGAACGCAAAGTATAGCCAACAGGCCGGAGCATACGTTCTTCCATGTACGTCCGACAACTCAGTCAAAGTCACCTTCAACTTCAGTGGCCAGACCATCTCGGTGCCTTTACCCAACCTCTTGCTTTCGGGAGCAGGCTCGAACACCTGTTACTTGGGGGTTCTTCCGCAAGGATCTGGAACTGACTACATTTTGCTCGGAGACAACTTTTTGCGGTCGGCCTACTTGGTGTTTGACTTGGACGACTTCGAAGTTTCCATTGCTCCTGCGGTCTACACCAGCGACACCAACATCGAAGAAATCGGCTCTGCGGTGCCTAGTGCCACTCAGGCCGCTTCTTACTCATCCACCAGTGTGGGTTCGGCCCAGGAATCCTCGGCCACTAGAACAGTCACCTACAAACCAGGCCTGCTTCCATCTGGTTCTGGAAGCAGTTCTGGCAGCTCTGGAAGCTCTGGAAGTGGAAGTGGAAGTGGAAGTGGTTCGGGGGACAGAACCAATGGTGCTTCTTCGCTCAATGCATACATCTTCCCTGCCATTGCCATGATCGGGTTTGTTATCCTTATCTAACACTATAACACTATAACACTGAAAACACTACAACACTGGAAAACACTAGCATCGATACTACACTGGAATCACTAGCATTGATAACTACTTAAGAGTCTAGCAATGATAAGCAGGAATCACTAGCATAAGAACAGAATATAGCTAATTATATAGCTCAATCGTATGTAATGAAAAAACTGGAAATCACTAATTACTGAAATCACTAGCATCAAACTACAGTAAATTATTTCTAACTATATGGAAATCACTCCACTTCTCTCAAACACTTATTAACTATACTGAAAACATTGAAAAAAAATACTCACCCATGACTTAAATCCTTGATACTAATCTTCATAGTTAATAAAAATGGGTGAAGTATTGTCATGTAGTCTGTCAGAGAATTAGTTAGGAATTAGTGATCGTATTCTTTTGTGGTAGTAAGGATCGTAGGTTTTAGTTTGTGAGTACACCAGCTCTCGCTTGTTATACTAACCACCAGTTTTAGCACTTAATTTGACACTTAATACTAACATTGGTGAGTTAATGGTAATTAAGAGTAGTGAAAATTAAGAGTAGTGAGAATTAGTGAGAATTGAGGTAGAAATAAGACGATAGAATAGTGATTCCTGTGTAGTTATATTAGCGATTTCCGGTATAGTTGTGATTTCCTCTGTTATAATAGTTAGTGATTTCCTGTGTTGATTACGTCATGTACAAACGGATCGCAATTACAAATGCGTCATGTGACGACTAAGTGATCTACTTCGGCCACAGCCATCAACCACCGACCCATATACCTCCGGAACCTACTTGAGATACTTCTGCCACTACTTAAAGGTTTGTTTTCTTTGGCATTCTAAGTTGTCACGATTTTGGCGCTGCACTTCCGTGTGATCTTACTTTTGCATAAACTCATTTATCATTAGTAATACTAGGTTAGGAGAATACATGATAACAAACGACAACGAATAAACTGACTGAATAGAAGCATTTCACTATTCATATTACCATAGACCAGCATAATGAACAACAATTCTTCCGGTGGGAACAACGACCCGGCGAGACCCAACGAAAACTCCCCCAATAGACCAAATCCCAACCGGCTCCACCGGGCTGAGGCCGGACTCTTTGAACGGTTCATGGACAGTTTCTTGGGATCCACCAGATCCAGATCAAGCCGCCCCAGCAACAGTCCCATTGGGCCTCTGCCGTTAGGAAGAAATACCCCAAGGTCTGACACTACAAGATCTGACACTAACGGTTCTGGTACAAGACCTGACACTGACAGGTCAGAAGGTAGTGTTTCAAGTACGTCAGAAGGTGAAAGATCAGAATCTAATCCTTCTCATTCAGCGAACTCTTCTCATTCTAATCCTTCTCATTCTCCTTCTCGTTCTGCTAATCCCTCGTCAGAAGCTGCGGCCAGTTCTCGTCATGTCCCTTCTGGACTTTCTGATAGACTTTCTGATAGATCGGATTATGACGACACACGGGCTATTATCATAACAGTCAACTACGTCTTTTCCGATGAAAACGATCCCCAGAACCCCAACAGAGCAGGCTCGCTTATCATGTCGCTCCCCAACAACTCGTCCAATAGAGATCCCAGAGTCATGCAAGAGTTCATCAGACTAGCTACCCAGATGGCGTATTCCACCATATACAACGGCTTGCATAAAGAGAAGGGCATTACTGTCAAGAAGTTCGAGTCTTTTCCTCGTGTGAGTGAAGAGGAGTTGGGCGAAAGCAGCAGTTGTTCCATTTGCTTTGAAAAGTTCGACAAGGTGGAAGAAGACGACGACGATGACGACGACGACGAAACGGTGTGTCTGAAGAAAAGATCGACGTGCAAAGGTCCTCAAACTACCGAACTGCAAAACAACTCGAGGGAATCTTCCAGTACCCCCAGAACAACCCCCGAAAACTCCAATGCCACAAATAATAGAGAACGAGAACAGTACTTGGTGGACTACGAGGGCAATTTTGACCATTCGCCTATCAAAATGCCATGTAACCACATCTTTGGTAAGGACTGTCTCTTTGAATGGTTGAAACAACACACCACCTGTCCTCTTTGCCGAGCCTCTGTGGCCGAACCGAGATCCACCCAAGACACCACCAGATCGTCCATCATCAACATTCCCGGTCTTGAAAACATCAGCAACACTGCCTTGAACTTGGTAAATGAGCCAACAAGCGAATCCAACAACTCAGCCAGATCGTCCCAGAGACTGGATGGAATAGACAGCGATGTTGACGAAAGCAATAGTGCATTATCATATACCCTAAACTACCTAAACCGACAGAGAAACGGACTCATTCCCTCGGAACCGTTGTTTCCTGTTGGTTTGATGAGCAGAAATACTGACCAAGGCATAGTTACAAGAAGCACCGACGACGTGAACGAAGACGTGCTCGACTTTATGAATCTCCGAAACTTGGTTCCAAGAGCTGAGAACAATCGGAATAACTCGAATAATACTGAAAATACTGAGAATAATGAGAATAATGATGAGAATAATCTCGAAAGTCTCGATTAATCATGATACCCCAAGAGTTGATACGCATACATTTTTATTAACTTAATTCATGTAACATTAGCTTATAATGAATATAAATCTGCATTATTATCTATAGAGAAGTTTGGTGAGACACAACAGCAGTAAAAACTGCTGGTGTGTCGTACAACACTGGTAGTAGTGTCTTTATATATATGTCTATCTCTATATGTATATATCTATCCATCATTGATGTATATATATTTAAAACTACTAATTCTTGATATACTTTAAATAAAAATTTGTCGAACAACTTATCAATGGTGATTTTCAATAGTGTTGTTATCTGTAGGTTACACCTTTGTGTTTTCATTTTAAAGTTACAGCTTGGTGTTTCAGTTGTAGAGTCACAGTAGTGTTTTAATTCTAGAGTCACAGTAGTGTTTCAATTGTAGGGTTGAACGGGTTTACCAGTGTGGAGTTACACTTGGTGTTTGTTAGTGTAGAGTTATGGTTAGTGTTTGTTAGTGAGAGTTATAGTTAGTGTTTATTGGTTATCCAAAAAACTTGGCATATTTCGCCTTATCGCTCTTCTTCTTTGCTTCGGCCAATTCCTGGCACTTTTTGTACGAAGCCTCTATATTTTTGTCGGTGGGAATCAACTCGTTGGCAATCTTGAGATCTTTAAGAGCCAACTCATATTTCTTGAGGGCCAAGAGCGAGGTACCTTTTCTGAAATGGGCCTTGGCTTTTTCTGTATCGTTAAGACCTTCTAGTTCTAATAAGTAGTTGCCGTAATCCACGGACTTTTGGTAGTTTTCAAGCTTGTAAAACACTAGCGATAAGTTCAAGTAGAGTTTTTTCTTGAGATCATAGTACTTTTCGTACCATTCAGGTTCTTGGTCCTGATCTGGGAAGTATTCCATCACATACCTGAGACACTTTCTGTACTTGAAATACGAGTTCTGGTAGTCCTTTTCGGCAAATAAGATTCTTGCCCCTTCTTTCATCTTCATCGACGCTTCGTACACAGATTCCGACGAGTCTTTGACTATATGTGTGTCGTCATCAGGGTACTCTTCATAGATATCTCCACCAACTTGGGAGTACGAAGCATTGTAAATAGGAATAGGCATGGACTCGACCCATTCACCACAATCCACTATTTTGACTATGTTTTTTGCAAGGGGAACATTCTTATTGTCGGTATCAACTCTCTCGATCTCTCTCACCACCGATTTTCCATGTACAACCTTGCCAAAAACAGTGTGCTTTCCGTTCAAATGTGGCTGAGGATACACAGTTATAAAGAACTGAGACCCATTGGAATCTTTCTCGCCGTTATTGGCCATACAGAGCTTGAAAGGCTCGTCCAACGACTCTCCTAAGTTCTCGTCTTCAAATGGAGTATTGGAATCGAGAGTGGAGAAACTTCCTTCGCCCAAATGGGGATCTGGATATTTCACGTTTTCACCGTCCACCTTGCCGTGTTTCAAGTCTCCACATTGAATCACAAAGTTCTTGAGCACTCTGTGAAATACATTGTTCTTGTACGACAACGTCTCGCTTCCAAGGCGATGGGTTCCATTGCACAAATTCAAGAAATTCTCCACTGATTTTGGAGCAAGATCATCGTAAAGCTCCACCACTATTCTTCCCACGGGTCTGTTGTCGATTTCAATGTCCAAATATGCATACGGTCTCACGATAGCCACCTTCATCCTGGTTACCGTCCATCAACTTTCCAGAACGATCTCATCGAGTTGATCTGGCTTATGTAAGCAGAACAATATTTCACTCTGGTATCAACCAATTCATATGAAGTTAAGGATGTTTAGAGGCCAATTACGTACATTGAGGAGGTACTCGACGAACCAGCAGTTGTTCAACTCGGCTGAAAACGTCAGCACATTGCTAGAAAAGTTTGACCGCTCGTCGTATCTTTTAGCCCAATACTTGCCCGAACCAGCCAGAAATGCCTTTCTAGCAATCAGAGCCTTTAGTCTTGAGGTGAACAGAATATCCGATGGAGGACAGAACAAAGGTTCCGTTTCGGCACAGGCCTCACAGCAGCTCACCAATTCGATGGGTATATCGACCACAGACATGAAGTTCAAGTTCTGGAGCGATTCCATCTCCAGAGTCTTTACTGATACTTCCGATAAAGAGATTGGCGAGCCCATTACTGCATTGCTCACTGATGCTAGGCGGAACGACTTGAACTTGGATATTTCCTACTTCCATACCTTTTTACAAACCCGTCGCCATTTCTTAAAGAACCCCACCTTCAGAACAGTGGACGATATCTGCTCCTATGGAGAAGGCACTTACTCCCAACTCAACTACCTAACCCAAGCTTTATTGCTTTCTCCTTCGATCCTGCCTTCTACGATTAGTCTTTTGGAGTACTCACCTTCGCTTCAATCCAATGTCAGTGACATTTCTGCCCATATAGGACAGGCCACCGCAGTGAGTTCGATGATATTGGGATTGAAGTATTATGCCAACGACCGTAATCAGGTCACGCTTCCTATAGATCTCATGACGAAATGCGACTTATCGCAAGAAAGCTTGCTTAGAATCGCCCAGGGCCACGTCAAAGACGAAGCGCAAATCAAAGATATCAAGGAGAAACTCAAGAATGTCATTTTTGAAACTGCCGTGACTGCAAACGACCATATTCTTAGTGCCAGAAATAAGTTGGAAAAGGTCAGAGAAGAGATAGCAGAAGTGGTCAAGAGCAATCCTCAAGATGAGTTATTACAAAGACACTCCAAAAAGTGGAGAAAGGGTATTCCTGATGTGATTTTCACTCCGTTCATGATTGCCATTCCCACCACGCTCTACTTGCAGAAATTAGAAAAGTACGACTTTGATGTGTTCCACCCTAAGTTGGACCAGAAAGAATGGAGATTAGCCTGGACCTCTTTCAAGAACTACTACCAAAGAAAAATCTAACCAATTACTACAGAGGAACAATCACTTTATAGTATCTTGTATATAGCAATATCACATAACTGATTAAAACGAACTACTTCATATGCATCTCATTTATGTTTGTAAAATCGAATGATTTATTGTGACGAAAGTTATGTGATTACAGTAGTAAACTGGATACGTGCGATTATAATGATGACTACTATTGAAATAAGGTAAGAAAAATCATTTATGTATGGTGTAGAGCAATAATTTCGTACTTTTGGAAGTTTTTTGCAAATTGCATGCGAAATTGATTAGATTTTAAAAGACAATTACGCTTTCTTACAGCATTTGGAAATCAGGCTAGTACATGTATCACTTACATATACCTATTCATCAGCACGTATCAGAGTTGCAGCCAACTACTATATAGAAGTGATTTCTTGGTCGTGCGCCGCCCAAATCGTCCGTCCTCAACTACGTGTTTTATCGACATTGAAAAACGAGCCTCTGATTTAGCGAGTCTATAAACAAATTGAATCCTTCCGTGAACGAAGGGCCAGATTGAACAGCCCAAGAGCGATCAGATCCAACCAATTCGATAGAGTTCATTGTTTGATAAACAAAAAAAATCACGACGAATTGATCAAATACATTGATCTGGTCTACAAGACTGATTGATCTAGCATTCAAGTATACATACAAGTCCATCATACAAGACCAATTTCACTTAATTACATTAATTCATTCCACTTATTCATAGAACAATGCCGCTATCCAAATCTCCAACTCCTGGCATACGCCATCAAGCCGAAAACAATGTTCTTGTGGGCATCGACCCAATCACCCTTATGATCAATGAATGCATGATCTTATCGTCAGCCATGAGGAAAATGACCAGGTGGTCTCAGAGTGGTGTTGCTGCTATTTTGGGGGCCGGAGACATATTCAGTGAAGACGACTCTCTCACAAACAGTCTAGGCTTGGCTTCGAGTCTCCAGAGCAATGGCAATAGACAGTCCAACGACAACCCCTTGTTTTCCAGTTTCTTGCAACTCAGAGCCATCTTGACCGATGCAAAAGACTTGTATGAAATCGACAGCTTGACGTTGTTGCAGCCGTTCCTCTTAGCCATCAAATCATCGTCCACTTCGGGCCATATCACCTCGTTAGCATTAAACTCCATTTCCAAATTCTTGAAGTACGAGATCATATCCCACAAATCCAAGAACTTGCAAAGCACACTAATCCAAATAAGCTCTTCGCTCACCCATTGTCGTTTTGAAGCTGCCGACCAGAACTCCGACGACGCCGTTTTGTTGAAAGTCTTGAGGTTGCTTGAAGAAATCATTGAATCTCCGTTAGCCCATTTGCTACCAAACGAAGTGGTCTCAGAGGTGGTTCAGACCTGTTTATCTTTGGCATGTAATAAGAAGAGAAACGAAGTATTGAGGCGTGCAGCTGAGATGTCGATGGTCTCGATTACCTTCAAAATCTTCTCTAAACTCAAAGAACTTGAACCAGAATCGAAAAACATCGACGACTTGCAGACCAACTTCAATAACACCCAGTTGCCCGAAGATATAATTGGAGGAACCGACAAAAACCCTTCCTTACTCGGTACTCCAGCTGTAGGCACTCCCACCGTACAGTCCGACAACGAAGAGGAGGCCGAGGAAAGAAAGCATACTAATGAAGAAACCAAAGACACTGACGCTCCAAAGCCTGAGCTTGAAGAACCATATAACATTGTATGCATTAATGAGTTTTTGGGAATACTTATCTCGATGATTTCCCCATCCAATCAGTACCAGCATATGGAAAGTACTCGTGTTTTCGCTTTGAATTTGATTAACACTGCTATCGAGGTGGCGGGCCCGGAGATTCCAAAACATCTGTCATTGTCAAGCTTGGTATCTGATCCTATTTCAAAGCACATCTTGCAGATCATGACCACCACAGACTCTCCAGCGCTTTTGCAAGCAACCTTGCAATTGTTTTCGACCATTGCTGTAGTGATGGGTAAATACCTCAAGTCTCAGATCGAGCTTTCTTTGACGTTGATCTGTCAATCCATATTACCTACGACTTCCACAAAAATCAAGCAGAACGATAATTTAAAGGACGCCAACACAAACATTTTAACCAGAAATGCTATTTCCAAAGAAATGTTGATCGAGTCTTTATCTTTATTATGGACGAGATCTCCAACATTCTTCACCAACTTGTTTATTGATTACGATTGTGACTTCGAAAAGTCCGATTTAGCTAGCAAGATGTTGGAGTTTTTATGTAAATTATCACTTCCAGAATCCGCTTCAATCACCACAGAAAATGTTCCTCCCATTTGTCTCGAGAGTATTTTGATGTTCATAAGTGGTATCAATGACAGAATCAAGATTGTAAACAAAGATGTCAAAGACTCGCCTGTGCACGAATTGATTGAAAACAAAAAGAAAAAGACTTCGTTCATCAAATGCACCGAGCTTTTGAATGATAAGCCAAAAGAAGGTATTCTAGCCTTGGAACAAAACGGTTTTATTTCCGATCTGAAAGATATCCCAGAATTGGCCAAGTTTTTCTTCACCAAATCAGGTAGATTAAATAAGAAAGTTTTGGGAGAATTCTTAGCCAAACCATCCAGCATTGAAATCTTGAGAAGTTTTATCAAATTATTTGAATTCAAAGATTTAAGAGTTGATGAAGCGTTGAGAATATTATTGAAGACTTTTAGATTGCCTGGTGAATCGCAACAAATCGAGAGAATCGTTGAATTATTTGCTGGAAGATACGTTGAATGTCAAGGTCCAGTCGAAGAACAGAAAGAAAAGCAGAAAGAGAAGGAACAGCCAGCTCAAGATAAGCCTGAAAAAGAGGATGAAAAGGACAAGCCTATCGAAGAACAAGAACCTGTTCGTCCAGATCAAGACTCGGTTTTCATTCTTTCGTACTCGATTATTTTGCTCAACACCGATTTGCACAACCCGCAGGTCAAGAAGCAAATGACCTTGGACGACTACAAGCGTAATCTTCGGGGTGTTTACAATGGAAAAGATTTCCCAGAATGGTACCTTTACAAAATCTATCATTCCATCAAGGATAAAGAAATCATCATGCCAGAAGAGCATCATGGAACCGATAAATGGTTCGATGATACTTGGAACAACTTAATTTCAACCCAAGCTTCAAACCCATCGGGGCATAAAGAATATTCCATCAGTCAAGTTTGTCAATTCGACAAAGTGTTGTTCGAGTCAATTGTGGAAAACCTTATTCAGACCCTTATTAATGTTTTCAAAGAGGCATCTGATGATCATATAATAACTAGATTAATGTCTTCAATTGATAAGTGTGCAAACATTTGTTTATACTACAACTTGAACGACTCTGTCGACAGGTTGATTGGTTCTTTGGCCGATTTAACCACGTTGGCATCAGAAACCACTTTGGTTCCACAATCTCCAACTACTGACGACCTTCGTGATGAGATCCCAATCACGGAGATCAAGTTGGAGAAGAAGAATCAAACCATCACCATCAGTGAAACTTCCGTTTGGTTTGGTAGGGACTTTAAGGCTCAGTTGTCTACAGTGGTATTGTTCAGACTTATCAAGAAAAACGACTGCAAAATTTCGCCATCTTGGGCTAAGATCATCAAAATCATGCGTACTTTGTTTGAGAATTGTCTCTTGGAGTCAAATTTATTCCTGGATTTCCAAAAGAAAATCAAACTTGCACCTTTGTCTAAAGTCAAACCTAAATTCATAATCAATAAGGTTAAACCAAATAATTCTTCAGGTATATTATCGACCTTCTCGTCATTTTTGAAGGGATACACCGATCAAGCACCCGAGCCAACAGACCAGGAGATCGAATCAACGTTGTCGACAATCGACTGTATCAAATCGATCAATATTCCTGGAATAATCGAAATGATATCTAAAGGTTCCAGTGAAGACTTGATCTATTTTGTGAAGCTCTTATTGGATTCGTTCCCAACCAACAAGGAAGAGACTAGAAGATTCTACGAAATCGAGACCTTGTTTCTTTTGGAAATATGTGTGTGCTTTTCACTTCTAGTCCGCAAGGTCGAACTTAATAGAAAGGTTCTTTACAAGCTCAAGGAATGTGAGCTTTCATCGAAGAGTCAATTGAGGCTAGTCAGTTACAAACTATTATTGCTTAGACAAGTGGGAGCACCAGGGTCTTCGGATAAGAGCGAAGCAAATGAAGCTGCCCTGACCGATATTCCTTTGTTGGTTGACCAGTTGAAAGAGCTTTCTAGTATCGATAAAGAAGCTCTCAGCAAGAATGGCGGTCAATTGATAAGTCCAATATTGTCTTTGGTTGACCACGATAGCTGGTGTTTCAACCACTTGATCAACAATGAAGAATACTGGAAAATACTCCGGTCATTTGCCTCCGTGCCTGTGTTTTCATCGGAGTTACTTGAGTTTGTCGAAGCAATCATCAAAAAGTCTCCAGACGATATCAGCCTACATAACTACATTTTCTTATTAGGATTATTAGACGAGATCTCTTCTTCAGGAGCTATTGCATCTCAATTCGAACAAGAAACCGAATTAAAGACTGAGAACAACTCGTTCTATGAAGATTTGATAAAACAATCAAAGAGATCCGTGTCATTGACGTCTGATTTGGGCAGCGTATTGAAGTCTGGCCAATTCCCAAATAAAGATCTTTCATTTTCCTTGATCCAGGCATTGGCTCATCAATGTTTCAACCCATGCAGAGAAATTAGAGGACATGCTTTGTCCACTTTGCAATTGCTCATTTTATGTATCGATATCAACGACGAAATCACGCCATCTGGAATATTCGAATACGGTTTGTTTCCTTTGCTTTCGGAGCTTGCAAAGATTGAGGTGCTTCAGACTGACCCCAAGGGATTTGTTCGTACTCAAACAGAAACTCTCTCTTTGGTCAGTAAGGTGTTCTTGAAGTACTGCGATGACTTGAAGAATGAGGAACTTGACAACATTTGGATAGGTATTCTTGATAATATCATTACCTTGAATGAAAGGAGTGAAAAGCTCAAACATGACGAAGTTTCTTTCAAGGAATCAGGATCTGAGCTTATCAAAAATATGGTTCTTGTCTTGAAGTCCAATAACAAGCTTACTCCTGAAAACAAACAGTTGTGGTCAGTGACGTGGGAGAAGATTGGCACTTTATACCCTGACTTACAGGAAACTATCGAAGGGCCTCAGGAGAGAAACAATGAGCCAGAACCAGCTGAAACCAAAGAAGTAAAAGAAGTGACTACTCAAGAGTCAAATTCTACGGATGTTAAGGTAGAGAAACAAAAAGATCCTTCTGATCAGAGTAATGACAATGGAGAGCCTAAGCCTGAACATAGTTGATCTTGACAATTAGCATTTATATACCAACACCATTAATAAATATACAGTATAATAAGAGAACGACGGTGCTTATGCCCGTGAGAGGGCCGATAGTTGTAGATTAGTTTGAAGCACTTTTTATCTTGCATCGGATTTTCACGTGAGTGAAAAATTCGATGCGATAAGAAAATGTCGGACTTGATCTATTCATCTCTATAGAAGTACCCCAACAATGGTCAACGTCAACTCATATACCGAACGTGCAAAGGTGCACAAGTCTCCTGTCGCTCAAAGGTTGTTCAATCTTATGGACACCAAGAAAACCAACTTGTGTGCTTCAGTGGACGTCACAACCACCGCTGAATTTTTGTCTTTGATTGACAAGCTTGGTCCATACATTTGTTTGGTCAAAACCCATATCGACATTATTGGCGACTTTACATACGAGGGAACAATCGTACCATTACTCGAATTAGCCAAAAAGCACAACTTTATGATCTTCGAAGATCGTAAATTCGCAGACATAGGAAATACAGTCAAGTCCCAATACTCTGGAGGAATTTATAAAATTGCCCAGTGGTCGGACATCACCAATGCTCACGGTATAACCGGTGCAGGTATAGTGCAGGGCTTGAAGGCTGCAGCACAAGAAGTTTCTCAAGAACCAAGAGGATTGTTGATGTTGGCCGAATTGTCATCTAAAGGGTCATTGGCATACGGCGAATATACCGAGAAAACTATTGAAATTGCCAAGAGTGACGAGGAGTTTGTGATTGGTTTTATTGCCCAGAGAGATATGGGCGGTGCCGACGAAGGATTCGACTGGATCGTCATGACTCCTGGTGTGGGTTTGGACGATAAGGGTGATGCCTTGGGCCAACAGTACAGAACAGTCGATGAAGTTGTGTCTACTGGTACCGATATCATAATTGTTGGAAGAGGGTTGTTTGGAAAGGGTAGAGATCCAGCTGTCGAAGGTCAAAGATATAGAGAAGCTGGCTGGAACGCATATTTGAAGAAAACCAACCAATTATAACTACATTGAGTGAAATATCATTTTGGCTGTTCACCTTTGAATAAATAAATATATATATATATATATGTGTAATTACCACATGCCCTTAGCTTGCAAAAGCCTCCTCGTCTAGATTATCTGCTAGTTTCGTTCTCATTATTTCAAATACAAGTAAACCCACCGAAGTGGCCGGTATGGTGGTCAAAGCATTTCTCACAAACCCTTTGTATGCAATTCTGAACCATGTAGCCTTCGATTTCTGCTTCATTCTAATAACCTGATAATATGTATCAATATAGGAGTTATAGTATACTTTGATGAAAGGGTTACGACGAGTACTTGAGGAGTTATAAATATCGAGAGCCTCCAACCTCGATAAATGTATTTTCTGAACTTTGGCTATTGGATACTGAACGGCCAACAAGGCAAATGCCGCTGAAGCACCTGCGATTAACACGAATGAAGATTTAAGGATTTTCGTCAGTCGGGTTTTCTCTAGTCGTATTTTGTTTTCGTCAAGTTCACCCTGTTCACTTGACAAAAACCAAAACTTGCTCTTGAAATTTTGCTTCATGGTTCTGTAAGCTTTAATCATTCTGTAAGTTAAATTGTAGCCTTGTGTCTTGACAGTCTCAAAGGTGGAGAAATAGAATGCAAAACCAAGACTCTCCTTTATGAACGAAAACCCATAACCTGCGAACACCCCCACCAACCCGATCTCCCGGAGTTTATTGAAGCCATAAACCCATAAATTTTGGTGTCCACCATTCAAAATTTCGGCTGCAGACAGTCTTGTGAATATAGCATCTACTGGGGCCGCTGCCAAGGATTGGGCAGCTCCTGCCACAAAACCTGCTTTCCACGTATCTATAGGTGTGTAGTAGAAGCTTTTCTTGTGGTCTTTGGATTTTTGACCGTCATACATGTCCAATGCGGTCAAATAGGTGCCGTACAATATCAAGCCGGTAGCCGAATTGGCAACCAAAGGAGGCAAGACTTTCTCCGGAATAAACTTCCAGCCCTCCTTTTTGACGACATTTACCAACATGCCTATCGAAGAGTGGGTCCTTATGCTATATGGTTTCTCGAGAATATTATCGTGTTTGTTGGCTAGCTCTCTCACGTACGCCAAGTAGTCAAACCGAGAAGGTCGGAAGAGTTTTACGGGAGTTCTGAGATATAATGCTTGGAGTTGGTACATAATTGCTCGTATACCTGCTGTTGATACTGTGACTTGGTGGTTTGTGTTTTTGCTCGAGGTCTGTTTCTGGAATTCTTGATCTATATCGAAGGATGGCTCCGATCGTATTGCCGGGGATAGTGACTGTGATGTTATATCATTTTGGCTCATTGTGAAAGCTGCTCGGAGTGAACTAGGAGTCGCTATAAGTGGAACAGTTCAATGTGTGAAGGTGTCTGCAAATTTAGGAAATCTATCATATAATCAGAGTATAATGTGTCTGATTCTTTTTCTATGAGATGATCTTCGAGGTGTGAAGGGCGGCTAGAATCGAGCTTTTCAAAACCTTCCTGGTTATATCTCGTTAGAAATGATATAGGCAACTAAAGACACGTCTCGATCTGTGGAGTTGTTGGTAATACAAGGCGTGGAGCTATTTATCAGTTTTTGCCTTTGACAGGCTTCCTTTGGATTCTGCGACTTTTCTTAATTTTTCTGACTGATCAGATCGTGTCTCGAAATCGTCTCACATACAATATGTGGTGTCTACACATATCGGTAACAGAGTTAAAATCTAACCAAGGAGACTATTAACCAACGAACAGCCTATATTGTAGGTAGATAATATCGTACCAGGAATTTAGAAGTAGATTTGGTAGGGTTCAATTGATAATATTGTACGATTCAAATGTAGATATGACTGAGTGCCAATTGCTACACTTGGCTTGGTACGTCTAATTGATACTTGATTCTGGTACTGTCTTTTCGTTTATTCATTGCTTAGTAGCTACATTTTACTCCTCTCTATAAAGTATAATCTCACTCTGCTTAAAATACCTTCTCGAATCCTCATCAATAAGTACCAACGATAAGTACGTTCTTGTGGAGAACTTCTTGTTAATATCCTTGTAGGTTGGGATCAAATCAAATCCTCCCAAAAACAACCTGATGGGAATGGTCTCGCCTTTTATGGGAGCACCATCCATGATTTCAAACCGGATCAACGTCTCGCTATCGATCACTTGGTTTGGAGAAACACCCACCGTTTCTCTTTTGATCAACGATAACTCCATGTGCTTGATCTTGAGTCTCACCAACAAAAAGTATATTCTTCCAATAATGACATCCTTTAACGAAAATCTCGACTTCAGGTACTCAAACTCGATGTGCAAGCAGTCCTCTATTCCGACATCCATCTTGACGGTGGGAGTGGTAGAAGCTGTATTGGCAGCGATAGGCGTATTTGTCACCGTGTTAGTAACCTGTGAACTGGTCGATCCAAGCGATGGTGGACTGCTATACTGGTACACCCACAACTCCTTTTCTCTTACAATATTCGATGAAGACTTCTTTGAAACATTGACCCTGATGAAGTATCTCAATCTCGCATTCTTTCCTCGGTAACTCTCATATTGCTTCTCCACGTTTTTGAATTCGAACGGATACGTCTCTTGGTGAGTCAATTGGGCTGGGGCAGATAACTCTGTTGCAAGTGACAAGAACTCGGACGTTACCAATCCTTCGCTATTGGTTTCAATTATTCCCAAAAGCTGTACTTTTATACCTAAATGCTCGACCTTCTTTCCTTCTTTTGTTCTGATTATCACTTTACCCTTGACTGATTCTCCATCGTTATAGATTGGCAATTTCTCCAACCGTCCTTGACTCGTCTTCACCTCTACATGCTTTCTTGTATCCTCATTGTCTAATCTTATTTCAATATCTAGCGAAGACTTGAAGAACAATGACATGATAAGGATTCTTCAACCAGATGTATGCTATTGTGTATGGTACTTTAATTGAGTACTTATTGATTGTGAAAATGAAATTTGAATTTTCAATCGACGTATTTGTATAATTCAAATATTCGTTAAAATTCAAGATGATTTAACTCGCTGAATGTTGATAAGTTCGATTCAATAGCGCTGAATGGATTCCGGAACCCTAGCCTTATACTGGCCCAATCTCGGTCGCTGTTCTTCGTATCTAGATTATGGTCACGTGTTGTGTCTTGCATATAGTCTGAAAAGCCCCACGATAGAATCTCGTTCATCTTGAGCGAACAAGTTCTGGCAAGTTAATATCTTCTATCATAGCGTCGCTTGCAGAACCAAAACTACCAACGGACATAGCTGGAACTCAAACAGATACCCTGGAAAACTAGTACAACTCCAGAAATGTCTAAATATATGGATGAAATCGCACCGGATGTGGTTTCTCCGCATGACTCAAAAGAAAGTCCGGACAAGCCTTTAAAGCACTTGGACACCGTAATTGCATTATATGACTTTCCTGGAACCCAGCCCTCGCATTTACCATTGAATTTGGGTGATACTGTCTATGTGTTGTCTAAATCGGATACGGGATGGTGGGACGGAGTCATCATAATGAATAATGAAATCCAGAGAGGTTGGTTCCCCCACAATTACGTTCGCTCAGTGAATTACGTACAACCAGTACTTAATAAACTCAAAAGCAATAAAGAGCTTGACTCAATAACTGCTGCAAATACAGCTGCCAACGTGTTAATACCCTCTTTCACGAATCTACTCCAAAAGAATATTATTGATTCTGAAAAAACTTCGGCAAGTGGTTCGAGAAAGAACTCTGTTGTTTCCTTTGCTAGTTCTGAGGCAAGCATTCCGTCCGATTCCAAAGGCACTCCTTCACAACAATCACATTCGCCTTCGCAACAATCACACTCCCATTCACTTCCATTAAGATCCATCTCGCAAATACTAACGCCCGTAGATGCCAACGACGAAGCTGTACTCACAAACGTAGAGGTAGCAGAGAAACTACTGGAAGAATACAGGCGAAGTCATAACAAAATCGTTACGTGGATCACAAAGACAACTACAAATGGAGACTTGATATATTACTGTATACAGCTAGGCATCTACTGTGAAGTTATGCCATTAGTACAGTTGGGGTCATCTGAAATCCCACCTGAATTCGAGCTCCCCTCCAAAGAAGAGTTGGAAGATAAACCTATTGTGAAAACATACGAAGAGATTAGTTCCAATACAGATGATTTATTAGCGACCAGATCCAATTCATCTTTTGACCCATTGAAGCGTGAGTCAATCACTTCATCAGCAAACTCTCAAAACTCAACAGCTTCTTCGTATCATCGCTTTTCACAGCCACTTTTCTCAACCGATAACTTGTTTTATAAGCACTCTTCAGATTTGTCAAAATGGAGTGAAGTCAAGCAGGAGTTTCTATACTTTTTGGACCTTTCGTATAAGGCTCTTAAAGATCAAAATAAACAGCTTTTTAGCACCCATTTCTTCAGGCTAAACAAATTGGTCTCGTTGATATTTTCGGCTGCTAGACTCACTCAGGATGACTTCATCAAAACCAAATACGAAAAGTCAATCAGAAGAAAATTGAAGAAGATAGCTGGCTCATTTGCGCAAATCTACATTAATGGAATCTTGCATTTGAGTGTTATGCACCACTCTCAGGAAATTGCAGAAGACCAACTATTCAGCTTTGATATGGGAATGTTGAATAAATCCACAGGTGGAGGAGGTGTTGGGTTTGGAAGTCACAGTACTATGAGCTCAGGCTCTTCCATGTCGACAGTTAGACAAAACTCATCCGAAGATGTTAATAATCAGGCAGGAAATCTAAACTCGCTACCCTCAAATTTACAAAAGCTTAGTTTGAATGAAGATCAAGACTTTGTGACCTACTTTCAACAAATAGAATTTGAAATTGCAAACTTGCGCCAGAATATGGTTTCATTAGTGAAGATAATGGTGAAACTCACTACTGACAAAAAGGTCAAAAGGTCTGACTATGATTCGTCTGATGCCTCAGAAGATGAAGGGCAAGATCGTTATGATCTTCTTCCTCAAATCTATCCAAGATTCATAACTGATGAGTTCAATGGAGGCAACTGGTGTAACCCCTTTTTCACATCAAAGAATCCTATTTTGAATGTTAGTGGAGATGATAAAAAGAATAGATACCATTCAAAGGTTATAATTGACTCTCAGGGCTATGATTCAGTTCTTTGCTTCACTGAAGAATTGACTGCAATCAGTCGAGAAACATTGGAATATTTGGATCCCAAAGTCCAACACTTGTACTTCAACGACTCATTAAAAGCAGAGAGAAATACGCAGATTTTGAGGTTGATCTATAAATACTTGTATCATGCTTCTTCAATGATTGATTTACTTGAATCATTTGACTTCACTGTATTCTGTTTCATAAGAAGACAATCGACCGATCTAGAAGACCGATTCCGCATAAAAGAGCATCTTGAAAAGAAATCCAGTCTTTCAACATCGTCGAATTCGAACTTGACCTTCGATTATCCGATTGTTTTAGACTTTTTCCAATTAAAGCAGCGGTTTCATGATCTTATACTGAAAATAGTGATGGCGACTCAATCATTAACGCTTGAGGATCCTGAAGTTTTCAGAGGCTTGAAGGATGAAGACCCACTTTTCTATAATCGTGATGTCTTAAAAGAACCCGCCGAGAAAGCAACTTTACTTCTTACTAATATTTTATCTGATCAACTTAACCAACCGAAAGGTCTGGCTATTTCTTTAAACCCTGACACATTAATGTCTTCTTACTTGAGAGACGGTCTCGTGTTTTTCGACGATATCTTGATGATTACACAGCAATTGATCGAGGAAAGAGAAACCATTCACAATTACGCTACAAGAGTAATGCATGATGATTTCAACGTGCAATTGTTGATGATTGAAAGAAATAATACCATTCTCTCCACAAAATCCGAAGAGGGCGATTCTTATTACAGCGGTGATCAAAAGAAATCTAAGGATGTACCATGGTACTTAGAGGGTGACGATGAATTTGACTTATTACTTGATATGAAAGGCAATATCAAGGGTGGTACGAAGGAAGCTTTGGTATCTCATTTAACCCATCACGATATGTTTGACAGCAACTTTAATGCAGCATTCTTGTTAACCTTTGCTTCCATTATGACACTAGGTGAGTTAATCAGCTTGTTGATTAACAGATTTAATATTGAAGCTCCAGAGGGTTTGAGTTATGAAGAGTATAATACCTGGATTTCAAAGAAGCAAAGCACCATAAGATTAAGAGTAATGAATATTATGAAGCTTTTGGTTGAGAAGCACTGGAGTGATTCTTACTATGACGAAACAGTACTAAGAAAGTGGTTGTCTTTTGCACAGTCGCCTGTCGTTCAAGGGTACTCTGTATCAAAGCAGTTAACCAACTATTTGAATAGATTGTTGAATGGTGAGAGAGTATATACCGAAAGGCAACCAAGTGTGCCACAAACCAAACCTCCGGCACCATTGACCAAAGGTGGCTCTTTAATGAAGAAGATCAAGCTTTTGGACATTGAATACATTGAGTTGGCAAGACAATTAAGTTTGAGAGAATTCAAATTATACTCAAAAATTACTAAGTTTGCTTGCTTGGCAAAAGTTTGGGGTAAGAAATCTGGCTTGAATGAGAGTATTGAAGACATTACAAGTTTCATCAAATCCTCAAACCAGTTGACGAATTATGTTGCCTACATGATTTTGAGAAAAACAGATACCAGAAAAAGAGTTCAAATTATCAGATACTTTGTTCAAGTAGCTGAGAAATGTCGTCAGTATAACAACTTCTCTTCAATGACTGCGATTATTTCTGCTTTGTATTCGTCACCAATTCACAGACTCAAAAAGACCTGGAAGTATCTTAATGCAGACGCATTAACTCAATTGCAAAACATGAACAAATTGATGAATTCCTTCAGAAACTTTAATGAGTACCGTGAGGTATTGAAGTTTGTCGGTTCCGAACCTTGCGTTCCATTTTTTGGTGTATACCTTAGTGATTTGACATTCGTGTTCCATGGTAACCCAGATTATCTTGGAACCCGGGCGAGAATGATCAATTTTGCCAAGCGGGCCAAAACATGCGAGATTGTCACTGGAATTGATAAATTCAAAACTACTGCCTATAACTTCCAGGAGGTACTGGAAATTCAGAAGTATCTTGATTCCTGGTTTGACAAATGCCCTACTATTGAAGAGCAATACCAACTTTCGCTTAATTTGGAACCTAGGGAACAGTCCACCAATTCTAACCCCAGTATATCAGCCTCAAAGGCTAGTGTAGGAAACAATAGTTCTAATAATGGTGCCGGAAACTATAATCATCATCATCAGAGCCTTGCACAGCATTTGAAAAACCAAAAAGTTGCGAACACCTTGAGCAGTTTCGCATTCAAAAACTAAAATCGTTTAGCTTGTGAAATAGTTAGTAACAATACATAGTTTCCTTGGATGGAAGTACAAAGTCTTTGGAAGTTTAAAATTATGTCGTTTATTAATGTACGGAGGAGAAGTGAAATGTGTTATCATAAAAGTAGAATGCAAATAGTTGTAAAGAATACGAGGAGTTGTTATTAGTGTATTCTCACAAATAAAGCGCGAAAATAGACGATACAATTTTGACGTCTGTGAAGTTACTATAAATGCAGGCTGAAATGAGGAATAAACGATCGAAGAAATCATACGACTAAAATTTCATTTGTTTTCATAGTTCGATGAAGGGTACTAGATCAAGTGGAAGTTGAATAGTCAACATTATGTCGTCAAGGAAATGTCCCCATTTTTTTTTTTATCATTTAACGATGCGTGAGTCTTATCTTTCGTTAAATTTAAGACTGAACTTCTCTATTGCGTGGGTGTTATATGGGACTGAGTTCTGTATCTCCTCTATGGTTCTGTCAAGCTGTTGTTTTATTAACTCCTCTTGCTCTAGAGCCATTTCGTTGATGCAGTCAAGTAAGTTGTTTAGTATATTGTCTCTCTGGTGTAGATGTCTATGAGCCTTGTAATTTGACTGCTCCAAATCCTGTATCGCTATGGTCAGTGTTTTGACTTCTGGATCTAGCGTAGTCGTATGTATGCTTGTATTGAGTTGTGGTGCTCGTCCGCCCTCACGGGTTATATCTGTAGAACCGGAAAGAACTTTGGGGGTAGGAAGAGGCTTGTTTCTATTGGGACTGTAATGAAGCACATCCGTCTTGGTTTTATCCTCTATGTAATCTGGTACTTCGTATGTTGACTGGGATGTTATTACTGTGTCAAGTGTTGCAAATGTTTCGGAAGATAGTATTGTTAAGTTTGATTTCGTACTGTTATTGCGGGTGAATCTATGATCCTCTTCATCAGAAGCATAACTAGTCAATTGAGTTTCATTCTCTGTATCGGAGTCTAAACTTGATTCAAAGTCGAAGGAATTAGGGAAAAGACTATCGAGCTTATCGAATAGTTTCTGAGGTGGCATTCTACCTAATGTTGGCCGGAACTATTGATAGCTCAAACAAGTTAATACAGTTCCGTTCAGTAGAAGTAATACATCCACTGAATCGCAATAATCTTTTTCGCAGTAGAGGTTTTAGTATGATGTTTATACATTTTAAACGTGGACCGCTTAGTTCATCTACTTTGGGGTTATCGCGCACAAAAGCCTCCGCAATAATTGTATCAAAACAAGCCGAGATTATTGTAAATATAATCTACGTGTACTTAGTATAAGTCCTTATGTTCTAGCACGCCAGATTGATCATTTTCTTGTCAGGCAACAATAGTCACGCTCTAATGTGGGATTGTTATGCACATGGCGCGTCTCGAAGAATGCGAAGGAGCACTAGCTATATCAGGGCTGCATAATCTGATAAAGCTTCTTGCTCGATCGTTCTTTTCGCAGAACCCTATGAGTAATCAAAGTATGCCACCGGCAGCCTGAGAACTGAAAAGATTCTCTAGGAGAGTTTCCACAAGATCAATCAGCAAAGCTTCTTCATTTATGATTGATAAACTTGGGAAGCCTCTTTCAATTGTAGCTTACAACCTATTTTTGCCCCTTGCCTATCCTTCGTCCTAAAGTGTAACGAGCCCAACGGCTCAAATGTAGAGTCGCACTAGACGAGAGACCCTGTATAGACGGCCATCGCTCGGTCCAAATCTAAAATTAGAGTTGAGATGCAAGTATTGTGCCAAGCGCGTTGATAGCGTGCCTGTTGTTTTCATGCGGGTTCTATATTTAAGGTTTGCAAGTAGGTAGTGTAGTAATTAAGCATATTCTTCCGGTTTTTACAGCGTATCATTCGAAAGAGTAGATGCCTTTCCGAATTTTAGTAATGCAACCTTTAGTCGCGAATAGAGTAATGAGATATTTTACTTTGTAGCTAAACTCTAGAACCTGCTTAGGTACCTCTCCTATTTTTGACAAAGTGCTTTGTAAGGTTACTTTCACCGACTACTAGTAGTAGCAAGAGTAACTTGCTTCCAATGTTCAGGTAGAAGACTGAACCGGCGATTGGATTCCGATATCTCCAACTCCACACTATTTTTCAATTTTCTGTAAATTTTTTGCAATATTTATTCATAATATGTGTCAAATACGCTCGCCAAATTCTATAAACGGACACTTAAAGATAGAAGGTACCAATTACTTGTGATGACCAACATACCAAGCAAATCAGTATGCGTATTTTGCGGATCGTCGTTTGGGTCCAAGGCTACATTCGCTGAAAATGCAAAGCAGTTAGGTGAAGCATTAGCCTTGAAGCAGTGGGGGTTAATTTACGGTGGAGGCTCAACCGGTATAATGGGAACGGTGGCCAGGGCCACCACATCTAAAGGAGGCTACGTTCATGGTGTAATACCAGTGGCATACGTTTCAAGAGAAAGAATTGAAGGTATATCGAAAGCTGATTTAGAAGACAGGATTCAAGAATTGATCGACGATAAGGTAGAGTATACTACTTTACCCACAACAAGTGAATATGGGGAGACTACTTTAGTCAAGGATGTTCAAATGAGATTGAGGGTTATGGGAGAAAAAGCAGATGCCTTCGTGGCATTACCAGGAGGTTTCGGTACTTTAGATGAGTTAATGGAGGTAGTAACGTGGGCTCAATTGAAAATTCACAATAAGCCAATTATTATTTACAATTCAGACGGATTTTACGATAACTTTTTGAAGTTCATTGGTGATACGATCGAAACTGGGTTTGTGAGTCCTGAGTCCGGCAAAATAATCTTGATTGCAGAAACAGTTGAAGAAGTGTTAAAATATATCGAGGAGTTCTATCATAGTTAAAGCTCGAAGTGTCTCCCCCTTTTACTGTCATATGTAGTGCATGGGATCTATAGAGTGCCAGTAATATAATGAAAATTGAAGAGAAAGAAAGCGATCTGAACCTAAAGTCAACTGACTCGACGCAATTAGCTCTGTTTTGTCTGCTGAATTCAGTAATCTCGATTACGAAACTGTTATCATGGTCACAAAGTACTCCTGTTACACCTCGATTGTTTCGAAATATATATTAAGTTGTCCTATTATGTTCTATCTATTAAATCAATGAGCATTGTATTCTTCTTCCAAAGATTCATCTTGCACATGGAACAAATCCTCGAATTCATCTGCTGGAATTTCAACTTCGGAAAGGTATCCGGTTGAAACATCGTACATCATACCCCAAACTTCAATTTGACCATTCTTGAGAGCCATCGAGGCACTTGGATGTCTTTTCAATGCGGTGACTGAAGCAATAACATTTAATTCTGCCAATTTTCTTGCTTTTTCTTTTGGATTGTCATTGTACTCTTTCAATATCTTCAAGTTTGCGGCTCTAATGTGTCTAATTGGGTTCAACCACAAGTCCAAGACACCGCCGATCTTCTTAGAAGAGAGAGAAGCCCAAACACCACCACAATCAGTATGTCCACAGACAATGATTTTTCTGACCTTCAAAACATCCACGGCAAACTGAATAACACCTTGAGATGAGATATCGTTTGCGCTGATGATGTTAGCAATATTACGGTGAACAAAAATTTCACCTGGTAATGTAGCTAAACACGCATCTCCGGCTCTTGAATCCGAACAACCAATCCATAAAGTATGTGGTGATTGACCCTTTCCATTCAAATCAAAAACAACATTAGAGTGATTGTGCTTCACTGACTCGACGTAGAACTGGTTGTTGTGTAAGAAATCAGTTAAGGTAGACTCCTTTGACAATGTGAATGGAAAGTTTGAATGAGAAGTCTGTCTCTTGAGAGGAGCTCTCTTCAGTTCACCCTGAGTACCCAACTCTTCTTCTTCGCTACCTGGAAGTTTAAGATCAGTTTCATGATCCTTTTCAAGTTGATAATGAACTATATTTTCTCTTCCCATAGTTGCGTTAGTGTAGTGAATGGCTCTATGTAATGGGGTTACCGCTTTGACGAATTGGCGTCGAACTACTGGTTTCAACAAAGTCACGATGGTAATTTAGATTGAGGGTATAGATGGGCAGATCGAGTCTATTTATTATATTTCATATACAGTCCGGAGAACCGTTTTGTGGACAAATGCTATACTTCTTAAGTCTATCAAACCATCTATTTTCTGTTGGCCAATGTGTCTTTTAAAGTAAAACGATTGAATCAGAGAGCTTACGGTGTGCTCCGAAACTATTATTTTTTTCTTTTTTAGGCCATATGTTTGCAGTTTAAGTATGATATATGCCAAAAAAGTTCCCCAACATGTAAAGTTGCGACTGCTGAAAAGTGATGTCAATCATAACATGCAAAACTAATCCAACAAAATTTACTTATCTGTTGCAAGAAGAACCAATTGGAAGACACAATACCGTCTGACTTGATTAGCCGGTTGTGACGTGCTATGTTAAACGCTTCCGTTTAACATGAAACCGCCTTATATGGCATTGTATTACGACATAATAGCGCGGGTAGCTACGAGTAAATCACAGACACCCTTGAAAAGAACCTCTACTTCCGCAATTTTGACTCACTATGATTTTCTTAGTAAGCCACAATTTTCATTCGTGAATTACTCCGATCGTAATCTACTTTCGAACATGATTCCTTTTCTCCAAGAAATATATGTTCGCACCTTAGTTACAATTAGACGCTACAGTGCGCCTGAAATGTGGGAGTCATTAATATAAATCAGAGACTCGTCGTTTGAAATTATCATCGAGGCTGAAATTTCTTTCTCTTCCGAAACTTCGAAGTGTAAATAACAATACGTTTCGAGCGTATGATTATGCTGCAGAGTCAGTGATGTAGCATAGTTAATTTTCTTGAGCAAGTATCCGGAACCGGCGTGAGGTTTACCAAGTAGAATATGTCTTTCCAAATGACTTTGGTACTCAAAGCTAATAGAAGACACTTCCTTCATAATTAAAACGATATTTACACAATCATTACAAAGTACAGTTCAGATCTTGAAAATAGAACATCCTCAACAAGGGATCTGCGAAATGCAGGTGCGTATTCGGCTATCAGTCCTGCTATTTTTCAGCGCACTTGCAGATGAGCGTAATTGAAACAAAAAACCTATTTCGACTTTGTAGAGATTCTAATTTACGTTTGAATAGGCGTATAATTCGCTTTACAAGATCAATTGAGCTTTCTTTTGTAGAACCTGAAATCGTGTGATTTTACGGTATTTTCTATTTCAGAATTCGCCACATTGCTTGATATGAGTAGGTTGGGTTTATCCAAGATGTCTCGGATTCACCGCGCTTACGCACGACAAAAATATAATTTGACGCGTCAGACTTTCAGCGGTTAACTTATAGGAAGACATAATAGACTTCCAATAATGGAGGAAGATATTAGCACTTTGATTGAGAAAGGGAATATCGACCTTAGACACAATGAGGGACAGGCGGAATTCAATAAGCTATCCAGAGATCTCAAATTTGATCGACTCAATAACTTAATTCAAAAAACTCAGATCTACTCCCAGATAATAGCAGATAATATTTTACAGAGTAGTCTTAAGCCGAATTTGCCTGCCGAACCCCATAAGAATAATGATCTGATTCCAGCAAAGAAAAAAAGAAAGGTAAAGAAACAGAAACCGGATATCAGGTCTATGTTGTCTACGAAAATCTCGGATTCTACGAAAGATACCAGAAAAGAAATAGAGGCTTCGCAGACCTCTCTGAAAATACCCCAGCCTAAGTTAATAACTGGGGGAGCTCTCAAAGATTATCAGTTGGATGGCCTACAATGGCTAGTAACTCTATTTGAGAACGGATTAAATGGTATTCTTGCTGACGAGATGGGATTGGGAAAAACTTTGCAGTGCATTGCCTTTTTAAGCTTTCTAATAGAGCAGGGTATAACTGGTCCTTTTCTAGTAGTTGTTCCCCTATCTACCTTATCAAACTGGTGCAATGAAATCCAAAAATTTGCACCTAATATCAGCTACCTAAAGTATAGCGGTTCGAAGCAAGAAAGAGCAAATATCGATATGAAGTCATTAATAAAGAAGAAAACTAATATCGTTATCACTTCATACGAAATTTCCATTCGAGACTTTTCCAAATTCAGTTCAATTCGCTGGAATTACTTGATAGTTGACGAGGGCCATAGACTCAAGAATAGCGACTGTTTATTGATAAGGGTCCTCAAAAGACTTGAAGTGACAAATAGACTTTTAATCACAGGTACTCCACTTCAGAACAACTTAAATGAGTTATGGTCATTGCTAAATTTTATTTTACCTGACATTTTTCATGACTTGGAGCTATTTCAGCAGTGGTTCAACTTCGAGGAATTAACTAACTTCGAATCAGATATTCAGGATGGCGAGGATGAAGAAACGAAAAGACTTATAAAGTTGAACATTCAGGAGACCTTAATCAAAAACTTACATACAATTCTCAAACCCTTCATATTGAGACGATTGAAAAGGGATGCGATAAAGAACCTACCACCAAAAAAAGAATACTTGATTCACGTACCTTTAAAAAGTTTACAAAAAAAACTATATGTTGATACTTTAGACAATAGACTTGGACCTAGTCTAATCGAAATATATTTGAAGGAGTTTGTATTCTATAATCACCCTGATGTATTTAGCAACTCGTCAGATTTTGAATTGATAGATCAGTATCTAGATGAGAAATCCAAACTAGCTCCAAAAGCTAAAAGTAACATCAACCAGTCTTACAAGGAGCCTGATTCCGATGATGAATTTGAGGAAACCTCTGAGCCACATGAATTCAAGGGACCTTCTACCATTGAGGAGGCGCGTGTCAAGACCACAATACTGAAGAGCATCAAATCCAAAGAAAATAGACAGCAAGAGATCCTTGTCACTTTGTACGACCAAATTAAGAAGAAAATCAACAGTTTGTCTTTACAAAATGTTATGATGCAATTACGAAACATTTGTAATTCACCATATATTTTCTATGAACCATTCGATACAACCGACAATAACCCAGTTCAAGAAAAAAAGTTTATGTCGTTATTATCTCTTAACTCCGCTAAAATCCAGGTCCTTGATGAATTATGTACCGCATTACTAAAAGAGAATCACAAAGTTCTAATCTTTTCTCAGTTTACCAAAGTACTAGACTTATTACACGACTGGTTCACATACAAAAATGTGGGCTTCTCGAGGCTCGATGGAAGTACGAGTCAACCCGATAGAGACATAGAGATTGAGAGGTTTAGAACGGATATTAAGACCAAAATATTTCTTCTCTCAACAAGGGCAGGGGGTTTGGGAATTAACTTGACTTCGTCTGATTCAGTGGTCTTGTTCGATAACGATTGGAATCCTCAGATGGATTTGCAAGCTATCGATAGAGTGCACCGAATTGGCCAAACCAAACCCGTGAAAATCTTTCGATTCGTGGTCAAAGATTCTGTCGAAGAAATTTTGATAAGTAAATCATCATCGAAGAGGTTTTTGGAAAAATTGATTATTCAGATGGGTGAATTCAAATTCAACAAATTAAAAAAACTCATAGAGGATGATGACTCAGAAAAGAACTTGAGAGTTGACATAAAAGAGTTAATAGAATTGTCCAGAACTTTGAAAACTACAGAAGGAAATGGAACATCCGGTGGTAGCGAAAGTTTACGCCTAAGGTATGACTACTTTTTGGAGAATGATAAGAAGTTGAACAAGTCTTCATTTTTCTCTAAAAAGGAAATGGCTGAATTGATGGATAGATCCGAAGAGTGCTACAAATTTGAAGATGATAGTAAGTTCGAAAATATATCTATATTTGAAACTATAAATAATATGGATAAATAGAATATTTAATTTCAACACCTAAGCATTCTACTCTACTATACTCAAAGCCTTCTCTCTCCATCTAACTGAGTTCCAGAAAGCACTATAACTCCAAGTCAAATCCTTAGCACCTTGCATGTAACCGTGATCCTTATTGAACTGTTCAGACATGTGGCCATAACTATCAACGTGATCTTTTATGGTTATCAAAAATGAATCGGAATAAGTGAGCAATTCTTTCGTTAATCTGGAGTAAGCTGTTGATCCATAATGTATAACTATATCGCCCCCAATTCCAGATTCCGCATTTTCGATGTTGAAATCCTTGAAAAAATCCAGGTTTTTTGAATTGATGATTATATTCTCTTTGTTAGAGTTAAGCTTGTACACGAACTTGTATACAACCTCTGCTGCGCATGCAGTTGCTAAAAACCACGGATTACCCTCCGAAGTTCCATGCCCATCATAGATATCCTCTGGGTACCTGCCCAAAGCGACACCTAAATTCTTAAAGCCGATTCTATTGTGATTTATAGGATACCGGTATTTCATATCAGATACCAACGCACTTAGAGTATTTAATATTTTTCCGTCATAAACGTCAAATGGAATATCACTATAGTTTCCTGCCTCTGCATTGTGAGAGTGTATTGACCCTAGTAATATGGCAGCATCCAATCCGCTTCTTTTGCCTGATTTCAAAAGGGCAGGGGTTTCGACTATGTAAGGGACTGATGAGCTTGAAAAGCCTGACTCTACTTCAATATAGCTTTTTAAAGCGTCGAAGCCATCTTTCAATTCTTTTATAAATTCGTCTTCTCCGTCGATAGTTTCCGCTATCGAGATACCTTCTTTTAATGCTCTTAATTGCGTAATGGATCCGAAGAAATGTTGCGAGTTTATTTCTTCCCATAAATCAAATCCTTCTTTATGCCAATTCCTTAGAACATAGATGAGATCAGGCTTGACAATTTCATGATAAATATTCTCTCTTGATTGCAAAAAGGTGTCGGAAATTTTCTCATCATATTTATCCAAAAGTGCAAGATAGCTCAAGACAGTGATGACTCTCAATCCTGGACCATCTCTCTGAGGTCTTCCCCAGTTACTGCTAAACTCCTTATTGGTTGCTAGAAATTTCGGTTCACCTAAGCCGGACTTATCGGGATCATCAAACTTCCCGGATCTGTTATCTAATCTCTGAAGAAAATAATTATTCTTGATATAGGCTTCGATAATAAGTTTGATATTTTCGACACCATCAAAATGGTGGTCCTCAATATAGTAAATCAATGTTTTGATAGTCAATGCTGCATCACGAGTCCATTGATAAAAATAATCTGGATCACTCTTAGAAGGAGAAGCAATAACACCACCCTTGACTACTTCATTTATGTCCAAATTCTCACTTATACCGCCGATATTATTCAACACTCCTTGGAAAGCAATCCTTTTTTGAACTTCCACCCAATCCTCGAAAGAATTGTCCAACACCTCTACCTTTTTACCGAGTAATGGTTTACCGAATATCGATAAATTAAGCTTATTCCAAAATGAAGAATACTTATTTTTCTGTAATATTACGAAAGGAACATCACTATCAATTTTTCCGGGAATTATTTGAGAATCAGCATAACTCAACAAGCATGATAAAGCTAGTACAATAGCTTGCGGCCTCATACTGGTCGATGTCTGATTCGAAAGTACAGATCAAGAAGAAGTTCTCTGTGTTATTTAAAGTATTATATACTCAAAAAAAAACCTGGGGATGAATGACTGCGCATGCAGATTTTCTATGGCAGCTGCACTGATAAACACAAATACAATCTTGCTACCCCATACAAAAGTCTAATTCAGTCATACACGAAGCATGGTAGCGATAGTAACAGCATGATACCATTGTTTATTGAAGAAGTGACGAGCTACATGTCATGCAAGCGAACTTCCCCAGGTTACTAAGTGCAACTAATCAAGGATGGGCTCGAAATGACGCCAACTATGGAGTCTATTTCGTTATCGCCGGAAAAAAATAACGACAACTGCAGGATTCGAACCTGCGCGGGCAAAGCCCAAAAGATTTCTAATCTTTCTCCTTAACCACTCGGACAAGTTGCCTAATTCGTGAAAATTAATTTTGGTTCAAGCTACATTCTGTGCCCGATAGATATAAAGGTATATATCTCCAGAGGGCATGTGTGAAGACATCCACCGAACAGTAATTTGTGGAGAGATTGGATTACATGAGGATAATATGGAGTGGAATGAAGAGATCTTACAGGCACTAGAGATACGGGACAAGTTCGAAAAGCAGGATTCCGAATACTTCAATGCGTTGCACCAATTGAGTTTGCGGCTCCTACGTTTCACGCACCGAGTCTAGGTTGCAAAATAATATAGCTAGAAAATTAAAACAAGAGACTGGGCGATAACCCAAGTCTCACAGTTTTTAATATGAAGATAGCGACAACAAGAGAAACCGTGATAGAATAGAGAGGACTGCACTGAATTAAGTAGTTAGGGCAACCAAAACGCCCTCAGGAAGAGAACACAAGATAAGTCCAACAAATGGCATATAAATTTCCTTATCGGTTTTTTTTTGATCTTTGCGGCCCATGATAAAAAAAAAAGCTGCAACCTTCCACAATTGAAAACTATCACCCAAGAATCATATTTTGATAATACCCCGTATAGCTTCATACTCTATCACTTCATCTCAGTCAATATCCAGAGCCTATTTAGAATTATATGTACTTTAGCTTGAAATACTTACACATGTAGATGAAAAACTATGCTCCTCCTCAATTAGTCCACAAGACAATCAGTCTCCACCATGACTTTGCGACGAGGTTAAAGAAAGGGCATACTCAAAAAACAACTAACTTACGCTTTCAATTGTACAATCACACTATCGTCAACACTTTTCGCTGACTCACTACCAAGAGATTTCTATCCTCAACGACAGCTCAAAATGTTCCAATACATTTGAAATCTAGGCCATATTATGAGAGACTACCTCAATACTAAATTTCAGCTCCAACATAATTAAGCCCTGTCTAGATTCTAATGGTAACGTAAAATATACGCCAAACAATTTCACAAAACACCTGCCCGCAGATTTTCTTCGTCATATGAAGAGTAGACATAATAAATATTAACTGTATACCATCCGAAATGAGATCCCAATACATCAACCGGGTCCGGCGATCACACGGAACGACTCACCCAAAATTTTTGAGGTTCATTGCATGAACCTGACGAAAGACCAGAAGCCTGAGTTACTCCTCACAGAGATATTAAATGTTTAACGAGCGAATGGTAGCAGAAATTAGCATTATATTTGATTATACCACAATGTCGACAACCCCTAACTAAAGAGAACAACAAATATATTTTGAAATTGGTATTTGAAATACCAGCTTCCTATATGTCAAATTTGCCTGACAGTCACTATTCAACTGAAATAGCGATGAATGTCCTAATTTCTACACCCCCAAGTTAAATATTCTCGATTAATGAACTATCCCTGGAATACTAATACTAGATATTGTATTCATGATTACATACAAAACTACACCAAACTTAGGATGGCCAGATAATTAATTCTCTCTTCCCAGGGCTAGAAATTGTACACTTGCCAATTATCCAAAAAAAAAACACATAGTTAAATTGTAACTAGCGTACGCTTTAGATTATGAGAGTAGGATGTGTCACTGCTAAGATTTTAAAATTGGATTTGACTCGAGTTCCTTTTCTGGCGAAGCTTCTCACAAACCCATAAGCTCATCGTAATTCTCAAACTATCTCACCAAAGCAAAGCACGAGACATAAATAAAATAAGTAGCAATGCATTCTACTCATCCGCCGTAAACTTCCATACGAGAAGAAGGAGTACCCATTTACTTTTTTCGCACTCATTCGGATTTATTTGTACTTAATCTAGATAACTAAGGATATAAACGTTCGAAAATTGGTGGATTTAATATATGAGAGTCTAACCAAGACTTGCGCTTCGTTTGGTCTATAGTAAGATTCAATCTTAGATACTTTTTTTTGCTTCGAAATTACCTAACATCGAAGTGAACATCCTAGCACTCATGAAGGAATTTTGCATTTGGACATATAGTTATATACGCTATTTTGATTATCAATTATCAAGCGCTATGCCTGTAGAAGATGTGTGTATATTTCGAGTATTGGCTGCCAGCATCGCATTTGAAACTTTTCCCACATGTGCAGAGCTTCAACTCGGCCTGCTCGACTAAGATGCTATGAAGTCATTCATTTATGAGGATTAATTTTGGTGATTACAATGGAAGGATACTCTCATTTTTACATACCCCGAACTAATGGTACACGTTTTTTGTGTGGTAGTAAACAACTTGTATTCTTTAGGTTACCTCATCATCCTAAGGCTTGATTTGTGAAGTGGGTCTTTTACATTAATCCTGATACGAACGAAGGAGAGATAAAAATTGGAATCAGATAGGTAGTGAAGGCATAATATCACTTATACAAATTAATAATCCTTTAATAATTATTTTTACTTATTTGTTGATTTTGACATTGGTCTTTTATAAATTATAGGGGTCTGTAAAATAGCAAGTTAGCATAATCTCTATACTTTGCAACGTTCTTGGAATTGGCTCATGCTTACTCTGGCGCTACAATCATTCGTGAATAATAATACCTATCTTGGTAAGGAACTTCGAATAAAATAAGTTTGGTGATGTATATATAAATCTATCAACTAGGGATATTTGCTGCTAAACACCCTTGCCTAGACTCCTAGTTTGAGGTTGTCTCAAATTGTGCTCAGTCGGTATCATCTATTATACAAATATACAGTCAATTTGTAGACATTCTTTCTAGAGTAAATTCTCTAAATATCAGGTCAGGTAGGTTTTGGATGAATTGAGTCGAACCTTATATGGTGTAGAAAAGCTACCACTAGCCTTTGAAATTTTGCAGTCTCTCTGCTCTAGCGATGGATCACGAAGGACATAAAATACGAGAAGTTCGTAATGATACCCATCGCTTATCACTTTTGACGTGTATATCAAGATCCTAGAATTTCACCGTCAGCTAATGATGATATCTTGAGAGTGAAGGAATGGTGGCTGCAGATAGTATATAGTCTCTGTACGTAACTTACATTTATTATACGTAAACGGGTGCTATAAATTAGAGTTACCGATTTCTGAGTATGGTTATCGTCAATTATAATCCCTATTGGAGTTGACACCATTTATACCATCTATTGAGTGAGTAAAAATTTAGTACATAAATATCTATCAAATACATATAGGTTTAGTCTAGAATACCTAAACTATCAACAAGGGCTCGGTGGCTTTCAAGTAAATACGCTGATACGTCTAACTCTTCATCTTTCACGTATGATATGAGCTTTTCGTTGCTGTTTCTGCCGTAAGGTGTTTTCGACTGGCGAATACTGAATTATTACATATCGCAAGGATACTTGGCTGTATTCCGATTTATCTTAAAAAGTGTTTTTTTCTCGGTGGTTCCTCGTTACGACTCCAAAGCTATTGAAATAGCATACAGTACAATATATATTTATTTCGGGTATTTTGGTCTAAATAAAAAGTTGTAACTTAGTTGTGACTTGGGGATGGAACTTCATTGTATAGCTCTAAACATGGTCGAGACAGAGTAAATAAAGAGAATTGTCAAGCTAAAGCTGTTACGCTTTGGGGCTGGGAAAGTAGTTCCCTCAAACTGTTTTCTGGTACTTCCTTTTTGAGTGATTTCTGTGAATATTTTGAAACTATATAAAACTGCCAATCAAAAATATTAAGTGTATAAGACGGAATTGTTTCGGGGTGCTTTGATAAAGTCTTTCAGTAAATTGCTCCTCTTTATGATGCTAAGTCTCTCATAAGATTGGGACTGATGAATCATATCATGAAGAATTGAATTTTTGGTATTGTGATTTCTGTGGTAGGACCAAAGAATCCTGGGAACCCAAAGTCCTCGAACACTTTCACTTTCTTTAAGAAAATTATAACCAACAGGAGTACAACTGATCATCAGTTTTGGAGAGCCGTAACGGGGCTACTTTTTACTAATCGAAGACCACATTTCGAGATTTGGTTTTATGCGCTTCATGAACTGGCTGCTTTGAAGTTTGGCCTATGGATTTGAGCTTTTCCTTCCCCAACGACATTCCAAGCCGAAACTAAATACATCCTACTCGAATATTCGATGCTCAGTTCATATGTGTCTGGTTGTAATGTGAGCTTCATGAATCAAATCTTTTCATCTATGCAATTGGCTTGTTCGGGAAGCAACATACATAGGAATTTTCATTAACTCTACCTCAGCAATCAAGACCTCATACCATACCGCTGCTTCTAGTATACTTCGTGGTTGTATGAATAGCAGAAAGCTCTGAAATAAAAGTTGTCGCTTTCAGATGCTGCAATTAAATAGTGTGGATGTGAATATTGCGAAGATGTCCACGCTCAACTTACTTCAATATAATTTAACTTACTTCAGTATAATTTGTGGTATCTCGTTGCTATTCTGCCTCTATTTCTTACTCATCGGTGCCTTTCAACTTTCTTGTACTGATCATTGGCTGCATTTGAGTCTTTGCATTTTCGTTTTTGACAGTGACAAGCTATCTCCTGCACTATATCCACTCAGCCTTAAATTGACAAAAATTACACAAGTGAATTCACCTTACGACATAGGAACGGATCTAAAAACAGATCTAAGACGAATACGCAACTGAAATGACTACTTAAAGTACTCAGTCAAAATAGACTCCCCATCTTATCACGTGATCTCCGACTGCTCAGATAAATAGAGCCAATTGCCGCAAACAATCAACATTTTAGAACTGCTATGCGGTGTACCCCTGCAGATTTATGATGGGGCCCAACAGTATGTAGAATTCCAGGCTTTTTTGAGACGAACTATAAACCTCACTACAGTAATAAGTCACATTGGGACCATTTAGTTACATTCACTCAGGATACATCTGCTGATGCATACACCTCCGTCGAACATTTTTTATAAAAAATATAAAATTTCTTCTTAATCTCTACAAAATTCTATAATACCGTGCACGAACATCTGCACTGACAAAAATGTGCTGCTAGATCGGACGCAACTAATTTGAAGAATCTGTCATAACAGTTCTACTGGTTTTGAAATGAAGCGCCTCCACCAATGTTATAAAAGTGGTACGATTGATGCATATAGGTTCAATGCATGTGATTATAAGCTACCAAGTAGCTGTTCATTATTAGGTCTAATTGTACCCTTCCCCCTCACCTGTATGTAAGTGTGTGCTACATAACGTGTTTTAATTCGAATTGTCAGCGCTCTATTCTATGCTACTTTGGATAATGTTGTGCTTCTCACAAGTATCACAAGCGCAATTTTGAATTCCGGACTTCCGGGGGCTGTTAAATGAGGGGGAGGTATATTCAAATAATAGCTTCAATATCATATGTAAATATCAATGTCGTATGATCACCGAAACCGCGTTCAATCGATTTAAATGGTGATCTAATCCCATCCAGAACCAAAACTTTGAATTGAGATTAAGATGGTTGACATAATTGGATCGGTACTTCCAGCTGAGCTCTCTGAAGAGAACATTGAGCTATTATTGATATTAGGAGATGTATTCATTCATGAAATAAGTGCAGAAGATATCAAACCTTATTTAAGTGACGATTTCCCTCTTGATAAACTTGATGAGTACCTTTCAACTTATACCCGTCCAAGTAACATTAAAGGTTATAAAGACTGCTTGAGAGAAATTGTTATCTCAGCCCCAACCGAGAGTGTTCGATTAGGATGCCTCGTGTTCAACGTGTTAGATTCAAGAGTGGGGTCACCATTCCTTACAGGTTCCTTAACTCTTCTCAGAGACATGACACCGGAACAGAGGGAGGCTGTTGTAAAATCTTGGAGAGATTCCCCAATTGCTCTGAAAAGAAGATTATTCAAGTCTCTCTATTCAATGAACATTGCAACCTTTACCAAACTCGCAACGAATTTGCACAACCAGGCAATTGGTTATCCCTCGAGAGACCACAGGGAGTCTCTATATGAGGGACAGAAGATTGATGATTTTAGATATACAATGAAGGAAAAACCAAGAGTCAACGGTCAAGTTCTCCATTTGCCAGACACTGATGTGTTGATAATTGGTTCCGGATCGGGGTCTGGCGTAGTTGCAGACACCTTGTCCGAACAAGGTTTTAAGTGTTTGGTCTTAGAGAAAGGAAAGTATTATCATCCTACTGAATTCAATTTTGATGAAAAGGAAGGTGGCGAAGCATTGTACGAATCAGGAGGCTCGATGGGAACCTTAGACCAGCTGCTTTTTATTTTAGCAGGCTCTACTTTTGGGGGTGGATCGACTGTGAATTGGTCAGCTTGCTTGAAGACTCCTTTCAAAGTTAGAAAAGAATGGTATGACAATCATGGTGTTGACTTTGCTGCTACCGAAAAATTCGATAAATGTCTAGACTACGTTTGGAAAAAGATGGGTGCCTCCGATGAACATCTTAACCACTCATTCGCCAACAAAGTTATCTTAGAGGGAGGAGAAAAACTTGGATACGAAGTTGCAACTATAGCTCAAAATACTGGAGGCCATATTGCGCACGACTGTGGTTTTTGCCACTTAGGTTGTAAATATGGTATCAAGCAGGGAGCTGCTGCATGCTGGTTTAAAAACGCTCAGCAAAGTGGATGCGAATTTATGGATCAAGTCAAAGTCATTCGTCTTATTCACAAAGGTGGAAAAGCAACCGCGGCTTTATGTAAGGATACATCTACTGGTGTTGAGTTTCAAATTACTGGTCCGAAAAAATTCATTGTTGCAGGTGGCTCATTAAATACTCCCATACTTTTGAACAAGTCGGGTTTCAAAAATAAACATATAGGTAAGAACCTCAAGTTACATCCCGTGACGGTTTTGTTGGGTGATTTTGGAAAACAACATAAAACGGAACCACATCATCACTCTATCATGACAGCTATTTGCACTGAAGGTGCGGATTTGGATGGCAAGGGGCATGGTGCAAGAATTGAAACAATCTTGCATAGTCCACACTTACAGCAGATATTCAATCCTTGGGATGGTAGCGATAAGTTAAGAAAGGATTTGATGAAATATAACAACATGGCTGCAATGTTAATTTTGGCCAGGGACACAGCAAGTGGAAAGGTCTATCCTGATCCTTACAAGGAGGACACAGTCGTTGTGGACTATACTCCAAATAAATTTGATCTCGATTCGCTTTTGCAGACCTTATTATATGCAGCAGATTTACTCTATATCCAAGGTGCTGAAACAATCATTGCCCCTCACTCACATAAACTTACCTTCCACTCAACTAAACCTAAAGAACAAAGATCCATTAAGGACAAAGATTACCTACTTTGGAGAAAAAGAGTTGCAGCTGTCAAATTGGACAAGAGCGGTAGTCCTTTAGGGACCGCACATCAAATGAGCACATGTAGGATTTCAGGAAAGGGTCCTTCGGATGGTGCTTGTGATCTTAAGGGTCGCTTGTACGAATGCTCGAATGTGCATGTAGCTGACGCAAGTGTCTTACCAACAGCCAGCGGCGCAAATCCAATGATTACGACCATGGCATTATCCAGGCATATTGCATTGGAAATTGCAAAGGATTTGAGACCACATGCCAAGCTTTAGTACGAGCTTACTTCTTTTTATCTTTTTGATTACTTTCTCTATAAGATAGTCTTAGTTAATGATATGACATTACATGAAATGAAGTTCAAAGGATTATATTACATACGAATAATTAATTAATGCGAATTTGCACTCGTAGAAGGCAGTAAATGCTAAAAAAGCATATCAAGATGTGTTTATATAGGCGTAGAAAGCCATTTAACTTGATTCTCAATGAACTTGCATAGTTCTTCCATATTTGCATCCTTAAAATGAACAAAAGTTTGTTTCTTTTCACATAAGGCAGATTTAATATGAGTCCATTGAGCCAATTCGAAATCTATCTCAGTTTTCTCGCTGTTTTCAGCGCCTGTTGTGGATTTTGGAATTTTTAAGTTACCAAACATTCTATACTTCAACTTTTCATTCTCTTTATCGTAGAGACTATCAGTTCCCTTCAATAAGATTGGGTCCAATTTTGGATAGTTGCAGTGAACTGTAAAAAGCGGGAAATCGTTTCGAGAATGGAAAACCTCTTCTTTTATCTTATCAAAGTATTTGATTTGATCTGCAATTGCCATCTGTTTGCCATTTTCCTTGAAATAATTAAGGACCTTGTCTTGAAATGCTTTGTAGTCTACCAATGGGTCCTTTTGACCCATTGCAACACCCTGGAATTTACTATCCGAATCCAAATAACCCATTGCTGCAATAAATGCCTTCACTTGATAGTATGGCTGCTTCGTTACCTCTGCAGCAGTTACGAAAGTATCTTTATCACCTTCACCTTGTTCACCCAATGAAAACAATTTGTAAAATAGATTTGGTCCAAATATATTGTAATAAAGAGATAAAAGTAAGGTTTTGCCATGCGTTCTCTTGTTTATTATCATTTGACCAGACTCGGTTGACAAATCAGAAATTGCCCCTTCCAAGTCGTGGAACGGCGTGTTTTTAAGCTCTTCTTCTGTCATGGCAGTCTCACTTTCTTTTGAAACCTGAAGTGGAAATCTGTTATACCTCACTCTTTTACGCTCATTCACCTTCAAACCAGCAATGTCATAATACTTTGGCGAAATTGTTCTTTTCCAAAAATCTGGCCAGGTGATCATACCATTTTTGCTGTAAAGTTCACTTTCAAAGACTGCGCTAGGATTTGTCACTATGATATTGTCGGAATCGAGCAAGAGTATATTTTCGAATGAGGATGCCATCAAAGCCAAAGATTTGAATTGATAACTCTTTATGTTAGATCCCCATTTCAACATAACCTGAGGTCCTAACACATCCGGTACAAGGACACAGGACGCGTGTAGTTCAGGTAAGATCCTATTACAATATTCCTTCTCCGCTTCGTAATCTTTAAAAGAAGGCATCACCACTTCAACTGGTAAGTTTGAGCCAGTGTCTCTTAAAGATTTGATTGAGAGGTAAGATAACCATGAAAACTTTCCTCCTCCCACCATGACAACACCAGTGGAGCCCTTTTTGTAAGTAGCGGTCGAGATTTTAGAAGGCAATTCCTGCAATATCTTTTCATGCTTCTTCTTGAGTTCATTGAATACTTCATCAGAGATGATGGCTCTGGATAACAAGGACTCCTTAGTATTGGGTCCTTCAATTTGGTCATTCTTGTCAGTGTATTTGATTGCTTCTGGCAAGTTTTCAAGTTCAATTTTATTCTTTTCAATGATGTCAAACACTTTAGTCCAAAACTCCTGGGATTCTTTTGGTTTTATGTTTCCGACAATAGGTCTAGGAGCCTGTGGTTCTTCTTTTTGATTGAAAACATTGACTGTATCGTACTGTATGTTTGAAAATGGTATCAAGAAGAATGATATAACTACTAAGATAAACAACACGGCTAAAATTCGGTGCTTCAACCTTGGTATCCTATGTAGCATAATGTCGTTATTCAGCTTTATACACCTGTGAGTTGAGCGCTGATGTCCTTGCAGAAAAAATGCTACTTGTCTATCTCAAGATACAAATTTCACGATCACTTTGAAGCCACGAGATTTTCGTACACTATCTGAACATCTACACAAAAAAAATAAGGTATTTAGCTCGCGACTAAATATAGCTAGGCGTTCTAGGGGTTTAATATTATACAGGGTATGGGCTGACAAGGTGCCTTAGAACTTCACTCAGCTGAGGTCGAAGTTATTGCAAATCGACAGTCGACGCTGAGACGCGTAAAAATGTGCTCTGTGTTGAATCAGAGGCTTAATATAAAATTGTTGCTACGTAGCGGTTGCATTCTAATATTAGTGAAGCCTCCTTGGAGATCTAGTTACAGTGCATTTTTTGTTTTGCGCATCACACGACCTCTTATTTAATCAGTTTTTGCAGATCTCTGTATGGTAGATAAGATGGTTATATTCAGATGTCTCACAACGGTATAGGATTACAAACAGCCCGAGGTTCTGGTACATCAGGTCATATACAGGCCAATTTATCTAATAAAAAGAAAAACATAGATGAAAATCTAGTCTCTGGAAATTATAAGAAAAGAAAACTCAAGGAACAAGAGAGTAACAGGGTGTGTAAGACCGTAAAGCCTAAGGCTGAAAAATACACAGATGAAAGAAATGTGCAGCGTGAGATCGAGGTAAAATGCATGGAATTACGAGAAGAATTAGAGGATCAAGATAAACCTGAGTCCGAGATCGAAGAGGAAGTAAATTCATTACGAAAACGATTGACAGAAGAACAGAAACGTTTGGGTGAAATAGAAAAAGAGAAGCTGACTGACTCGAATTCTACCAAAGAAGATCAACGCAAAACAGCAGAGAAGCTGAGTGACTCGGGCGTCATCGACGACAATGAAAGCAAAACAGTAGAGAACAAGCCTTCTGAGAAAAAGAGCGAGAAGCAAGGAGAAACATATAATTATGTTCCGAGGTATGCTACCAGAAGTAAAACGCGATGAATATGGTAGTTAGAATCAACTATGTAATGACTAATGATAATTGTGATATAGAGTAATATTCAAGTGACAAGCTTTTCAGCGAAGACATGTATTTAATCTTCATCTCCCGTTTTTGTTTCAGCTTCTAATTCATCAACAGACAGTAAAGCAACTTTCGAGGCGTCGATTTCCAGAGAGCTTTTGGTTTTCGTACCTAATGCATCTCTGGCTGAGAATGTCTCGTCATGTGGCAATGACTCCTATTCATCAACAACAAGTTCCGTTTTCTCAACAACAGGACTCTCTATTTCGGATACTGGCTCTTCTACTTCCTGTTCATTGTTACCAACATCTGTGTCCTCAACACCAGAGCTTTCTATTTCGGATACTGTTTGTTCATTATTAACAAGTTCCGTTTCCTTAACACCAGGAGTCTCTAATTCAGATACTGACTTTACTTCTTCTGTAGACTTTGCACTTTCTTCAGGAAGCTGCTCTTTAGATTCATCCGTGGAGACCTTCTGTTGCACTTCATCTGATTTTGAAGGGTTGATTTCCCACAAATCGTGCGTTACCAAAGTAAACCTAGGTTCAGACTCAACCTTGACCGGCTCTTTCAAAGATTTAGGTAGTCTCTTACCTTTAGGTCCCTTCGCCCTTCTTCCCAGGGATATAGGCTGGGGCAGCAAGTCATCTTGCGATTTGGAAACACCTGAGCTAGTCAGGTCGGTTTCTTTAGGTTCTGTTGCTCGAGCCATACCTGGAGGAGCCATACCTGGAAGAGCAATACCTTTGCCCATCACACCCTTCAAACTCTCTGCAAACTTCATCTTATCCGATGATAATTTACTACCAAATGAACCTGGTTTTGGTCTTTCACTTCTTTGAGCATCGGATTTGGGAGGTATGCTAGGTTCCTGGTTAAACATTTGTTGAAATGCAGCAATTTTAGAGGATAGCTTTTTAGGTTTGGGAGGTGGAGCTTTAGCTTTGGTAGCAGGCTCTTCTGATTTCGAGCTAGGCTCTTTCGACTGTGTGGTTTCTTCAGTCTGGACAAGAGGTTTCTTTTTAGGACGAGACGGAATCGAAGGGACTGGTTTCACCTCTTCCTCCTTCTCCTTTTTCTTTGGTCTCAGGGGAATCGAAGGGATTTTCTTGTCAGACAGAGCATCATTAATTTCAGGAGATACGATGTCAGGTGTGGAAGGCTTCTTTTCTTCCGCTAAATCATTCGAAACAGAAGAGTTGGATATTTTTTCATCCAACGATTGCTCTTGATCTTTCTCTTCGTTAATTTTTTCGTCAGAAATCTTGGGTTCTTCCACTTCCACTTCGTTCTTTGCTTGTTCTAGTTGTTCCAGCGTATCCGAAGAATGTTTCACTTTCGATTCTTCAGCTTCAAGTTCCTTCACAGCTTCAGGCTCTTTGGCAAGTTGAGGCTCTTCAAAAGCTTCTGGTTGTATCTTAGTTTCTTTAAGCTCTTTGTTTACTTCTGGTTGTGTCGTAGTTTCTTCAAGTTCTTTGCCACCTTCAAAATGTTTGGTTTCTTCTTCCTTAAATACTTCCCCGGCCTTGCGCTCATTGATCTCTTCGACTTTCAGGTCGACTGGTTCGCTTGAATCATTGACTGTCTCGGCCCTTTCGGTTTTCTCTTCAATTGGCAGGTCGACAGTTTCGCTCTTGTCTACAATTACGGCACTCTCGGGCTCGTTGATTTCACTTTCATTGGATGCTTTGGTGTACAAATCAACAAGACTAGTAGTACTCTCGTCATTGGCCTCTTTGTTCGTCTCTTCGACTTCTTCCAACTTGACTTCGTCTACTAAGCCTTCACTCCCGCCGGTATTCTTACGTTCGATCTTCTTCCGTGGTCTACTGGGAATGATTGGAACACTCGAACTTGGAGTAGAGACCTCTTCATTCACTGGAGCCTCTTGTAGTTTTTCCGTCTTATCACTGGTCAAAGATGAATCTGATGTTGCGTGGAGGTCACTCTCTCTAGCCGATCCGTCAAGTTGGTCGATTTCAGTGGCCGGTCCATTCAAATCGGATGACAAGGAAGCCTGCTCCTCGATTGTATCATTAGTCTCTTGGCTCGATTTCCTTGGTCTTTTGGGAATAATGGGTATTTGATCCAGCATTGTAGCCTCTTATCGTTCAACAGTGATTTAAGGTACGATTATATTTGTTTACCGCATTTGCGCAAAAAGTAACAGGAGCGTGTTTCAGCGCAACAAGCACACATGGCGGACAGCATAAAGGACAGAGAAAGTTCACTACTCACATCTATTTGTAACTAACGAATATGACTATATTATTAAAGCGTAGCTATGACTATACTCATTAAGAGTTTCAGTATATACTCTACTTCTTGACAAGTTCTCTACCTCAAGCTTCTTAAGAGTAGTTCAATCTGAAAATGTCGTTGAAGACATAGTAAGAGTTTCCATCTGGAATCAAGTGGAAGACTTGGGAGTATCTTTGAGCGTTTTGCTCTTCGTCGATCAATAATTCTCCGGTAACCATTACTAAGATATCACCGTTTGGAGATCCGGGTTGTGCGTCTAAGGTGGACACTCTGTGAGTGACCTTTTGGAATGGCAAAGAGACCAATTTCTCAACAATATCTTTGGCTCCTTGCAATTGTGAAGTTTCGAAGGTCAACATGGATTGATCTCTGTATAAGTTACCCAACTGGGTTCTGTCAGAGTCAAACTGTTGGTAGTAGAAGTTACAGAATTCGGTTGCGACAGTGTTGAAATCGACTAAATTGTTAGTATTTGTTAAGTTCCTTTGCATTTTGAATCGTCACTACGCCTGAATGTGACTCCCTGATCAACCAACATCTGCTAAGCGAAATCAGCTTGACTTTGAACTAATTAAGTGATCGCATAAATTTCTGGTCGAGAGGTGCTGCTAAAAGTCTGCTAATTGCTGAATTACTTACCGGACATGTTGTGATTCTATTTGCTGTTGGCTATTAGGTAAGATTCTTTCTCGTTAGGCGCTAAACAGTATTGGAAAAAATCATGCAGTTTTAAAACTACTTAGCATTCTGGAAATTACGCGCGAGTACGATAAACTATATAGATCAGTCTCTATGTGTATGATGTTGATTTGTTTTATGACTTATTTGAGTATACAGAGAAACCGAGCTAACTACTAGTTATTAGACCATTTGAGAATAATCTTTTAATATTCCCTTCATATGCGTATTGGTAATCTTTCCTCTTCTGGCCTTCTTCTGCTTCTTCTCTTGTTGTTGAGGTTTCTTCGTGATAGCTTGCGGATCTGCTCCTGTAGGCTTCAAGTTCTGGTCAATCAAAGCCTTGTACAAATTATCCGGTAATTTGACACTGCTCCACATTTCCTTGAACTCCTCTTCAACTGTTCCAAGTTGACCTCCAAGATTTGCCCAGATCAAGCGAGGGGCATTTTCCTTCTTGTTTCTCAACACAAGGATCTTGTTTTCTGCTTCTAATTCGTTGATTGCAGCAAGACAGCCACTCCAACCATCTCTCAAATCTTTCACAGAAGTTCCTTTGAAAGTAGGCTGTGGCCACAAATAGTTCAACAAATCGTCCGCTGTACGAATGTTGTGCAAGGACACATACTCCAAGGTGTTGTTCTCGGGATCATACTTGATTCTATCTATCTCTTTTAAAAGTGGAAGTAATGTGTGGGTTACGTCAAATGACAAATAGCCTTGTAATTTGGCCACTGAAATGGGGTAGTCATGCTGCTTCACGTATTCCACGGCCAAGTGTAATTGAGTAGATAAGTGAGATCCAGAGATTTCCCCTGACGATGCCTTCTGTCTTTTGATAGCCTCCGAGACCGTATCCTGTGAAGCTGGTCTTTTGGTGGTAGCCGGTTCAGTTTTGGGCTTGACTGGCGAGGGAGGTTTCTGGTTGACAGGACGTCTGGCAACAGCAACCGAAGGTCCGCTTTTGATTTTATTCTTGAAAGCAGATAATTGGGCTGATAAATCCGACATCTTGGGAGACAACTTCCAACCTGAATTACTGTACGATAATTAGGGCTGTTATCAACGAAGAGCTAACTTTCATCTCACGACTCACTAATGAAATTTGAACTGGCTGGAGCGGAACGTGACCTCGACCAATTTACCCGGACACAACCAGCCACTATTTAAGCAAATTTTCTGCGAGCGCCTTTACCCTTCTAGTTTCTCTCTATGGATCTTTATTCGGCCTGATATCGCCATGGTAGCATTAACATGAGCTCACTAGGTATCAGGGGCGTTTAAATTTTCTAGAGAAATACAATCTCAACATTGGAGCAGTCCTTTGGAAAGATCCAGCTTTAAAACCATCGCTGTTGGAGGTCGCCTCTAATTCGTTAGACTGGCTGACCCATGAAATGGTGATGACCTGATGTCTGGTACATTACATGTAGAGTTTTAGTGGTTAATAATGTTATTTCAATTGCTATTATTGAAGTTATTAAGCTAAATAGTTTTCTCCCATTCTTCCTCTCCTTCTTCTTTCGGATCTGATATACTGCTCATGTCTATCAACCAACTCATTGTGGATGATTTTCCTAGCCAAACTGGACCCTTCTTTGGTGCTAAGGTCAATTCTTTTAGCCCAAGGCAAGTTCTTATGCATTCCTGAGTCTGTAAAATCAAAAACCAAATCTTGGTTGAAATTGGGAGCTTCTTCGCTAGCGATCGAATCCAAGTCAGAATTGAAATCGTTGTTCGGTGACCGGCCCAACTCACAGTTATCACAGATCATTTCCTTTAAAAACTTCTGGATTGCACGTTTGTTGAGCCAAATCATCGAAGACAAATTGATATAGTTTAGCTGAGGCTTGTAAGAACACTCGTCGATAGAATATGAAATAGGAATGGAACGACGGTTGCTTCTGTGACCATGAATCTTTATTATTCCTGATAATATTTCTTCTTCATTGAGCTTTCTCAAGTAGTTATTGTTGATGGCTTTGAGATTCAAGTCACTCAAATACACTTTTCCGTCTCCTTTGTTGAGGTAAAGTATGTCGTTGACAGTTTGAGGTAACGGAGGTAACAAACTATTGTATTTCAATATAGGCTTGGTGAAGTTTGCCATGGAATAAACCGAGGAAGCTGAGGAGCTATTCTGCTGCTTGAATTGTCCAGAAAGGCCATTTCTGACACTAATCGAAGCATTGGAATTATTGATGGAATTAATAGCACTGAAGTTGTCCCAATTGTTGTTATTGGTAGACAAATTGAACACACTGACCTCCTGAAAAGTCTCCTCCTCCCATTCATCCAAACACATCAATTCATTGATCTTTTTCACTAGACTTTTGGGGTAGTTGTTGATTACGTCGAACGTCTGATATTTGTATATCATAGACCTGTTGATCTCGTAATCCATAGACAATGAGAGGTTGCCTAAGTTCAAGGAAACAATATTAGGACACAATCTGATCAAATGCAATATATATCCCACGGGAACATCTTTGGAGCTGGAGTAGTTGAAAAGGTATTTATTCATCAATGGATGGGGCGAGGCATTTCTGCTCAAGATGCTTTGGTTTTGCTCCGGGGTTTCAGGAATGGTCTTTGGAGTCGAGAGTTTGCGGGACTTCTTGCTATCTGTTGAAGAAATCAGATGGCGTCTTTTCTTGTCTTTGAAATATTTGAATGGCTTTGAAAACTTTTTGCCCGTAGATGAATACTTTGAGGACGAAGACGATTTGTTTGACACAGTCAGAACTTGGGAATTCGATGCTATTTTGGTTAAGTTTGTTGACACCGATTGGTGAACCGTGTATAATGGGTTGTTTTTGAATTTCCAATCTCTCCATCCTGCAAGCACTTTTTCAGTGCCGTTTGTCTCATTACCATCTAGGGTATCATTATTGAACCTGACGGTTCCATTTCCTTCGGCATTTTCCTCTACTTCTCCCTCCACATCCTCGTCGTAACCTGGTTGAATCCCCGATAAATCGATGCTTTTAACGTAATGACCAACTTCGGAGTTCAATCTCAAATATGAAACGAACTGGCCCAATCTGTAGGTAGAAGTGAAAGTCAAGTTTTCGTAATAGTACGGCTTGGCAAATACATAGAATAGCTTGCTGGTGTAAAGACAACTTTTATAATCCTGCTTATCATCGACCAAGAAAAATATGAAGTCGATGATCTCGGCCGGAAGATGCTTGAATTGCTTGGGAACATAGTTCGATTGGGGTTTGGAATCTGCAGAACTGGTTAGCAATTTTGGCAGTTTCGTGATCGAAGAATACTGCAATGTAGAACGTGATACTTGGGATTTTAAATAGGGACTGTTGAGTCTTATCGATAGCGATCTGCTGACATCGCTCAACAATGACTTGTACTTCATCTTGAAGCCCGAGCCCGAATCCTTGCATGATTTGAGGTTCTGAAAAGTAAGATCATGGTTGTTCCGCAATCGGAAGTTCAGATTTATAACTTTTAGCTCGTTGTCACTTATTGGCACGAGTGAGTGTGTGCTGTAATCGTAACGAGCGTTGGGATTTAGGAGTGATCTGTAGGGGGGAAGATACGAGTTGTAGTCGATATCGATCATTATGAACCTCTTTCGTTAGTCAAGTAATGATAGGAAGAGCTAAACTATAAGTATAATTTTCTTGAGCTCGCCTTGCTTCTTTAAATATCTTGTTTCAAAGCCACTGACTCTTTCGGATTTATTATAGCCCTGGATAGATGAAATTTACAGCCAGTCAACGCAATTAGCCAAGCAATTATAATAAATGCGGTTCTTGGACTTATATAGAGAGTATGGGTAATTCTGCTGCCAAGTGTGTAGTAAGGGTGTGGTCGCGTGTTCTTTACCGTTCAAACGCAAGTCTCTTAAGACTCTCGCACTGATCCGTTAAGTCCCCTATATTTTTTCTCCCCCTCCATATTTAGTTATCGTGTGGCTTAATAGGGGAACAAATTGTCGTTGTGGGGTAAAGAAATTTCTGTGTGGTTGCACATTGGAGGGGTGCGACATTGCGGATCCACGTAAAAGATATGAGGTAACAATGTGATACGACGAGCCAGACAATCAACGTTTATCTAATCTGATGGTCCTGATATCGACTACGACCACCTAACAACTCAAGTGACAATGTGGTAACATCGTTAACTGTGGTTTCTTTGTATCAGAGATAAAGTTTGCGTATATTGATCAAGAAATTGTAGAGAAAATTGAAACGTCTTGTTGTGATACATGGCTGTGCCTTCGCTGGTCACTAGTTTAGATCGCAAGATGCGCATACACATGGAGGTTTCTCCGTTGTAGATTATTCTTGTGCGGCTCGCAGTGTTTGAAAAATTGCCGAATGTGATTTGTAATTACAGACCACCCAAATATTGAGCGTTCTGGTTGAGCCACACGCGCATAGCGGCAAGTCCTAGGTGGTTCGGGTATCTGAGAACGATATTTTTAAGCTCGGATAATCTAGGTGCTAGTTTCAGTTGCTTCAGGGTCGAGGGCAATCAAAAAGCTACGCATTGTTCGCGAACTTTAGATACAATTTGAACAACAACACAAGATTCTCTGATGCCCTAACCACAAATATGCTTCTAGGCATTTGTCTTTCTCTGTCCCAAACTTAACCCCTCTCTTATTTTCTGTTTTGGGGACTCCCCCGCGCTAATTGAATATTCACATTTGATATTCACATTTGCAAGAGTACCAGTCATTTTTACCCGGGCATCTACGGAAGAGGAAAAATTTTATAAGCAGGCGTGTTAATGGTTTCTTTGGCTGATTGTATGAAAATACCTCAGCGTCATGGTTTTCAGCAAGCCATTCAATACCTCACTACTCTATTTTATTCGTGATTTGGATTTTTGACAAATTTTGTAATTTATTTGCCCATCTGTCGTAATTCTACGATCACCTTCACCATAAAACACTGTAGAATCAATTTTTCAAATTGATTAGGTGCGCCTTTTCTCAACTTATACCGAATAACTCTCAAAAGGGTCTACTACAACGTGTTTGCTGGATCGGTTAATGTTGCTTAAAGCCGAACACCAACAGAGATGTGTTTCGGCGACCGAGAGATTTTTCATAAATCGCACAGAAGATCTGCAATGATCAAGCTTTAAGGATCCAAAAGTATTATACATCCTGTGAAGTGCAAACAGATCAACTATAAGTGCACCAGCATATTTTAAGGTATAAGGCCAAATTGTTGAACTTAATAATAATGAGCTAATTAGTAAATTTTTATGTATGTTCAAGAATAACCTTATTGACTTTAGTCAGAGCATATCTCCTTTCACAAGTGGAGACCCCGATGTGCTAAAAATACCCAAAATACAGTACTTTCTCAAATAAAGGGTAGATCGAGCTTAATATAAACAACCTTCACAATCAACAGCACAATGGACCTTAACCATAAAATCTCCATTTAGATAGATGCACACTAGTAAATGAAATCTAAAAGGCTAAGCTTGAAATAGAGCTTTGACAGCGATTCATGTTTTGTAGAGCAGATTGGGACTGGAAGCTGTTGTTTATTAGACTACTGGTCAGAACGTGCACCGAGGTCGTTATCGCGACTCCCCGTCACTGCCTGACTATAAATAGCTCTTTACATGGTCTCGAACAAAACTCTTACGTCCGGTAATTACATCAGGTATCTAGATTGAGCGCGAAATCTTTAAGCGCTTACTATATGAGACAGAAAGAAACCACTGACGAAATATTATAATTGAATTAAACTATTTTGCGCTGACACAATAACGCTCGTCCCCATATGGTATAACACCGAGCCAGTAAGAATTCTTAACATTCCACTGCAACATTAACTCTTTTCTTTTCACAAGCTATCTGCCTCTATAACCTGCAAAGCCCATCGTCACAATAGAAGGTCAACATTCAATGCGTGATATAAAAATTTGAGACATTAGGCGGCTTAAAAAGAAGACCCTGATGGTTATCTGTCGCGCAAAGCTAATCTGAAGAAGAGTGATCAAGTGGTTGCCAAAATTAGGTGGAGGAAAAAAAAAATTTTTAAGCTACATGTTAAAACCCGTTGAGTTGGATCATAATATTATTATTGGATAGGATGATGGTTAGAATACCTGAGTCGTAATTAAAACCCATTGGGGAATGAGAGTGCTATGTATTTGGAAATTTATTCGGCATTTGCATATTATTATGAAGCGGAATAGACGTCTGAATCGATAACCGAACTCGCATCCACAGTAGTTACATTTTACGTAAACCCATAAATCAAGTAAATAGCAATTTTTTTTTTTTGGACATCCACCGAGGTCTTCGCCCTCACCCCCTCACGATGTTTTTTAGAGTCATCACGGATTAAGGTTTAGATTGAAAGCAGAATTCCAAAAAAAAAAAGCTGAAGCAGTTCGGAGTAAATAAAGTTCACGATAATCTGTATGAGCTAAAGACCAACTCTGATGTTAATTTTTTATAAGATTATAGTCAACTATATGTGTGATAGGCTAGATAAAAAACCATAACATAAATCCGCGTACTCTATCTCCTGATGATTTGAATGATACACTTGGCAGAAAAAATAGAGCTATAGGTAAAAGCACATATACGCCTTAACAATTTGGATGTACATCTGCGCCATAGGTTTGATGCACTGGCATGTGAAAAAGTTCGGGGATAATAACTATGGAGGGACCTCGCTCACGCCGCTGAAGAAAAAAAAGCTCGCGCTCAAGATAACATATTCACAAAAGGGGAAATAAAACCATTTTTTTTTTCATATACGCTGAGAAAAAAATAGCCGACAAGGCAATGAATTTTCGGGGAAAGCGCATTTGGAAATAGCCTGAATGATGTGTCAATTGTGTTTGATGCGAGGTCGTTTCTTTTATTACAGCAAATATGGGTACATCTATCCCACGGCACATATACTTGTATTTGTTTTTTGTAATTAATATTTTTTGATACTGCCTGCGTGTGCTTGATTGATGCAATGCATACTGCATCTATGAAGTAATTAGCTTTCAGGGTGCACCGGACGAAAATACATAGACATTTTCAAAGGGTCCATGCTCGTTTGTTCCCCGCGAAGTTTTGAAAATATGCACACTGAAGCAGCCTTGTCGGCCATATTTCTAATTTCTTACGGCGACTGACGTGTGACATATCGTATCCCGTACTTTGCCACGTCTGCGTCTCGCTTTGTGCGCTTTTTCTGATGTCTATCTTGTTGTGCCAATGCACCTCCGATTCTTTGTGTTACACTCTGGCTTTTGTTTTCCTGCGTCTTGTATATCAGCGCCTCTATCGATACGCTAATATAATTATAACGGACAACAGAAATTGTTTATATATCCTGGTCACCATCTTCTTTAAATAGTTTGACGGTATTGCTAAATCTTGAGCTTTTTGATTCTGAACCTAGTTTTACTAGCTCACTTAATTGAATAGTTGCAGGCTAGATCTCACCTGTGAATACTAAACTTTAAGTTAGCACTATAGTTAAATTTTAAAGTCACTCTTGGCAAGGTTTGTGACAAAGTATCACTGCAACATTTCGTTGTTGCAATCTACAATCCCATCGCACATTTGTATCAACCACCACCTACATTTTTGATTGTCTACCTATTGTCACGGTTGCACAACAGCTTCTGTTCTTCGTTAAACTCCCTCCCCACCCCCGACGACGTTTGACAACTTTTTTTTGGAGATAATCGAGTTTGTTGCTGATCTACAATATTTTCTTATTGTTAAGAATCTTTTCTTGTGATAGAGAAGAACACTATAATAGGACTGTGATAGTCTAATTTGACACCAAAATATTTCACTAGATCATCAACTACTACTAGACAGATGTCTACCTCCAAGCTATATCCCTCCTACTACGGGCATATTGGTTCTACCAAAGATGCTTTATTAATTATTCAAGAAATCGTAGACAAGCAGCTTGAATTGGTTCCAAGAAGGCCCCACGAGCTGGAAAGACCCAATCTTATAAAGTCAGGAAACGTTTTTGTATTTATCGAAGAGCATTCAGGGATAAAAAGATGGACGGACGGTATTGCGTGGTCTCCATCGCGAGTGCTTGGCCGTTTTCTTGTCTATAGAGAGCTTGACAAACACTCTTTAAGTGAAAAGGACGATAAGAAAAAGAAGAAAAGAAAAATCAGTATGGACCAGGATGGAACCAGCCGAGACCTTGCGCTCAAGCAAAACGTCCCTTCGATTCCTCATGCGCAGCAATTGCTTCACCAGCACGATTCCAATGACTATAATGTCAACAAGAACTTGCTTGGAACAGTAGTGACGTCGTATGTATTCAAGGACCAGGGACTAATTAAAAAGACATTGAGTTTGACTACTACAATCAAAGAGGTGCACATCGAAAAGAGAGAGGCCAAGCAAACGATCCACCTTATCAGCTACTACAATGCCGAGGATGTTTTAAATGGAAAGTTGCAAAGACCCTCAAAGACAGACCTCAAGAACTTGACGATATCGAATGCTCTTTGGAATAGTGTCAAGGACTCGTCCTTGGGAGGTAAAATTCCTATTGAGGACGAAGCTTATTATTTCTTAGACACGAACTACCAGTTGCAAAATATGTCCTTGTTGCAACACCCATCGGCGAACCAGACCGTGGGTGCTCCACTTCCCAACTCACACAACCAGCACCAGATGCAACAAATCCAGCACCAGATCCATCCGCTGCAGCATTTGCAGTACCTGCCGCAAAAGTACCATGTTCGGCCGCAACAGACCAAGTCGACCGAGAGCGTTCCTCCGGGCTTTACCCGTCACAATTCACATCCACCAACCCACATTGGCAACCAGCAGTATCTCTCGCCCAGCCAGCAGCAGCAGCAGTCGGGATCTACCGATTATTCACAGTATATGGGCAATAACGTGAAGCGAGAGGACGATAATTCGAATGGTGCGAACTCCAACGAATTGACCTTTAACAATCCTTTTGCTGGTACTTCCCACCAATCCAACTTCTCGTACAATGCCCAAAGCAACTCTCCTCCTGGTAACTCGGGTGCAAACTCCAGTAGTGTTTCGGGAACAGGCACCAACGCAGCCTCCATTCCTTTGTTCAACATGATGGGTCCTCAACAGTACAATCCCAGGTTTTCGCAGCCACAAATACACCAGCAGAACCAGCAACATTTACAGGACTCGAACCAGATCTCCACCAACTCCTCGTCGAACTCGTACTTTCCTCCATTTCCACAGCACTACCAGAAAAAGGTGTATAACCAGCAGGGCCAGCAGTCGCAGCTGCAGATTTTGCAGCAACAGACCCACCAGCAGCAACAGCAGCAGCCTTACCATATTGGGTCCAACTCGGTCTCGAGTGAACAGTTTTCCATCAGTGGAATGTCCAACAGCTCCATCAGCTCCAGCGGAAGCAACTTGGCTCCTGGAAACTCGGCTTCCAACAGTTTCAGCGGCCCTCCTGCTTCGGGGATCGCTTCTAAAAAGAACTACAGGAGCAACAGCGGAGGAAATAGTGCCAATTTGAATGCCTCTGGTGCCAACGGGTCGAATGGCTGGTTCACTACCATTCCGCCTATAGGTTCTAATGGTGCCTACGTAAGTGCACCAGCTCCATATTCTGGCGACCTTTCAGATACCGGTGTCGGACTTGGTGCTCCTTTACCAAGCCATTTATATCACCCCACAGGCAGTCTTTCTGGCACAAGTAGCAGCGGAAACGTTCACCCAGGTACTCACCATCCGTTCTACCACCACCCTCACCCACAGGCCAGCACCTCCAGTGGTATCGGAGGAAGTTCTGTGACCTTGGCCACAGGTTCTGGGGAAGAAACCTCCAATTCAACCACCAGAGCTACCCCAGCAGCCGCAAATGGTGGTCCATACTATGCCAATCCAAATTGATCAGTAATTGTGCTTAATACTACAGCAAACCTTAAAACATCTACATCTATTTACTGGTCACACCCAGTAATACCGATAATAACGGCTCAAACTTCATTAATCAACGGTGAACTCATGCTTTTTCAATAAAGCCATGTTTTCAAATAAAATTTATTTTACGTCACTTGTGAGTCCTACAAGCATTTATTCAGTTCAAGCCTCTCCCAACCGGCCCTCAGTTGCACCCTATTCCAAGACTTCCACTGCAGCTCTCTATAATTAGTTATATCTTATTCTTATTCTGTTTTATTTTCTATGACATATCCTCAGACTCTAACAATTGCAACCGCTTTTGAAGAATCTTCTATGGATTCTTATTTATTGGATGTTCTCTACATTTTATTTCTTATTCTTAATACAAGTGAGATGCTACTCTCAACTTTACTATAAATGTAGCTTAAGGTTTCCTATCAACGGGCTCCCGATCAATTTAAGGATCAGTAGTATAATCTCCAGACACCTCTAGCCACTTTTGACTGCAAAAAGTGAAACGCGCACGACCTTGTTTCGACAGTATGAGCCCACCACCTTGACACCCTGAAGCAGTACGCGAGCTGGAATGCAAGCGAGGTATTGGCTAGGCAGGGTCCTGTGCTTTTTTTTTTTTTTGGGCGATGGAAGCGAAAATTTGGTTGGCAGCAAACCTCCCCGCTTCAACAAGACGCAGTTACAATGCCATCATTCTTGTGGCTAAAAAATAATTGACTTTGTTGAGAAAAGTATAATCGGACTTCGATGTGAACGACGTTAGTGACAACATTACCAGGTCAGTGAAATTCGGGTCGATCGGGAGCGCAGCAAACAACACGGGCATCATGGAGTGTTATAGGAAGTCGATTCCGCCCCACAGCATTGGCAGTTCCACTGGCAACACCTTTATCGGATCAATCAAGATTTGCGTATGAATGTTTGTTGGGGCACAAAACGAGCTCGACCGAAATGGGAATACACCCGAGCAAAGATTGTTCCCAAATGAGGCTGGTTCAAATTGTGGCTGGAAGTATGAAACGACCGAAAAAAATAATCAAGCTAGATAACCACCCCGGAGTGTCAAAGAATGTTAGATCCAACAAGAAGCGTCAAATCAATTTTTCTGATATTCCTTCTATGTGCTTAAACTTTAACCTATATAATTACTAAAACTTTGTAATTTTTTACTGGAACAAACGTTATGTTACTTTGCCAATCGTGTTCAGCTGTAATGTTTAATTATATTTAGTTGAAGTCAAAATAAGGTAGCCGCCCCGGAGTTCGTAATGCTTTTGGAAGTTATTACCGATAACATAACCGAGATGCATCTTACCGAGAAAGAGACAAACTTCACTACAATAAGTTCGACCAGAGTGCACGCTATTTATTTTAATTTCTGAGGGTGATAAGATAAAAAAATGTCGTTGCGATTTTCATAAATATACCCTCTTGCGAAATTGTTGCACGCATTAAACCAGAATTGTAGGAATTTTACCGCCGTTGCCGTGCAACTGTTGAACAAAGCCTGAAATACAAATCCACGGAGACGACATAAATGTCTTGAAGGAACGTGACAAAATAAAAGAAGATAGGGTGCGATTTGGTCGACCCTGTTGTACTTAGGTTACATTTTGACGATCTAGGTAGACGCTATGATATGCAATAAGAAGAAATATCTACAGCCAATTATTTTCTTGGATATTTTTTTTGGTTGCAATGAGATAATGCCGAATGACGGAGCTAGGCCCCAGTACGTGAATCACGTTGTCGGTGTTCAAAATCGAGCGCTGGTAGTGCGTGCCAAGCTTTTTAAGCTTTGCAACGATCAAATGTTGGTGCAAGATCGCTCTCAACAAATAAATACAGTTTAGTAAAATATTATCTGTCTAAAACAAGTTTAAAACCCGCGCACTCGGCATGGTTGGTCTCCCCTGGTAAGGCGGCAAGCTACACAGTTATAAGTTGACGGTGTCACTTCAAAAACGCGCAACAGTGCTGCAAAAATGTTGCAAAAATACCGCAGTGTTGCAAGTTGATCTTTTTTTTTGTAACGGTGCGCCGATCTTCTACGACAGCTCCTACTTCCTCTATTAATTTCTATAAATACAGATTAGAACGTTGTGTCATGCAATAATGGGGACTGTTAATCCAAACTGAGGTCACTCAACACATGCAACTCGTTCAATTCATCCAAATCCTCCGCGGTGTGGACTTTGGAGTACTTTTTCAATATATCCAAACAAGAAGCGTCTCCACTTTTGAAAAACTCGTCTAGCTGGGTGTTCACCAAGGCCAAGTACTTTTCGCAATTGCCCAATTTTCTTTGGGCTTCCGACAATCTTTGTTCATACTTGGTTACGTTGTTCTGCAACTGTAATTGCGCTTGTTTTTTGCGTTGTCTGCATTTGGATGCAGCGATTCTGTTTCTTTCTAATAATCTTTCTTTTTTCCATGCCGCAGTTCCGGGAATCGGGCCATCATTGGGGTTGTATATCACCTCGTTGTTGTAAATAAGTTGGTGGTTGGGGGGTGGGACTCCTGCAGCCTTTGAGAGCCCGTTTTGGCTCTGGCTTCTATTGCCACCGGGTGACAAGTCCCCCGTTATAGATACTTCACTGCTGCTAGAAAGGCCACCCACACCACCGGGACTGGGCTCCGTCTTCACAAACGTGCGGCCCATACGCTCTTGTTCTTGGGCGGCCACCTGCGCTTGCGCTTTCTGGGCCTGTTCGCGTTGGGCTTGGGCGATTTGTTCTTGGTCCTGTGCCTGGGCTTGAGCTTGAGCTTGAGCTTGGGCCTGTGCATGTGCCTGTGCCTGGGTCTGCGCCATCTGTTTCCGGACATGTGCTTGCTGGGCGTCTATTTGGCCTTGAGCAAACTGGTGCTGCTGTTGCTGCTGCTGGATTTGTTGTTGTAATATCTGGTTGTTGGATGATGACTCCATGGCATCGTTGTTGTTGGAGTTCGGGAACTGGTCTACTATCATAGGCACGCTCTCATTGCTGTGACTGGGGGGCTGTTGGGGGGCCAGTGTCGCACTGTTTGGCGCAGCCTGGGGTGCCTGGGGATGAGAGTGAGGGTGAGTGGGGCCTTGGCGCAGGTACTGGGGGTTTTGAACATGGAGCAGGGGTGCGAGCTGGAAGTCGTCAAAGTTGAAGGGGTCATTATCCACGAAAAATGCCTCGTGGTTGATAATCTGACCAATCTGACCGTTGGAAATGGATATTCTTCGTCTTCTGGGGACTCCGTCGTTGGAGTTGTACGGCAACATCATGGTGGAATCAAAAATGGGTGGGTTGGTGATGGGGTACGAGCTGATATCAAAAGGGTTGTGGAACGGAAAGGTCGGGTAGTTGGCAGTGTTGATCGTTTCATATCCAGAACCACCAGTGGTTGATGAATCGACGTTGCTGCTTGCGTTGATGTTGTCGCAGTTTTGGATTCTTGCGGAAGTCTGTTTGCCTTCTGCTGTGGACTGTACACCGTTCATATTAGTAATGGATCCCAGGAAAGATGGGGTGCGCTAGAATCACAGTGGCACGCTAGTGGGGGTCTGAAAGAGCAGTGGTGATCAACAAGAGATGACGACGCTGAGACAAAATGGTGGGTGGCGACAAAGTGGCGGACTGCTGTGTGGGGCGGTGAAAATATGGCGTGGTTCGTACCTGGAGATGTTGGTTTGCACAAAAAAATCTTGTGCTTCGGTTTGTAATACGGAACGGCAACGTGAGTGAGGACAAACGCGAGTATGCTACTATCAGCGTCAAATGATTATGCACCGATTACACTTATATATATACATATAGAAGGCTACGTATCTACAAGAATGCGATCCATGTACCAATGCGGAGGCTACTCCGGGTCAATTAGCTTAGGTTTGGTCATTGTTAGGAAAGTAGGTACACATTTCCTTAATTAGTCCCAAATTTTTTCCTCAAAGTAAGCGCTTTTAAGCCTACAAATTAATTATGGTAATTGAACACAAATCAAATGTGGTGGTGCAATGTGGTAGGTGGTGCATGAAGTCGCCAAAAGTTGCAGAAACAGGTTGGCAACCACTAGCGAACCATTATGGACTTCGTATCTAGCCACCAGTGTCTGGAACATGTAATTTTTTTGTACCGTAGCATCGCTTCGTTCACTGGCTCCTAGTACCTACAAGTTATGAGGGGAGGCTTGGGGGTGGCCAATTCCGCCCAGGCGCAGAAAACGCTAGGGGCTGCTAGCCAATTGCGCGACATCCCGCACTCTCGGATCGTGCATGTCCGCAATAATTAGACTACACATTGCACCGACTCCACATTTGGACTCTAGACAATGCTACACCATTTGAGCGCAGGCACACCCTCTCACTCGTCTCCTGAATATACTTTATAGACATTATTTTATTCCTTCGCCCAAATCCGCAGCCACGTGACCCACCAGCCCCAGCCGTGCCTTCACCACAGCCAGCGGCGAGCACAAGTACAACTACATGGCTGGACGGATGCCTTACGGCGACGATGCAGCGCATGGACCCAAGCAGCTCGCGTATGTGGCGCTCATCCAGCAACTAAACGAACGGTTGGAGCACGAACACCATATCAATCACAAGCTTTCGCATCTCCTCCATGTGCTAGACACATTCAACGAGACGATTTCGCATTTGAACATCCAATTTGATTTCGTGCTCGAAAATCAGCGTGGCATCAAGTTTTTTGGCATCCCCCTCTTTTCCAACAAAACATTGTTGCCGATATTTGATCCGCCCAACTTCCAGCTGATCCACGAGAAACCGGTGTTGCTATCCAACAACACGATCTCCAATTACCCTTTACCAGATCTCATGTGGAAATGGTCCTGGGACACATGGTACGTGTTGATGTATAATGATGTAGACGACCAGGGGTGGGTCTACTCTAATATAGCATTCAATAAAGCGGTGAGCGATTCGCGCTGGAAGGGGAAGTACTATACGGGCAATTTTGTGCGTAGGCGCGTTTGGATCCGAATGAGAGAGCGGGGGGAAGTGCCGGAGGAGCCTGTAGGAAAGACGTCGCTAGTGGTGGGGAGTACGCACAAAAAACCATATAGCATATAAAGTACGTAGCAAGAACATAGTTAGCAAAACCATATAGCATATAAAGCACATTAGCAAAACCATAGTATAGCATAAAGCACATTAGCATAGAATTAAGCAACAACACATAGAAATAAAGAGTAAGATCAGTGCGGGTATTACAGTAACGTAGTGCAATAGCACCAGTGTAGTTGCAGTAGTGTTGCCCCAGTAGTGTAGTGACTTTTGGAAACCCCAATCTGCTTGTCTTTGATTGATGTGTTGCTACACATTAGCATCAAGACATTCAGTATGTGTGTATTCACATGTTAGGAGGATAGTTTTAAGTGAATATAAGAGAATGAAAAGAGAATGTATTGATAGAGCTTATACTAATGAATTGATATTGGTGCCAGCGTATAGTCCAATGTGTACCGAGTAACTATTCTTGCAGCCATTTGACAGCCATACGGATGTTTTTCTGAGGCTGACTAAGCATTTTGCAGCAAATATACATTGCAACCAACAACAACAGCCAACAAGCAATGGATATCTCGATTCCGTTGGCATTATCTATAGTCAGGTACCGTAACCGGACCAATTCCACTGGCAGCTACAAAAGTATGTAATTTTGGCAGTATTCAGAGAGCTACTAACCCCAGAAATCGTCGAGTCTCTCCAGGGCCTGTTGGAGCAACGGCCAAAGAAAGTGAGCACGTACAAAGTAACAAAGGAACCCGTAAAACAGACAAAGCAGATAAGTCAGATACCACAGATACAATACGTAGCTTTTAAAGCACCTAAAGCACCTAAAGCACCTAAATTACCTAAAATATCTAAGGTAACTAAAGTAAATAGATCGCCGTCTTACGCACGGCCCACCGTATGTAGTAGAACAAGATCCAAAACGCAGCTTGGGCTTGGCCAAACAAACGGCTTCTTGCCTAAAGTTTATTTTAGAAGAAAGCTTCCAGATAGCCTCATCTACAACATGCTAGCCAAGTTTGGTATTGACTTTCAGGACGAAACAACATGGAAGGTCGTGGGCTCCGAAGCTGCTCTTATCGCAGCCTTGAAAAATCTCGTAAGGTGGAAGAATCTGCATAAAACCCAAGTTTTGGTGGATCTCTTCACACAGGCAATAGTGAAAAGTACCCAAACCACACCTTCTCTTTCCGAAACATGGTTCCAGAACCTCCATGAGTGTGCTCTCGAGGTGATTTTTTCAGAAACAGCGTTCAACCTGTACATCCTGGCAAAATTTGCAGCCATTCTCACCATCTACGAGGCTATTCGCAGCGATTCGTACAAAAAGCACTGGGCTACCATTGTAAGATCTCTGTTGTCAAGTATATATAGATTGGCGGAGCTCAGCAATGTCTGCTCTGCTAATACCCGTAGTCCATCGGCCCAAAGCATAATTGATAAAAACAAGCTTTTTTTGAGAGGATCCTCCTATTTCTGGGAGAACAAGGGCATTATTCTGGCTGATTTGATCCGACATCTTGTCAAGTTCCAGCTTAAGATAATCAGAATGTTCCAGACAAAAAGCCTTGATAAAAAGCTCTTGATGGCTATATTGCTCTTTTATAATGATGCCGAAGTCTTGAAGTACTACAATTCGCTAATTTAACCAACCAAAAAGGAGAATTATTAAAGAACAGAAAGTAACTGAAAATACTACGTACCTGATTTACACCTTTGGGCTTAAATGTATAAGCTATAAACTACTAGCTACTTCGCTAGTTTAACTTTTAAAATTCTTGCAGTGCTATTGCTGAAAAATAGCTAAAGTTACTAGTCTCTTGCTTTTAGATCGTCTGCATGAAGTCGCAACCAAGACTAATATTTAATCAGTGATTCAAACATGAATTCATGAGCAGTACCTCAGCTACAAATAACTTATATTCCTCATCCGCAATATATGTTTTAACACAGTAAGAAATACTGAATCTAGTCTAATTCAAGACTGCCTAAGCAAAAGCCTTGAAAGCTTTTTAATATTGCAACTTTTGAGAGGATCTTGGATACCATGAAGTATTAGAGATGTACGTCAAGCAATTACTGATGTCTACTAACTAGAAGGAAAATATATATCGTTAGAATTCATCCATTCTATCATATGGATAATGTATGAAATTGGTTATTCCTTAGGGATATATACTGAAGGAAGTCGGCATTCGTCACACATACATAGGTGCAAGCTCTTAAGAAAATGTTAGTTACGCTAGTATTTTAGGATTAATTGAAATGATATGAAATCTATGTAGGTTATTTAAATGACGGCGTAGGATATGTAACCCCTTAATAAAAGTGATTCATTCTAGTATGAATCGACTGGGTACAATATAGGCATGGTTTCTCTCTAGTTATGCCACAATAAATAATACTTGAGCCATACTACAGATGAGAATGTCAGTTGAATAATCTAGCAATTAATATGAGAATTCATTGTTACTTTTCAAAGCTATTATACTTACTATTAAACAGCTTATTACTAGTCCAGTTACGTCGACGGATATCAACTATGGTAAGCTACACTATTAGTCTATTACCTCAAGAACTTTTGAACGCTGTAGACACCCCACTACTCAAATTGTTCAAAAATATAACAATTACTGGTCTATTACTTTAAGTACTTAAGCTATCACTTTACTAGTCTAGTTACCTCAAAAACTTTACAGGTTGTTAAACGCACTGGTTTAATTGAGTACTTCAGAGATTTTTTTTGACAACACTTCATAGTTTAATTGCCAAAGGATTCTCAGACCTAACTTTCGCAGCCATTTCTTATTGATGCACAATACCAGCTTAATGATATACTCTTTGTGTATTGCATATTTCGTACTTCGATCTATTACCGCATTAGTCTACCTCTTGACAGCTATTGATAATCACTTCTAATTGACATATTTAAGCTATTATACATTTTCTATTTGCTAGAACTAGCTAATATTTATGATACATATTTTATTAGCTTAAGAAATAGCTAAAGCTAGTTCTTGCTAGTTCTTAGGTGTTTATCTCTTTAAGTACCTTACAGAGGAATTATTAAATACATAGCTGAGACCACTCAAAACCGTAGTAGTTCCCACCAATATGCCCATGCCCTGGAAGTACACGTCCAAATCGGCCAAGATCAACTGTTCAACCACCGGCTTAAACACCAATCCCCCCAAATACAACATCTGCAACCCCGTATTGACCTTTCCAAGCATGTTGGGATGCACGCTGATGGTCTCGTTCTTGGCGATGTTGAGAAACTTACCCCACGTCTTGGGCGGGGAAATGGTTTTGTACCGGTAGTAAAACGACATGAAGCTCAACATGACGTCGCGGCCGATGATCAAAGAGGCCACGAGCGCCGGGATACAGTTGATATACGCTAAAGACAAGGTGCAGACGGTCATCAAGAACTTGTCAGCCAAGGGGTCGATGATGGAGCCCACCACCGACTTCATGTTCCACTTTCTTGCTATATACCCATCGATAAAGTCAGTTATACACGAATACAGAAACAACAGCAACGCCATCGTGGTGTCTCCTTTGACGATAAAGTAGCCAATGAACGGAGTGGTGGCGATTCTAGTTATAGTGAGTATGTTCGGTATAGTGTAGATGGAAGACTTGGGAGGAACCACGGGTACTTCCGACCCGTTCTGTACCCCCAACTCCCCCTTAACAGTATCTATGTGTTTATTTTCTATAGATTCCTCCTTCTTTGGTGTTTTGAGTGAAAAGCACCTCTTTTGAAACGAATGCTTGACAAATGCGCTACAACTGGGTCTGGCAACTGGGGGGATGCGGACAGGCACTCTGCAGTTACTAGACAACGCTCTGAACGTTATAGCGGGATTTATCAAGCGCCCTAACATAGTACAATACCAATAATACTTAACTCAGTTACTCAATTATCAATTATCAATTATACGTCAAGAAGCAAGCACGCGAGTGATTGAAAAATCGCACGCAGTAAATAACTAGACAAATAGAATAAGACAGAAATTAGACAGAAATAAGACAAGAAGTATGCAATAGAGTAGGGACTAAAAGTAAACTTGTCTTTTATGTCTTGACCTATTGTCAATTCTCAGTTCTTTTACAACATTACAAATACTCCATTTCTTCCACTCCCTACTAACCCTTCTTTACTCTATTTGTCCTGTATAGACTAATCAAAATTTTTACGCGAAGTAAATGAAAAGTATTGACTGAATAAAAGAATAAAGAAGAATAAAGAAGAAGACAAGACTATTTAATTGAAACTCGTTACTTTGTATTCAGAATTATCGATTATAAAAAGAGTTTTATTCGTTTTATTCACGTTTTGTCATGTCGCTCAAACTTCCACAAGCCCCCAACTCCGGGTTGTTTAAACAGGGCTACCAGTCGCATTCAGCAGCCGATGGGGTGATTGTCCAGAACGTCCAGGCGGTGCGTGAAATCTCGTCCATTTTGTTGACCAGCATGGGCCCCAGCGGAAGAAACAAGATCATTGTTAACAAATTGGGCAAAATCTTCATAACCAACGACGCCGCCACCATGTTGAACGAGCTCGAAATCATCCACCCCGTGGTCAAGATTTTGATCATGGCATCGAAACAGCAGGAGTTTGAAATGGGCGACAACACCAATTTGGTGATAATTTTGGCGGGCGAATTTTTGAATGTCGCGGAAAAGTTGCTTACGTTAGGCTTGAACGTGACCGAGATCATCCAGGGGTTCAACTTGGCCAACAAGTTTGTCAACGAACTGTTGGACAAATTGGTCGTAGACAATGTAGAGAGCGTGACGGAGGCCTCGGAACTCCTCAAGGTGATCAAACCGGTCATTTCCGCCAAGCAGTACGGGTGCGAAGAGACCATCTCCGCGCTTGTAGTCGAGGCGGTGCAGAACATCTTGAACCCGAAAAACCCCAAGGCGTTCAATATCGACAATATCAGAGTAGTCAAGATCATGGGCTCGTCGTTGAGCAACTCCCAGGTCATCAAGGGAATGGTTTTCCCCAGAGAACCCGAGGGAGCCGTCAAAAACATCTCCGAAAAGGCCCAGGTTGTAGTTTTCACCTGTCCTATCGACATCAGCACCACCGAAACCAAAGGCACGGTGCTATTGCACAACGCCAGCGAGATGTTGAACTTTTCCAAGGGCGAGGAAGAGCAATTGGACCAGATGTGTAGAGAGATTTACGACTCCGGCGTCAAGGTGATCATCGCCGGCTCCTCCATTGGCGAGTTGGCGTTGCACTACTTCAACAAGTACAATATCTTGGTGTTGAAGGTGCCATCCAAGTTCGATTTGAGGAGAATCTGCCAGGTCTGCGGCGCCACGCCCTTGCCTAGATTGGGTGCTCCCATGCCGGAGGAAATGGGTGTGATTGACGTGATTGAGACCAAGGAAATCGGCGGCGACAGAGTGACTGTATTCAGACAAGACGAGTCTATTTCCAGAACCTCCACCATTGTGTTGAGAGGAGCTACTCAGAACAACTTGGACGACATCGAAAGAGCCATTGACGACGGGGTCAACGCCATCAAGGGGTTGTTGCAAGACAACAGATTGTTACCTGGAGCCGGCGCTGTAGAAATCGAGTTGATCAAGTTGGTCACCAAGTACGGAGAAAACACCCCTGGTTTGTTGCAGATCGCCATCAAGCACTTTGCCAAAGCGTTTGAGGTGATTCCACGGGTTTTGGCCGAAACCTCCGGCTTGGACTCGTCGGAAATCTTGAGTAAATTGTACGCTGCCCATTCCACCGACGCCGGCTTGAAATTGGGTGTAAATGTAGAGGACGATGAGTTGGTTGATGTCACTGAATCGGGCATCTACGACTTGTTATCTGCCAAGAAATCGGCCATAAATTTGGCGGTGGAATCCACCAGCACCATCTTGTCTATTGATCAAATCATCATGGCCAAGAGAGCCGGTGGTCCCCAAATGCCCAAGCAGCCAAGACCTGGTAACTGGGACCAAGCCGATTAAATATGTATAATATAATTACATAAAACATAATTACATCAAATTAATAAACCATTATCTAAGAAGGTAAGCTAATATTTACTCTGTTAATTATCAACATTTATCACCAATTCTCAGAACAAACATTAAAGTCACTCACTAGAACACTCATAAGAACCTAGTACTCTTCAATATTGTAGTATCATTACATCTGCCTAACAAAAAGAATACTTACACTCAATTAGAGCCTAGCACTCTAATATCCAGCACTCCATCGAGCCTCTTATTTGGTTTTTCGCAGCCACTCCACCAGTCAGCCTTGATACTACTACACTATAAATGGTATTGTCTTGATAAAATATATCACATGTTAGCTAAATCAATTGCTTCCTATAATGTTGATTAATGTAAATGATAATATTGTGACTGTAATAGTCTTATTCAATTTGATAGCAGCTCGTTACTAGATACCACCTCACCAAAATCTACTCCTTACTTTCTGTTAATGTTCGAAATTCGATAGTATAGTAAAGAAACGATTTTATAAAAGATTAGATTATTATAGCACCATGCTCACCAATGTGCTAATTGTTAGTTTTACACCATTCAAATAAAGTTGGTTTAGCTACGTTACTGAAGGAGTGAGTTGTAGGGATTTTATATCCCGCGAACTAGTGACCAGTGTATTTATTGCATTGCTAGTATGGATAACAATGATTCTTATCGATTGCAACCTGCCTCGCTGGTTGCAAAGAAGATTTTCGATTTCGATTTGGGTAATTGAGTATTGCTGCAACTAAGCTTAACGGTTGCAAAATTCGTTAGAGATCTTGATTGCGAAGTGTCACCGATGATAGTAACACTTAGCAAAAGATTTGAGCATACAAGTACCTCTAGTACTTTGCGAAAACAATTATACATTATATCAATTAATTATAGTACCTTTCTCACCAATATACTTCCCTATGTATATCAACTGTTAATGAAGATTTCAATAATTTTCTTCAAAATATTTTAGTCCAAATTTATGAAGGGTCGTTTTGAACGGTTGCTCTACTTCCTTGTTCCACTCATTTTCTATTATATTTTCTACTCCTATTATTCTGGGAATACCTGCCTCTCAATTGCTCTTCTATCATACTGCTCTCGTTACTTTTCAATGAGGTAGACTTCTACTAGATGGCTGCAAAAAACTTTATGTTTCAATATTTTTGTAGCTTTCTACTTTCTGTGTATGGTCATAAATCTATACTCATGTTTTTAGTATCCAGCTGTCCCAGTTTCGAAAGCAAGATGATACAGTGTAAGTTTTCTTTTCGAGAGTGCTTGATGTTATAGTTCTGGATGTTGAAGTACCATTCTTGTTTAAAGGGCTGGATTTTGGAGTGCTCCATACCTTTCAATTTCCCTTCTATATACTTTGTATTACCTACTACTCCATTTCTCCTCTCTCCACCTTTATCAGTTCTTTCCCTCCACCCTTCTTATTCACTTACTACCCACTAACCTCCACTTAATCACCATTGTTACCTTTATACTATTAAATCTCCACCATTCGATTTATTTTCACAATTCTTACTTCTATTTTAGTCTATTTCTCTACCAATTGTTACAAACTTTTCAATCTTGTCCAAGTCTTTAAGACCGTTGCTCTCCACCCCACCACTCACATCAAACCCCACCACATTTTTCACCTTCCCAGCTTCACTAAGATTGTCAGGATTGAGTCCTCCGGCCAATATAAACCGCCCAAAGTCCATTTTACCCACACACTCCCAGTCTATAGTCTTGCCTTCTCCGCCAGCCTCGGAGTCGAGCAACGGAATCAAAAGCTTGTTTTCGCGCGCAACATATTTGACATGCTCTTCCAACAACGCTTTGTCGTTGGGAACTACATACCTAGCTATAATACCAAACTGATGGTCTTTTTGTACATACTGAAGCTTGTCTTCACTTCCGTGTAGCTGAATGAAGTCGAGTTGCAACTTTTGGGCGATTTCAAAAACCTCGTCTATTGGCTGGTTGCGGAACACTCCCACTGCAAATGGGCCGTTTTCCACCACCAACAGCACCAAGTTCTCGTAGTATTGGATTGGATTGGTGTTCTGCTCGCTGTTTAAAGCGGCCATAAGCTGCTGTGCAGTTTGGATCTTTCTCCCGCGCGCTTTTCTGGTGTCTTTCGCTCTCTGACTAATCTGCTTGGCCACCTCGCTATCAATAGTGCGGGCTCTTCCCGGCACGAGAATGAACCCGAGCAAGTCTGCGCCGGTATCTATGGCCTTCTGGGCCGCTTCTGTGCTTTTCAAACCGCAAATCTTTACTATTCTAGGCATGCTTGATACTTCTTTTGATCAACTCGATTATTTAATTTTTCGATTCTGTGACTCGCAGTTTTTGCTGAAAAATAGACTGCAAAAAGACGAGCGAACCAGAAACAAAGATTACAAATTGTAGAGTAGGTACTATGATATTGATAAACGTATCTCATAGTGATCCTTTTAGTGGCTATTTACTATTAGAATTGACTGGAATTGTCCAAGGGTATGTATAAAATTAAATACGTAAAATGGTAATGTAATTAGCCATGTGAAAGCCTGCATAAGAGGATGGTAGAAAGAAGTACCAAATCTAAAGAACCCTATCATCACCTTGAGAAAATATCTAGAAAAAACATCACCTAGGGATGTTATTTAAAGAATTGTTATAGTCAGTGATCAACCTTTATGAGATATTTTTTTGAGTTTAGCTTAATCTGCTACATTTGAATAAAATTAATGGTTGCGAATTTCCAGAGTTATCAAGGCGAATGAAAATACTATTCCTCGAAACAAATAGGTACATATTTGAATACCTCATATGAGATCATAGAATCTTAGTATAACTTGGTATGATAAGTACTCCCAAGATGTATTTTCACCTCGCCTGATATAATACCTCATTTTTTTGATAAATAGAAACTTTCTCTTCTCAGACCAAAATGATCGTTACTTTCATGAAAGATCCTAGTGTTTAGGGTAGTGCAGATCTGACACAGCCAGACCACCCATCAATGAATCACAATCCAAGTATATTTATTCTTCTATACATATCTCGCAAATCAAGAACTGACACTAATCTGAATTCATTAATCCAAGTATTTTTCTGCAGCAATGTTTCTAATCTAGTACATTAATCCAAGTATATTTCTGGTGCAAGGTTTCTTCTAATCTCTCTTTATCTGACTCAGAAAGTCCTTCTTCTACTAAGCTGTTTCTTGTAATTATTGAATTATATTAGACAATTGCACTTTCCAGAAAGCACTGCCAATTTAGTAAATCAAATACCTAGTAGAGATGAGTAGCTAATAATACTAGAAAACCGCATTGAAGAGTTCAAAATAGATTGTTCTATCTAATCCTGGTCTTTGCGGAAAAACTTGCCAAAGTTCTTGAAGTTTTCATTCAATTTGATAACATGGTTCTCTCCGTTCAAAGCAAAGTCTCGAAGGTTCTTTTCAAAGTTATTGATGGGTCCAGGCAACAACCGAGGCGACTTAATTCCATTCGTTGGGGTACTTTGGGTTTGGTTTTGCACCTTTTCCTCTTCTTCACCCTCCATATTCGTAAGCAATGTGCTCTGCTCTATTAACTGGGAGTTGTCTACACGGAGCTGGAGCTTAAATGTCTCTATATACTTGGACTGGCTGTCTATGCCTTTTAATGCCAAGATCTTGGCCAAGTTACTGACAGACTTGTCGCCAATATTCTGGAAGTAACTCTCGATAAAATCGTCTACAGGAAGGGGCGGAGTGGCCACCACTTTAAGAATAGCCTCGAGACTACTGAACTCGCGAGATACAAGACTGTGGTACGATTTGGATACCTTTTTCTCCAGAGAATCCGGGTCATAGTTGGGATCGGAAAAAAGGGGGAAGTCTAGTGCCAAAGTCTTTAGCGATTCTACATCTCTGCTCAACTGCTCGACGTTTGTTAAGGTCAATGGTTTGGCAAAGCGGAGGTGGTTGGCAAACAAGTTGACCAACATTTCGACCAACTTGTTGTCGAAATTACGCACGTAGCTGTCTCGGATAATCAATGGCGACACGATATGCAAATTCTGCACTACAATACGTTTCATTTCGTCCATGTATGGAGAAACCGAAGCCGCCGAATTGTCATTATTGCGCCAGTTTGCATTTTCAAACTGTCGCCAGCTGACCTTTAGATCTAGTGAGATCTTGATAAGCAAGTTCGATACGGCTTTATTTATAAGACGATAGTAGATATCTTTGGTGTTATCGAAAGATACTTTTGAGCGGAGTCTGGGAGCAATATTTGCAGCCATCGAGTCGTGAAGCTCGCTGATATTGTTAAGAACGTAGTCTCCAGTATTGAGCAACATCGTCAAGTACTTAGCAGCATCAGGGCCGTTTCCAGCAAGATCGTCGTCGTTTTTGGGCAAGATCAGCAAGAGAATACGGTTGTGATACTCGGCCAAGACGTTGTTAAACAAGCCGGCCAAGTCCAAGAGAACTTCGCCGTTGGTGATCCGAACAAGCTGGGCTACGATCTTGTTGAGACATCTGAATAGTTCTATAGAGGAGTTGGCAATATTGGGCACATTATTGACTTTGAGCTTGGCAAGAAACTCCGCGGTATCTTTATCGTTGAGCTCTTCAGGAAGCTGCGGAGCACCAAGAAACTCCACCATTTTGGACGCCAAGTAACGTTCCTGCTCCTTGATATACACCAAGAGATACGGCTCAAACGCTTTAGAGATGATCTGGTTAAAAGTATCTGTTTTGAACCGCTCGTTGAGCGACTTTTCAAACTCAAGAGAAACAACCAAATTGTCCATCAAGCTCTTCGAATCCACCTCTTTCCGCCGCAACAAGTCCATGATATCCTGGCTGGTTATCTTACAGAAGATCTTGGCCAATTCAAGCACAATGTTCCAGTCGGCCGGGAAGATTTTGGCGTATTTGGCCTGGACAGTGTTGAGAGTATTGTTAAAGTATATAAAGCGCCTTTGCAAGTTCTCGAGCGAGCCTGCTTCCTCGGATATGTTGAAGATGGTCTTGATTTCCTTGAGCCGGTGGTTATAAAACACGTTCAAGAGCTTATCCTTGTACTTGGGGTCGATTAGGTACAAAACTTCACAGCCAAATGCTAACAGGCTGGTGTCTACGGAGCTATCTGCGGTATTTATATCCTCGAAATCGTTAAAAATGTCATCCACCAATTTGTTCTGGGTGGTTGTGATCAGCAAGTGGATGGCATTGATCTGGTCAATTGACCGGTACGGCTTGAAATATTCAAGCAACTGCTTGATGACGCCGAGGAGCTGCAAGATCTCGTGGTATTTGTGCGTGGCGATGATGCTGACCAAGGTGTTGTTGGCGTTGATGAGCATCTGGAGCCGTTTGACCACCGTCATGGTCAAGACCAAGTTCTTTTTGTACGAATCGAGTTGCTGTATGGACGACGTCATGGCCGCAATGGACTCCTGCATGGCCTGCGAGTGCGATTTGACGGTGTGGATGGAGCTGACGAGCGTTTTGGTGTCTGGGCGTAGATCGGTATAGCTTTCGTTGTACTTTGCGACATCAGCCGCGATGGAGGCGTTGAGCTGGGTTTTGTAGCGGTGGGTGTGTTCTAGGATGGCGGGGAGCTCGTCTAGAGTGTCGGGCGCGGTGAATATGGATCGTATGTCGTACATCGTACACAATACTAACGATGGACACTGATGAACACTAACGATAATGAAGGAAGATAGCGAAAAATAACAGTGCGAAAGAGAATAGTGCGAATTGTAGGAGAAAAGAAGTATAGTGCGAATTATAGTGCGAATTATAGCGAGAATTATAGTAAGAATTATAGTGAGGATTATAGTGAGAAAAGATTTATAGTGATAGACTGTGAGTGTAGTGAGTGGGAAAAGACTGTGTGAAAGAGAAGTGCGAAGATGGTGGAGCTAGTGAGAACTAGCGCCAGTGTAATTGTGAGGGTGAGAAGAGATTAGTGAGAGCCAAAAATAGTGGGAGCGAAAGAGAGTTAGTGAAAGCTAGTGAGAGCTAGTGAGAGCTAGTGAGAGCTAGTGAGAGCTAGTGAGAGCTAGTGAGAGCTAGTGAGAGCTAGTGAGAGCTAGTTAGAATAGTATAGATAAGCAATCCGAGGATACTGAGGCTTAATCTGGATTTAAAGGTGCCTTGTATAGGAGTTACTATAATCATAAAGAGTAATTGGTCAATTGCCTAGGATCTGTTCAGGTAAGGTATTTGTTGTCTCCGAGCTGAAAATTAAGTTAGATGGTAGTGGGCGTAGTAAAATAGTGAGAGTTAGAGGTAGCGAGAACTAAATAGCGAGAAATAAGTAGCGACAGTAGGCAAAAATAGTGCGAAGTAGCATAAGTGTAAGCACAGGAATTGGGAATGTAAAGTGCTAGAGTGCTAGGATTCTTTAGAGTTCTAGATTTTGAGTGCTGAAGTTTAAGTGCCGGAGTGCCAGAGTGCAGGTTCTTTTTGTAGTGCATGTTCAAGAGTGCGTAGGCTTTCCTCAATAGAGGCCAATATGTTTAGTGTTCTTTGTTAATGAGGTATAGCTTGTGCGGTGTGTTGAAAGTGGTTGATTATGATTTCAATTCTCTGGCTGATGTTTTTACGAGTGCTTGTGGTATGTATAAGTTTCTAGTAATGGCTTCAATTCTCGCCATCAATTTGCATAAAAGTTGCAAAATAGCTGCAAATTTGTCAAATTCTATTTCGGAATGAATGGTGATAAAGAATGATGGAGTTAGGATGTAGAGGATGTAGAGTGTTGGATGAGTGCTTGGCTTTTTTATAGACTTCAGGCGACGCGAGTCGTACTCTATCGCAGTGCAAGAACATGGACCGTAGCACTTCTCAGGATACGCCAAGGCACTCTGAACATCCCCGTACTTTTCGTGAGCACTTCCTATTCTATTACTGTATGTATGAAATTGGGTGTTTTTACAGGTAACTTATACACTAATTGAGCTCATCAAGCAACTTACATCAATTAGAAGCGTGTTGGTGTGTTATGTTTCTTTATGCTTACTCTATATTGTATGAGCTCACTGTGAGGAAGAGAGCAAGGGCTCGAGAAATAGTGAGGTTACAAGGACACAATCGGAAGATGTTGGAGTGAAAGTAGGGATAGAGCAGGTAGAGAGATGGTAGATTACGGAAGGTAGATGTGTAAACAGACTAGGGTGCTGCTGATTAGTGAGAAATGAGATTAGATAAATGAGAAGGTAGAGGAAGTGAGGGTGAGTGTGAGAGTGAGGGTGAGAGTGAGATTAGCGCGTCGAGAGAATAGTGTGGAAAGTGTGAGCACGGATGTTCAGAGCGCAGGATGTTTAGATGTAGAGTGCAGCATGTTTCTATCAAAGAATGTGAGACGTTGGGGTGTTTTGGCTGTCCTTTGAAATGTGCTTGAAGAATGTTTTTATTAGAGGACGTTTGTGAGAGGAATAGTGAGAGTAGTGAGTAGTGAGACTAGAGTAGTGAGAATAGAGTAGTGAATAGTGAGTAGCGAGAGTATGTCTGTGTATACTTCTGTGTATACTTCTGTGTATACTTCTGTGTATACTTCTGTGTACTGTGCATTACTTAAGCCACTGCATTGTTGCAACAATAGTTGCTGGTGGCTTAAGATCATCACGAAAATAAACAAGCCCCAGTAATTCTACAAGCCCCAGGATAATCTGACCAAGCCGCAGAGATCTTTCTATCAATTGTAATCAGTGACAGCCCAATTCAGCTGCAAATTGCAATTATTTTGCCTGAGTGGCGATAATAACGGATGTGCAGCTCATGAGACCATTGGGGTCCAACTCAGAAGCACCGTATTGCCCGAAGCAGAAGACGCACGTCGCCCAATGTGTACATAGAGGGGTTAGGAAACTTTGGAAAAGGGCCGTATTCTCCCCACTTCGCTGGCCACCTTCCGAACAGGGAAGGTCGCCGTCACGTGAGCCGAACGCTATTTTAGTTTTCACTCTGCGGAGCGACGTGGGGCCACGCAGAAAACTTCCTAGCACTCATGAAAAAGTCGCTAAAGCTCCGAGCCCTAAAACATTAGACGGTTAATGCCAACAAAGAGAGCTAAGTAGGTTTTGGTAGGTTTTGGTAGGTTTTCGTAGATTCAAGCAGACTTTGTAGAGTCTGTCTATTTCTTTATTTAGCAAAGCGGGGCACAGCAGTCTTGTCGACCGTTGCAATCTGGCTTCCTCCCTTTGTCGACCATTTGTCTTCTGTTTGTCTTTTGTCTTCCCATTCCAGCAATTAGAGACAGGGCTGTAATTTCCTAATTAGGAAGTGTTCGTTGAAAAAGTTGCAACACAATTTATGTTCTCCATACGAGCACTCGACGGAAAGTTTATAAAGAGCCCAAGCCCACCACAGCGCAAGAAGTACACCACGATACCCAAACATCCAACCCACCTACACTCTACACTACCTACACCTCCCCACACTTATTCCTGAGTAGAACTCAAAACACCTGCATAGCTTTGCGACATTCCACGACATCGATTATTCGCAAAATCAGGGGAAATAGACAACTACAAGAGTAGACTAACAGAAACTACTCGACATCAACATAACCAATTCGCATGGCACGTTTCAAGTTTGGCAAGAAAAAGAAAGATACCGGCCCCGAAACCGAATCGATCACCAGTGCGGACAACACCAAAGGACTGATTGACGCCATGCCCATTAAGAGAGGGGACTCCATAAAAGACAGCGCGGGCGTGTACTCGACCGCGGCGCACGGGCAGCCTGCTCCACTGATCCACTCGCAGATCCCCGCAGACATCTCCACCACCTCCCACACGTCCGTGCCGGAGATAAGGGTCAACAAGAACATCACCAACGCAACCACCCCTTGGAAGCGCTTCAAGTTGTTCAACTCGCCCTTCCCGCGGTATAGGCACGCCGCCGCGAGCATCAGCAGCGAAAAGAACGAGATTTTCCTCATGGGAGGCCTAAAGGAGGGGTCTGTGTTTGGCGACACATGGAAGATCGTTCCCGACGAAACCCACGGCGACGTCGTGGGGTACACCAGTAAATCTGTAGATGTAGCCAACTTGAACCATCCACCGGCAAGAGTGGGCCACTCCGCTGTATTGTGCGGCAACGCCTTCATTGTCTACGGCGGCGACACCGTTGATACCGACTTCAACGGGTTCCCCGACAACAACTTCTATTTATTCAACATCAACAACTCCAAGTACACCATTCCGTCGCACATCTTGAACAAGCCCAACGGACGGTACGGGCACACGATCGGCGTGGTCTCTCTCAACAACACGCTGTCGCGGCTCTACTTGTTCGGGGGCCAGTTGGAAAACGATGTGTTTAGCGATTTGTACTACTTTGAGTTGAACACGTTCAAGTCGCCCAAGGCGCGCTGGGAGCTCGTGGAGCCGCTCAACAACTTCAAGCCGCCGCCCTTGACGAACCACTCGATGTCCATCTACAAGAACAAGATCTACATATTTGGGGGTGTGTACAACAACGAAAAAGTGAGCAACGATTTATGGAGTTTTGATGCGTTGGTCAACAAATGGTCGCAGATCCCCACGCTGGGCGCGGTGCCATTGCCTGTCAACGAGCATTCCGCGGTGATTGTCAACGACAAATTGTATGTGTACGGCGGGAACGACTTTAGCGGCATCATTTACAACTCGTTGTACGTTTTGGACTTGCGCACGTTCGTGTGGTCCAAGATGCCCGACGACCCGGCTCATCCCGCCAACGCCTTGGGCCCCGGCCCTCGCTGCGGCCACTCCATGACCTACTTGCCCAAGTACCACAAGTTGGTGATCATGGGCGGCGACAAAAACGACTACATTGTAGACGATCCGGCCAACTTCGACACCTACGAGGAGTACAACGGCGAGGAGTTTGGCACCATGATCTATGAGTTGGACGTAGACCTTTTGGACCACTTTGTCAGCGACAAGGTGCCTGAGAAGGCGAGCCTGCAGGCCACCCCTAAAAAGATGGCTGCCTCGGCCGCCGCTGTAGCCACATCTCCCGATCCTTCCAGACCGGACGGGCCTTCTTCGGCCTTGAGACAATCGTACGAGCGCCATGCACGCAGTTTCTCAGCGGGCCCTGAAGATTTCAGGACTCCCGATGCTTCTCCCGAGAGAGCAAAGAAACTTAATGGCGAGAAGCCTGTAAATCCTGATGTAAATCTTACTGACGAGATTCATCCTCTTAATCCGTACAAAGAGCAATCTAGAAAAGCACCATCTCCAGAGATTGCTAGAGACTCAACAGAGGTTTCTGTACCAAGAGAAGATTCTGTACCAAGAGAGGTTTCTGTACCAAGAGAAGTTGAGGTTGAAGTGCCTGAGTTTCCTGTAGAAAGTCGTAACGGCAAGTCGAATGGGGTTTCGGAAGATGTCAAGAAGATCATTTCGGAATTGACCAACGAACTCGACGAACTCAAAGCTTCCACCAAGCTCCAGATGCAAAATGCCACCGAAAGAATCCACAACTTGGAGCAGGAAAACGCCGCCTTGGTTCAGTCCCACCAGCACGATACGGAAAACTACGAAAAGAGATTGCAAGAAAAAGACTTGTTGATCCAAGAATTGAAGGCCACCGTCGATCCGTCCGTGTTGAATGTAGAAAACCCTGAAGCGGGCAATATCTCGGAATTGTCCAAGTACAAGTTGGACAGACTCGAGCTTACCAACAAGCTATTGTACTTGGAGCAAGAAAACTTGAGGTTGACGGAAAAGCAAGAGAGATTCGAGCCGTTCATGAACAACCAGATCGGCGGCTTGGCCAAGTTCCAGAAGATCATCAAGGTCCAGGAAGAAAAGATCCATAAGTTGTCGCAGCAAGTGAAAGACGAGTTGGTTTTGCACAAGCAGATCAACGAATGGAAGGCCAAGCACGACAACTTGCAGATGGAGTTTGACCAGTACAAAACGATTTACTACGACGACCCTGTATCGGACGACGAGGAAATCGAAGTAGAAGACGCACAAGGAACCCGCTCGATCATGAGCGGAGCCACCAGAAGATCCAAGAGAGATATCTCGTCCCACTTGGAGAATTTGGTTTCTGCGTGGAACGTCAAGGCCACGGATCCTTCGAGAGAAGCCGGCGACGAAGAACCCGCCAATGCCAACAACGCCTTTGTCCAAAAGCTCCAGGGCCAAATCAACGATCTCTTACGAGTTAGCAAACAGAACGAAGAAAAGGCTCAAGAGGAGATTGGCAGAGTCAGAGAAGAGTTGGCTGAAAAGTTGAATAGCTTGCGTATGTTTGAAGAAAACTACCGCGATGCCATCCAGTCGGTCAACAACACCAGCAAAGCGTTGAAGTTGAACGAAGAGGAAATCAGAAACCAGAAATTGTTGGTGGAAAAATTGACCAAGGAAAATAACGAGCTCAATTTGTACGTGAAAGCCGCCAAAAGACACAGCTCCAAGCAGCCTCTTCCTTTGCAACAAGGCCAGCCGCTCAATTCACACGCCATTCCTGAAGAAGACGAGCAGGATGCGGACTTGGACGAAAGCAGCGCCATCAACAATGCCCATTTTAACATGAAGATCCAGGACTTGGAAGCTAACTTGTACATCTTGTCGCAAGAGAGAGACCAGTTGAAGGATACCGTGACCAGTTTACAGAAGCAGCTCTACTTCAAGGGTAATAATTGAGTGCCAGTAATGGAAAGTACTGGAACCTTTTGACAAGCGATCCGGTGGCTCTCATGGCCTAAACTCATTAACGAATCCCGATGACTCTTCATGAACTATGAAAAAAGTAATATATGTACCAGCGAATTGAGGCGAGCAAAGCGAGCCGAATGAGCCCTACTGTAGAGTAAACATGTAGTGCGTGAAGCCCTACTGTAGAGCAAATAACATGCAGTGCAGTGAAGCCCTACTGTAGAGTAAATAACATGTAGTGGAGTGAGCGAGCCACTACTGTAGAATACGTAAAACAATGAGCAGTAGCATCTCTGTAGATAATGCTCAGTATGCAACAAAGAATCATGGCTGCAAATTGTTTGGGATTAGGATGGTCAGTGAATCCTAACTACTGTAGAATAAAGAGAAAGTGACTTGAGAAAGCCCGTAGTCAGAATATGCTCAGTTAAGCAGACTAGTCCCAATGTAGTTTATAATGGTTTGATAAATGGCCAGTAGAGATTAAAATATGCAAGGGTAAAACATCAACATAAAATTTGTACTATTTAATTAATAAGGCTTCATCTAACCAAAATATATTAAAAAGAATATTGGAAGAATTAGTTCCGCTCCTAAAAATTTTAGATGAATTTGCAGTTGGCTATGACTATAGGTCCAGTGCTTATGACTTATATACTCTCATGCTTTCTTAGACTGCGTAGACGGATTGAAGCTGAATGGGAATCTGCAAAATCAACAATCAGGAAAAATTGGAGCAAGAGCCTGCTATCTAAATCCAACCATCAATCTGCTTTACGTAGTTGGGTAGAATCTTAATATACTATTAAAAACAGAGGTTGGAGGCATATGATTGACCTTTCAAGTACTTATCTTTACTATTTAGCGTGTATCTCTATATACGTTAACAATGGCCCATTGGCATGAAAAGAGCCAACTAAAGTAGCTACATGATTTTAGTCTCATGGGATTCAAACAAGGACACCTTGGCTGCAAAATGCAACCTCATAGCAGTCAAACCTTGGCTATCAAAGAGACTTGTCAATCACTTTAAGTCACAATAGCCATTGCAATTGACGAGTGTAGACGCCGAGTGAGACGACGAGTGAGACGACATGGAATGTGGTGACCACTCAGCTGCATTGTCCCGCATTCTGCGTTCAAAGTAGACGATGGACAAGGATGTTGAGTAGCCAGCCAAGGCACAACAGGTTGCTAGCAACATCCCAGCACTCAACGTCACATAACGCCACCTGATGCACCAGAAGGCGTAGAGGGGTACCAGAAGGTCACACAGTTTGGCAGATGGCACCAGTGGTCACAAGAGACCCAGATGGTTCCCGAAGGTCGTCTGCACTGGTTATGAGAGGTAGGATGGCATGACAGTCAGATCCCGACGATAACCGGTTTGATAGACGGCCAGATCCGGTCACATTCCGACTTCCATCACTACTTGTGATCTTCTTGACTACCCTGCTGGCACCAACTAGCTAGCCAAATATGAACAAGGTAACCGAGAAAGTTAACGAGCTCAAGAACGTGGTCGAGGACCAGAAAACCGCATATTACGAGCTCAAGGCGATCTTCACGGCCAAGCAGGACGAATTGACCCAAAAAGAATATACGCTCAAGGCATTAACCAGCCAGAACCAGTTCTTGACTAGCAGATTGAACAAGCATACCACGAACTATAACGAGTCTGTAGAACAATTGAACAAAAATAATGAGCTGATAACGAAACACCTGGAGCGTGTCGCCGAGCTTAGTAAAGAAATAGAGCAGTTGGAAGCCAAGTATGATGAGTTGACGGTTAAGAATAATGAGATCCAGTGGGAGTTACGAGATATCCACCAAGCGCTTTCATAAAAAATTAAAATCTACTAAACAGAGGTAGATAATCTATTTGAACAAAGCTATATAAAATAGTAAAAACTTGTGCTCAGTTTTCTAATGCTTTTAGGTCTAATCTTTGATAGTTTTCGCCATTAATTAAATACACCGTTATGTATAATTATAACAGTAATTATAATTGATACTTTGTACCATTTACATAACCAAGTAAGGAAAGGATTAGTTGAATTAGGACTATATTAAGACAAAATAAGATCCTAAAAATTATGTAGTTAGAATTATTATTTGTGAAATAGATTGTAGCTGTGAACCTTTAGGATGGTATCACTTATGTTATCAACAAGATAAGTAAGAAGGAGTGAGGATTAGTAATTAAAGAATGTACTATGATTGAAAGGTACCAATCAACAATGCTTAATAAACTGTTCTGATGCAAATTCAATTAGACTTCCACGGCGATTATTTGGACTTATTCAGACTTATACAACTGATAGGACTTATCGGATATAATTTCTGACTCGACAGTCGATAGAAGTCCATGTAACCTTCACACTATCACTCATTTGCAAGAGCGAATATATGCCTTCATTTCTCTTGTAGAAAGCTCAAGTAGCTCAGCTAAACCAATTTATTGAACATTAAACGAATAATGATCATTAAGTCCACTAAGCTACTAATATCATTCATATTAAATTTATAGTTTGAAACTATACCTTGAGTGGATCTTTCAAAGTTAATAAACAATTAATTACTATGATCGTTAAAGACAACAAAATTTATGAAGCTATTGAATAGTATCAAGGTATATCAATTGATTACGGGTTACCTTTAACTATTAAGGGTGATTATCATTAAAGAACCAATGGCATATATAAGAGAAGAAGTGAAGTTAAATAGGATTTAAAGAATGAACGACAACTGAGTGTTTACTCTTTAGTTAAATTGGTTAAGCTAAGCTACTGAAGAAAAACGACTGGCCGAATTTCTTTGGTGAATTGCCCAGTTCTAGATGAAATGCCGTGATAACTACAATCAGTCTTATCGATTGTAATGGTGAATTGCATCAAAAGTGGTTCAAAATGGGGTCTAAGCATTCCCAGTACCTCTGGTACCTTTCACTGTGCTAGGTATATTCAATTAAATTTTTTGTTGAATATTCTATATACTACCTTTAAGGCATTTACGAGACCAATTTAAACAAGTAAGGGAAGTGACTAAGAGTTATTTACAAATTTAATTACAAATACTATCACTAATAGCTCTCGAATATTTAGGTAAGTATATTGTGATTAGAATTTTTCTTTAGAGTATCATATATAGAACAATAAAGCAAGGAGTGAAAGTATTAATTAACAAGAATTAATTACTTTTGAAACTCAAATGGACTAAAACTGAAGCTATAGATTATTATTTAGGTATTTAATTGTTCTTGTCTAAAACATTGTAGTCTATATTCTTTGGGTATCATTATAACAATAGCTAATTATAAGTATTATAATTATAGTTTAAACTCTAGATAGACCTATATGATACACCATGCCAAGCTTTGTCATAATACAACCCTCATGATGTGATGACATACATTTTCTCATAAACCTTCAATATACTACACAGATTAATTAATGATCAATCCATCATTGATCTCGATGCCAATTGAGCTATCAAATAGATACAAAAAATACCAAGATAACTATTGGACCGACTTGTATTCCACACCATAGTATTCTTTCTATCACTGATATTCTACAAGTATATCACCGATGGATGTCTATCTATTAGTCTATTTATCACTAATTGACTACCTATTGGGTGTATTGACTGACTTGACTTTATTCCTAGACTGGTTTGTCTTACTGTTGTGGATTATGATTGGTTATAGACTGTGTTTGTTCGTGTTCGTTATTTATTAACAAGTATAATCTTGATATACATTTGAAGAATGAAGGGATTGTCATGATATATCGTACCGTGAGTGGATATCTGAGAATGCATCACTTACTGTATATCTATTGACTAAGATGATACTCTATTGAGTTGTTGACTTATTCCTATTAGTCTTTCTATTGACTGAGTTAATCGTATTTCCTACTATTGACTGTCTATTCTATTGTCTATTGACTGTTGTCTTACTGATATAAACTGTAATTGTCTTAACGTTATAAACTGTTTATTCGTTTACTGTTACAGACCTTGATTGTCTTAATGTTAGACTGTGATTGTCTATTACTGTATGTTCGTGTACTTATAGACAGTGTTTGTTCGTGTGCTTATAGACTGTGCTTGTTCGTGTTAATCCTCATTGGTACCTGTACCAATCAGCTGGACCAAAAGGCGGTCGTCTTTGGCCAGCTCGTACTGCGGCACAAAGTCGCTATACTGGTCGTCGTTGGGAAGATGGTAGAGATCGTCGTCGGAGTTGTCGGGGGGATTTGATTCTGAGATGGTGTTGAGAGGGCTTTGGAAGGTGAAGAATTGGAAGTCGGACGAAGCCGACTGACCAGCGTGTGTAGAAGCGCTAGCTTCTACACCAGAAACAGAATTTCCAGCAAAATTACTAACTCCCCTAGAATTAGTTTCTGCGCCATTGCCAGAATTAAAATTGCCAGAAGTGCTAGAATTTCCAGAATTAAAATTGCTAGAAATACCAGAATTTTCAGCATTTCCAGAAGTGTTAATAGAATTTCCAGAAGCACCAAAATTTCCAGTGTTTTCCCCAGAATTTTCAGTATTTTCCACTGGACCAGACATGATAGTGTTTTCTACTGGGGTAGTGTTTTCCAGTGGGGTTTCTACTGGGGTTTCCACTGACGTAGTGTTTTCCATTGGGTCAGAAATGTTAGTGCTTTCCTGTGGGGTGGTTAACATATTATCATTCACAGGACTCACCACATCGTCCTCGTCGTCGATTTCAGGCGGCGCCGACGGTAACAAACTGCTCTCGTGGAGCCTCATTCTGTCTTTTTCCGTGAGCGTATGCGCCATGCCTACTTCTTCGTATATAGGAATGTTGAAGTTGGAGGCGGGCGAGTCGGTTTCGGCCACGTAGGGCGGAGTGAGACTAGAAGTAGAATTTACAGGAACATTGAGGGAATTTGATAAAATAGGTGGATTTGTAATAGGAGATAATTCTGATGGGTTTGGGGGTAAATTAACACTAGGTAGGGTTGGGTTGTTTTGGATATTTTGGATATTTGGTGAGTTATTTGTGTTTTGTACGTCGTGTTGGTTAGTTGAGTTTATAGGTTGGTGTTGGTTACTTGAGTTTTGCACGTTTTGTTGGTTAGTTGGGGTTTCTGGTTGGTGATTTCCACTGGGGGAGCTTCTATGTGTCCCGATGATTATCTCCGTGGTCAACTGCAAAAACTTCTTCAGCCTCTTGAACTTATCGGTGTTGATATACCCCAATCTGTCTTTCTGATGATGGAGACTGGACAAGGTGGATTTGTAGGAAAAGTTAAAGTTGAAAGGCTCGCTGTTTTCCGGTGCATCTTCGTCAAAAGAAGCCAGATGCTTGAGGTGCGAAGCATGGAGCTCTTCGTTTTCCAAGGCAAGCGACTTTCCCAGCAAATTAATAAGTACTTCGACAAAGTACTGGAACGACACGAGCGGACAGCCCACTATGGTGGGAAAAGCGTCTGCGGGAACTCGTACGCTGCTGGTGATATCGGCCTGGAACGTGACGGGATCGACGTACAAGGGGATGACCAGCTGCTGGAGGTCTTTGCGGAACGATTCAAAGAGCCCGTCGGGGCCGTTGTCGAGTCTGCATACGCGCACAAACGTGACGATGATGCCGTTGAGATCCTGGACTTTTTTGAGGTGGTTGATGGAGATTTTGAGGGGGATGAGTTCTCCTCGAAGGTATCCTCTTTGGGGGATTTCGAGTGCTACCTTGATTGTTTCGGGAGTGTTAGTATTAGTATTGGTACTATTGGTAGGATTAATACTAGGATTAATATTAGTACTATTATGAGTATTAGAATTAATACTAGGATTAATACTATTAGTATTGTGAATATTATTAATACTATTAGTACTAGGATTGTGAATATTGTGAGGATTGTGAGTGTTGTTAGTACTATTGTTGTTAGTGTTTGTTAGTGTGGTGTTGTTGTTAGTGTTTGTCAGTGTAGTGTTTGCGTTTGTGTTTGCCAGTGTATCACTATTATTTGACGAAAAAGTAGCAAACGTATTAATCGTATTTATTGTACTTGTGCTCGACTGTGTTCTCGACAATCTCTTTCCACCGCTATTCCTAGGATCTCTTATAATAAGCCTTTTTGGCTTTGGTGCCGGTAGCGTGGTAACGTCGATAGGAGAAACCAAATTGATGGTTTTTTCTGCCGAATAAGACGGATTGTGAAGCACTTTGGGGTTCTTGATCTTGGAAAAAAGGTGGTTTCCGGGCGGAGTCGGGTGTTCTGACGGAGAAGACGACGCTGACGGGCTGGATATCAACGTGTTGCTGGGCGAAGGCGTGGATGTGTAAGACGACGAGTTGCCGATGCTGGCTCGCAAGGTATAGTTGATGGAGCCCTTTCCAAAATCAATGCTGGTGAAGATCCGTTTGTTTGGAAGCTTGACGATGAACGGAAACCGGTGTTCTCCCTTGAAAAGCCCGTTGGTGAAGTCGTCCGACTGCGGTGAAGAGCACAGCGACAGGTCGCCGTAGATCTTGATGGTGTGGTTGAACAACGTGTGTTTTAGCGGGCGGAGTTTGGAGTGGCTGGACGCGTTGATCTTGACAAACCCAAGGAGCGAAAGGGTGACGACGATATTGGCTAGGTTCTTCTTGGAAACAAGGATGATTTGTCCACTAACTTCGTCTCCGGGAAGCCACGGTTTGTGGGGGTTATCCAACTGAATGAAGAAGTCTTGGACAGACGTGAAGTCCATTTTAAGGCTAGAAATAAATCCGCCACTTGCATTAAAATTTGAAGCATTATTGGACGAGTTAGCATTGGAGTTAGCACTGTAGTTACCATAATAGGAGTTATTAGAGTTATTGGCGTTATTACCATTGTTATTGTTATTGTTGGTGGAGCTTTTATCCGTCTTGTGAGACGGGATGATTCTGGAAACGGCCCGCCTCATTCTCTTTTATAGGTGCTTTATTATAATGTCATACCCCAGAGGGTAGTAGTAGTAGTGGTAGTAGAAGTGGTAGTGAAGTAGAAGAATATAATTGTACTAGTCTGTACTGATCTCAGTCTAGCTATGTGTAGTATGTAGTATGATACTATAGTTAATAGTTTATAGTTGATATGGTTGATGTTAATAGTTGATAGTTGGATAAGTTGGATATTATATTCTACGGTGGATTTTTCGTAAGCTCGCCGTCACACAAAAGGTGCGATAGGGATTAACAAAAATAGTGAGAATAGAATAGAGAAGGGAATAGAGTAGGGAATGAGGGAACGAGTAGAGATATAACATACGTAAGTTACTTGGTACTTAGGGTAGAGTGTTATTGTATAAGTGTTAGTGTGCTATGTATAGTATATATGAGTGTACTGTTTGTAGTGTAGTGTTTGTAGTGACTACTTGTTTTAGTGTGCTGATCTGTCAGTGTTTTAGCGCACTGTCACCGTTTCTATCAGTGTTTGTCAGTGTTTGTAGTGTGCTGTCGTGTACTGCAGGTTTCGAGGCTTTCACTACAATACCGCTGTGCAGTAATTATAGGGTATCCAATGTTTGGGAAGTACGTAGCGAGCGAAAAGAAGTGAATTGGGGTGGAAATTTGCAGAAAACGAGGCAGAAAACGAGGCACAGGGGCTCAGAAGGGTTCTGAATTCCGCCAACAAGAGCCCGGTCGATGTACTAGCGCCGTGCGGGAGCATGCGCTGGACGACTTCAACACAAGGCAAGCTCAGACATCTTACAATCAACTACATCAATTACAATCAACTACAAGGACCCTTCCTTCCCTGATATTAATTTGCTCGCTTTTGCTCCTTTTATCTGATGTTCCGAGTCTCCCCGCACGCTCCCCGCGCGCGACCGCTAGCCCAAACGGACAATCTATACAACAAAATAAAACTGTATCCAATGTTATATACACTGACACTTGACATAGTATATATTCATTATATTATATATAATTGATAATTGATAACAGATAGCGAGCTAAACGGTGTGGTATGTTTATTCACTATCCTGGTAGATGATAGAGTCAGGATAAGCGCAGGAGAGTGTTAGGGTAGAGCGCGGATAGGTGCAGGATGTAGAGTGCAGGATGTTCTGGATGTTTAGGATGTTTGTTAAGAGTGCTGAGTGCTGAGTGCTGAGTGCTTTAGAGTGCAGGATGTTTGTTCAAGAGTGCGAGGTTTTTTTTTCAAGAGTGCAGGATGTTTCCAAATGAGTGCTAGGATGTTTAGATGTTTAATATGTTTAGGATGTTTGTTTAAAAGTGCAGAGTTGTTTCTGTCAAAGAGTGCTGAGTGCTGAGTGCTGAGTGCATTAGAGTGCAGGACGTTGAAGATGTTTAGGATGTATAGGATGTTTGTTAAGAGTGCAAAGTTGTTTCTGTAAGAGAGTGCTGAGTGCTGAGTGCTGAGTGCTGGATGCTTTGGATGCAAGGATGCTTTTTGTGGGAATGTTTCCATATGAGTGCTACGATGTGACTACTTTTGTACTATGTAGGATTACTTGATTCAAAGCTTTACCTGAATCAAGTTTATGAGATCGATTGCTGCGAATTGTTTCATATTTATGATACTTTCCGATGCTTGTAATAAGTGAAGTTTGTGTTTCTGTGCATTTTAGAAGCAGTTTAAAGTAATAGGATGTTTAAGAGTGCTGGTTGAGGGGGTAGGTTAATTCAAGTAGTGTTCCTGTTAGAGCGTTAGGATGTTTAGAGTGAGGATTCTCAGTGTGCAGGATGTTTAGAGTGCAGGATGTTCTGGATGTTTTGGGTGTTCAAGAGTGCAAGGTTGTTTCTATCAAAGAGTGCAGAATGCTGAGTGCTGAGTGCTTATTGGTTTAGAGTGCAGGATGTTTGTTCAATAGTGCAAGGTTGTTTCTGAAAAGAGTGTAGGATGTTCAAATGTTCAAGACGGTTTCTTCAATGAGTGAGGGATGTTTCTGTAAAGAGTGCAGACTGCCTTAGAGCCAGGATGTTTAGAATATTTGAGATGTTTACAACACTAGACTTTTTATAGTGCTCGGCATTCAAGAATGGCTCTTTTGAGCTAGATGTTTCTTTTCTAATTGTGCTGCACTATATGGTATGACGTGATTTGGCAATGCAGCTGCAAGTTTTATCGTCATCTATGGCTGCGAAATACAAGATTCTTGATATTATAAGTTATAAAATTTCCTTTTCTTTTATCATTCATTGGGTGTTCTAAGATGCTAGGATGTTTTGGAGTGCAGGATGTTTGTTAGGATGTTAACGAGTGCAGAGAGTATTGTTGAAGAGTGCTAGCTTTGCTTTGGCCAGTACATAGTGCTAGGATGTTTGCTTTGTTCTTGAGTACTTATCTATTACAATAATCTATATGAAATCTTAACTTTTCGCTACAAGCCTTTTTAATCATTTGAATTGAATTCGCATGAAAATTGTAATATAGCTGCAAATTTGGTCAATATCTCTTGATTTCCAGATAAAAGTAAACGATGTTCGAGAGTGCTGGAATGTTTAAGATTGCTGATTTTTTGATATGCTGGATGTTACAATTTTATTTTGTTATATAGTATGACATGATTAGGATGTGGCTGCGTAAAAGATCACGGTTTCTGATTGAGCATTCATGAGAATGCTATATCACAGGATAGAGTCCTGATGATTTTTGATGCTACTATGAGTGCTAGGATAAATAACATCAGAACTATGGATGTCTAAACGAGCTCAATCAATGGTAACTCCGACACTGGTGCGAATAGTATTTAATGTACTGGTCGGTAAAGTGCTGTAAGAAAGACAGGTAAAAGGTTGAGAGCGATGGTTTACTGTATATAATTATTACTAGATGTTTCATATTCTGTGTACTTTGATAGATATTAGTGAGGTGAGTGAGGTTGACTTCGCTTGACCAACAAGTTATGAAAGAATAGACAGTAGCCCTAGCACTCGAGTAGAAACCTTTACAATACCAGGATATTCCGTTGAACTTTCAACTAGCCTACGGTGTATACCACATGCAAGTAACTAGCCTACGAGTGTGTAACTACTCACGCGATAAGACTGTAACTGCTCACGCGATAAGTGTATAACTCATGCGCAAGAATAACTACCGCACGCGCAAGAATATATACCACTCGCGCAGTCTTGTATATACTTGTGTTCGCAGTTAGTGTCTTTCCTTGTATTCGCAGTGTATTTCCAAGTCTACGCGCACTCAGTGCTTGATCTTGTATTTCCAGTCAGTGTTTATTTTGCAGCCAGTGCTTATTGTATTCGCAGTGTATATTTTTGTATTTGCAGTCAGTGTTACTCGAGTGTTGTGTGTCAGTGTTTACTCGTGTGCTGTTTAATTTTATGTTCAATGAATTATATTAATATACAAGATAGACTTATGCCTTGGTAGACATGCCTTAAATAGATGCAGAATTATCTCTAGACTTAATCAAAGGTCTTCTTGGTACCTTTGAACTCAGCGTTGTTGGCTCCGGTTCTTGGGGCATCGAAACTTCTTTCACGGCCACCAAAACCGCCACGGCCGCCAAACCCGCCTCTGTTGCCACCTCTGTTTCCGCCGAAACCACCTCTTCCACCTCTGTTACCAGAAGTGGCGGGGTCTCTAGGGGTGGAGAAATCTAATCTGCATGCACGACCCTCGATGTACTCGCCGTTCAATGCTTCCAATGCGGCCTTGGCTTCGTCCACAGATGCAAACTGCACGTATCCGAACCCCTTAGGCTGTTGGGTGTCTGGGTGAGTTGGGATTCTGCACGACACAACGGTACCGTATTCGCCGAAGGTGTTGAACAAGGTGTCTCTCTCGACGTTGAACGACAAGTTACCGATGAAAAGCGTGTCGGAAGGAGCAGAAGGGGTGTCCCCAAATTGCTTGGCGCGGTCGTTTTGGTTAGAAGCGTGTGGCTTACCAGTAGACATGTCCAAGTTGACTGGTCTACCATCTATTTCCTTACCTTGGTACTCAGCCAAGGCCTTTTCGGCAGAAGCCTTGTTGTCGAAGTCAACGTAACCGTAACCTCTAGATTTACCAGTAGCCTTTTCCATGATCACTCTGGCGGAAATGACACCTCCAATAGGTTCGAATTCTCTCTTTAACCATTCGTCATCGATACTCCACGACAATCTTCCCACGAATAAGGTGGCTGGTTCTTGAGGAGCGTCGGTCTTTTGTTTCTTGGCGATTGGCTCGTCGGCGGTCTCAGAAGAGTCCGATTCGTCAGCTTTTCTTTTTGGTTTGGCGTCGGAAGCTTCAGATTCGGAGTCGGAGTCGGAGTCAGAGTCAGACGAGTCGGAGTCAGAAGATGAAGATGAAGATGAGTCGGAATCAGAGTCTGAAGAAGAAGAAGAAGAAGAAGAAGAAGAGGATTCTTTCTTGGTTTCTTTCTTTTCTTCTTTTTCTTCTTCGTCAGATGAAGAGTCTGAGTCGGAATCAGAGTCTGAAGAAGAGTCAGAATCAGAAGATTCTTCCTTCTTTTCTTCCTTCTTAGCCTTCTTTGGTTCTTCCTTTTCTTCTTCGCTTTCAGAATCAGAAGAGTCGGAGTCTGAGGAGTCAGATGATGATGATGAAGATGAAGATGAAGATTCAGAATCAGATGAAGACGAAGAGCTGGATTCAGATTCAGAATCAGACGAGTCGGAGTCGGAGCTTTCGACCTTCTTTTCTTCTTCTTCGGAAGAAGAAGATTCGACCTTCTTGGACTTCTTGTCGGCCTTTACCTTTTTGTCCGTGGACTTGGAAACCTTGGTGACTTTAGATGCTTTAGCCATTGTATACTGTTTGGATAAAGAGAATGGAACTGATATTAAATTTTTTGAAGGGAATTTTTCAGGGAAGAGATGAGCTGCGCACGTGACTGCGATGAGGTGGGGAAGTGACCAGTCACGTGAAAAGTAAAAAAAAAAAACAGCAAAAACCACAGCCCGGAAGTCTACACGAGATGAGCAGGTACTAGGGTGTGGGTGGTTGGGATGATCAAGGGCGCTTTGTTTTTGCAACAGTACCGTACCACTTCTGGTCAGCTTAGGGTGTCTAGGGTTCATGTGCCTAGCACCTAGGCATCGCGTCAACTTGCATTCTTTCCCTGCAGATACGACTGTGGTTACTGTGGCCCGGTACCGGCGCACCAGCGGTACCGGCCAAATTTTCACTGCGGCAACTATCCTCCGTAGTGGTGGGGTTTTAGGTTAAAAAACACATCTGTAGTACCCCTCTTCAGTCACTCGTGTCAGCTGACGTATAAAGAGGTTATACATTTTTCACCTATTTTTTCACGTCATCATCTACTTCATCTACTTTATCTACTTAGTATGAGGCAAACATTCCGTTGTTTGCAAAAGGCTGTCCACGCTGCTGGCAGTAGGATTCCTCCTGTCAAGTTGGAATACAAAAACATGCTTAGAGATCCATCCAAAAAGTACACTGCCTTCAAAGGCATCAAGCTCCCCAACAGGACATGGCCCGACAAAACCATCACCAAAGCGCCACGTTGGTTGACCACCGATCTTCGTGACGGGAACCAGTCGCTTCCCGACCCCATGTCGATCGAAGAGAAAAAGGAATATTTCCACAAGTTGGTGGAAATCGGGTTCAAGGAAATCGAGGTTGCGTTCCCATCAGCCTCGCAAACCGATTTTGATTTTACCCGTTACGCCGTGGAAAACGCGCCCGAGGACGTGGCCATCCAGGTCTTGACCCAGTCGAGAGAACCGCTTGTCAGAAGAACCGTAGAAAGTGTCAAGGGCGCCAAGAAAGCCATTATCCACACCTACTTGGCCACCTCCGATGTTTTTAGAGACGTAGTCTTTGGCATGTCCAAGGAAGATGCCATAGCCAAAGCCGTGGAGACCACCAAGCTTGTGCGCGCCTTGACAAAAGACGACCCCGCCATGCAGGACACCGAGTGGACGTTTGAGTTCTCGCCCGAGTGCTTCAGCGACACTCCCACCGACTTTGCCGTAGAGATCTGTGATGCCGTCAAGAACGCCTGGGAGCCCACGGTCGAATCGCCCATCATTTTCAACTTGCCTGCCACGGTAGAGGTTGCTGGGCCAAACGTGTACGCGGACCAAATCGAGTATTTTTGCACCCATATCAGCGAGCGTGAAAAAGTGTGCGTGTCTGTGCACTGTCACAACGACCGCGGATGCGGTGTTGCAGCCACCGAGTTGGGCGTGCTTGCTGGCGCCGATAGAGTCGAGGGATGTGTGTTTGGTAACGGTGAAAGAACCGGTAATGTAGACTTGGTAACTGTAGCTTTAAATATGTACACGCACGGGGTTTCTCCCGGGATCGACTTGAGTGATATCGAGAGCATTATCGACATCAGTGAAAAGTGCAACAAGATTCCGATCCACCCCAGAGCACCATACGGAGGCGATTTGGTGGTTTCTGCGTTCAGTGGATCACATCAGGATGCGATCAAGAAGGGTTTCAACAAGATGGAGCAAAGAAAGAGCGAAAAATGGGTCATTCCTTACTTGCCTTTGGATCCAAAGGACATTGGCCGTTCGTACGAAGCTGTCATCAGAGTCAACTCTCAATCTGGTAAAGGAGGAGCCGCCTGGGTCATCTTGAGATCCTTGGGCTTGGACTTGCCCAGACAATTGCAAGTAGCTTTCTCTTCTATTGTTCAGACCAAAGCCGATTCCTTGGGTAGAGAATTGAAGACCGACGAGATCATCAAGTTGTTCAAGTCCGAGTACCTCTCGGCGCCGGCTTTGCAGCTCAAGGACTTTGAAATCACCAAAAACAAGAAGTTATCTGAGTCTACCGACAACGACAGAGAGATATTCTTGGTTTTGGAGTCCCAAAACGGCGAGCAGGTCAACTTGAAAGGTCAAGGTAACGGTCCCATCTCTTCTTTCCTCGATGCCTTGTCTCAAAAATACGGCACTTTGTTGGAAGTAGTCAATTACTCTGAGCACATGGTGGGTAAGGGTTCGCAGAGTAAAGCTGCCACCTACGTGGAATTGAGCTACTTGAACACCGAAAATGAAAAGGTCAAGACCTGGGGCTGTGGTATCCACAGCGATGTTTCGCAGGCTTCGTTCGAAGCCATTCTCTCCATTGTCAACAAGTTAGTTGAAAGGGGAGAAATAAAATTATAAGTAAGAACTATTGAAGTAAAAAATAAGTATTGAATGTAAAGTAACTACTAAACGTAGAATCAAAGGAGCCTAGAGCCTAGAAATCTCGAATCCTCTAATCCTCGAATCCTCTATTAAAATGTTTGATAGGTTTGTATATTAATAGACTTGTCTTTTCAAGAATTGATACTTTCTACTTTTCAAATCAAGACTTCACTTGAAACATGTAAAACTATTTTATTTATTCATTGTAGTTGATAATTATTGTTTAATACATATGAATGCTAAGAATCACTAGAATAGATAACTGATTTCACAAAAGATATTATAATTAATCATAGACAGCTTTAGACCCACAAAGTAAGATACAAAGATCAAGTTGACCCTTGTACTCTGGGGTGAATATTGTAGTAGTTTTATACTAAACGTGATCTAATGTTAGGGGGTATCAATGGTCTATAGTGGGTGTTTTCTGTTTTTTGCAACTTAGGGCTGGTGCCCTACTCACGTGGATAGACTGGCAAACGTGAGAGACCGCACTGTTCTTCTCCTGCACGCAGGCTCTGCGCGACGTTCGCGCTCACGACACCAAACACCCCAGCCGCAGTACATACTCCATCGCCCAGCGACATCACCGAAAAATTTTAGTTGGCTCGCACAGACTCACTATAGCTTTACCAAAAATTTTTTCAGTTTAGGTTCAGTTTTCTTCTAGGACTACACAAGAATCAACATGTCTACCTTTGAACCAGTTATTGTGATTGATGGTAAGGGCCATTTATTAGGTCGTTTGGCTTCCCTCGTTGCCAAGCAATTGCTTAATGGTCAAAAGATCACCGTCGTCAGATGTGAAGCTCTTAACATCTCTGGTGAATTTTTCAGAAACAAATTAAAGTACCACGACTACTTGAGAAAGTCCACTAGATACAACAAGAGAAAGGGTCCATTCCACTTCAGAGCCCCATCTAGAATTTTATACAAGGCCATCAGAGGTATGATTCCTCACAAGACCGCCAGAGGTCAAGCCGCTTTGGAAAGACTCAAGGTTTTCGAAGGTGTCCCACCCCCATACGACAAGAAAAAGAGAGTTGTCGTTCCTCAAGCCTTGAGAGTCTTGAGATTGAAGCCTGGTAGAAAGTACACCACTGTCGGCAAGTTGTCTTCTGCTGTCGGTTGGAAATACGAATCTGTCGTTGACAAGTTGGAAGAAAAGAGAAAGTTACAATCTGCTGAATACTACGCTAAGAAGAAGGCTTTGACCAAGAAGGTTGAAGCTGCCAAGGCTGCTACTGCTGAATCTGACGTTGCTAAACAATTAGCTTCTTTCGGTTACTAAATATCATGATAATAATATAATTTGATATCGGATTGTTTTATTATTTGTAATTCCTATAATACATGCAAATACATATATTACAGCTCTCAAAACTTTACACACATACTGGCTCTTATACTCGCACCAAAACAATTTATTGTCTATTATATGTGGTGATACGCACCAAAACAAAACATCTCAACTATATAGTGATGCACCAAAGAATTGATCGCAGATATGTGGTGATGCTCGCACATCCAAATCATCATTATATGTGGTGATACTCGCACCAAAACAATTCATTACTATATAGTGAATCGCACATAAAAACATAACATCAATTATCACCGTGTGGTGATACTGCACATCCAGATCGTCACTCATTATGTTTGATGATATTATAAAAATACACCACTTCTTACTTGTGGTAGGCTGTTATTCATATTTACTACTTGTGGTTACTTAACAATCTTCATTACTTTACATAAACATCATCACTCATTAACTCTATCTATATACCCATGATACTATCAAAGAAAAAAAGCTTGCGCGCGGATCTAATAGCTTCTCTCTCCTTGGCATCGGTGCGATACTTGTCTTGGCCGTTTGCCTTTATTTTATGCATCCATTTGCGCAAGCGCGAGCTTTTATCGGTCAAACACGCCTTGAGAAAGTTCTCGGCGTTAAAGTACTGGTATATATTGAATCCGGCGTTGCTACTCTCCTGGATAAGGAGGTGGAAACTGGAGAATTCGCGGATATTGTGGAGATCAAGTATTTTTTGCTCGTAACTAGAAGAGTTGGGTGATTCGCACTGCGAATGTGGGGCAAACTTGAACGATTTACCACAGTGGATCAACGTGATTTGGTTCACGTACATTTTGTGGGTGGTCCCAAAGAGAATTCGCCGATTATGATAGAGGTATATTATGAGATGGTTGACGGTGATGTCCGATCTGTCCACGGAGGCAGACGCGAAGGCGTTGATGAACACGTACACCGCCGAAAGGGCCACGTTTATGTTGCACTCGTTGTATTTCAAAACCAAGTCCAAATCCCAGTCTTGTAAATCTTTTCTGACCTCGATGTAGTTGCCCAACACCTTGGGGTTGAAGGGCACGGCATCACAGCTCAACACCGTTGTGCACGATTCACAAGGACTTAACACGTTCATAGCAATAAAAAGTATAAATGATGTGTATACTGAAGTAGTACTGAAGTAGTTCGATAGGGTATTTTTGTTGAAGTTAAGTAGGAGTTAAGTAGTCTTATGGTAGGGAGTGGTAAACAAATCGACGGCTATATAAATTTTGAGGTACAAGCTCGGAAATTATTTACCCCACGCTTCTGCATGAATATACGGCACTACCTTGTTAATAGTCCACGATTTTGTGGGGCACTAATAATTTAAGCGGGGATCACACCTTCGCGGGACGTTCCAGGGCTTTTGTGGTCAGTCATAAAAAGATTAATAAGGAATAAGCAACAAACAACAGTGACAATAGCGTTGGCAACGAAAGACGTCTGGGTGTTTGTTCCCCTTTATCCAACAATAGTTGTGTCTTGGCACTGGGGAAGAGGGAGCCCAAGGGAGCCCAGGTGGGGTTGGGCTTCACGTGCTGTCTATTGTTGAATCCCATTCTACACATAGCTCGTAATTGTGCATTTCCAGGGGTAACTTTAGATAAGAGCAGTTCTGTTTACGTCGCATCTCTTACTATCGACGCCTTGATCTAAAATAGAGATGAGATCACAAGAAGAAGGTTTAAAGAACACAAGAAGATTTGCAAAAGAAGATTCACATGTAGCACTAGTAAAGCTTGATTGTTAGAACACGCCGTATCTGTATGTTCAAGAATTTTTGAACATCGATTCATTTATTTCTGGACTTATTTCATTTATTTATTTCTAGGTTTATTTCTGAACATTTTTGACCATTTCTGGCAATTTCAACATTTCTTCATTTCAACAGTCTAATGCGGCTGAACAAAAAGTACTAGATAATAAAAAGGAGTGGTTGGGTTATACCACTACTTCCTGATCGATATACTGATGCACAAATGTATTTGCAGCCTCATCGATGATAATAAGCTCTATGCCGGCCCGAAACAAGACCGTCAACGCCTGGTTCACGTCCCTCGATTCAGTGTGGTGCGCCGCGCCAGCGACAATCTCACGGAGATTCTCCACCACTAGCACGTCGCACTCGCGGTACGCAAGTAGTTCCTGCACCGACTGCACTCGCTGGTAGTCGAGCGACTTGAGAAGGGCCTGGGACGACACCGCTCGAGCAGCCCACACTAGTTTATCAGGAGTAGTGCTATTGGCATATAGTATAGATGTCTTGGGATTAGTGCTGAGGTGGCTTATCACCCAAGAGATGCCTTTTTCAATCGGACCCACCACGTATGTAGAAACCATGTGTACTTTAAAATTCTGGTAGCCACAAGAAATATAGAGCACTAGTTGTGCACGACCTAATACGTCTAGACCAGACTTATCAGAGAATCAGAGATTTCGAAAAAAACCAAAAAAGTAGAAAGTCCATACTATGTAGTGGCACAGCCACTACCTAAAATGTAGATAATAAGTAAGATCACGAACTAGCTATAATTCCAATTAGACAACCCTTGGATATTTGTCGCTCCCGCCTATTTGAGGCTCGCGTAATCAGTAGAAATTTAAGTGTATATTTGCAACCAACCTGAAAAAGTAGAATTCCGCCTTTATTTTATAGTTTAGTTCCTGAGTTACAGATAAGTGATTATTGCTATACAAGTACAGAGTATTTAGTGCGTGGAAGACAATTATTTTTTAGTTAATTTTTTACTGTCGCCGGACTTTTTCCTGTTTGCAACAATTTTCTGGATAATCTCATTATCATGGATTAATCCGTATCTTCTGTGTTGCTTGACAGCATCCGTGATATCCTTACCCTCCTTGTCTTCGATGTAGTTGGCAAAGTTATTTCCAAGTAAAGCCAAGTACTCGTAGCTCAATGGCAACTTGTACTTTCCATCAGCATCAGGCTGGGTCAAGTCCTTGAGAGTAGCTTTGGTGCTCAACGGAGTGTTGTAACCCTCACCCTCTCCGAGGAAAACACCCAAACGTTTCAAGGTTTCGAACAAACCGGCCTGGTGTGCAGGAACCATGCCACCGTACTGCTTGATTTTGAATTCGCGGTAATATTCCTTGTACTCCTCGGGGCCGGCTTTTCTAGAACCGGTCCATCCCAATTCCAACAATTCCTCTTTTGTGATATCCAACTTGATATTTTTTGACCCGAATCTGAATAACTTAATTGGGTTAAACGTACCGGTTATGAGAATGGCCCAGATGGCCAATAACTTAAAAATATGGAAGCCGAAGAAGACACATTGAGCCATGATAGACGTGGGTTCAGAGATGTCGGCGACCATGGCGTTGCTCAATTTGACGTAGCCAAAGTACAACGCAATGTTACTCACTAAATAACTTACTTGGTTGGTCAAGCAGATGCCCGGAGTGGGGGACAAGAAGTCGGGCAAATCGGTGTACAACCACGTGAGCAAGGCGCTCAAAAATGCGTAGTAGCCGAAATAATTGAACTCCCACGTCGGACAAACCAACTGGCCGGGCCAGACATGCTCAGACACTCTAGCGTTGAGATCAGCTATTTTCCGGGTGTGTTTGCTGGCGTCGTAGTCAAACAAGATGTTCCCGTCTTCGGTCAAGTACCCTGGCGAAGTGCTCACTTCGAAACCAATAGGTTTGGAGTTGTAGAACAAACTGGGTCTCAAGGCGATTGGCAAGACATCGAAGATTTTGAAGAGGTCTTTGAAGGTGGTGGTGGTCTTGATTTGGAAGCAGTAGTCTTTTTCCGAGTCGTCGTTGAATCTCAAGTAAATTTCGAGAAATCCGGTATCTTCGCTTTCGGAAACGTCGTTCAACAACTGCTCGTCATCTTGGTGCTTTTCTGACATTATTGCTGGAGGTTATAGTTGTTGGATACTATAAAGAACAGCTAACTTTTTTGAAAACTGGCCGGCGAAATAATCGATGGCGCGGAGTAGGAGTGTGCAGGATCGTAATTAGAGATGTTGGGTGGGGAAAGTGGGGAAGCCCCGAGATGCTCTGCTGGGTGCAGCCCAGCAGGGCAAAAACAGATGAGAGAGCGCAGAGACAAACCAGATGTGCTAGGATGTTTTGGTACTTGTATGAGCTACATTGTGAGCTGGAAGTTTCCGTAGACTACTCTCTTTAGGTCATTTCTTCCAATGCTCGGTAATCGGCGACGAACAATAAAGCCCGGTCCAAAGATCGGACGTTGGTTTTTCCGCGGGGTCTGATTTTCCGCCCACATACCCCACCTAATCAGCATAAATTGACCATTTTTCGCTATATGGTCTACAGAATGGTTAGCCGAGTCTGGGATGTTTTCTGGGGTAGTTTTAGGATGTTTCCCAGATCAGTGTTTGGATGTTTACAGCACTAATGTTTGGATGTTTCGTGAGTGCACAAACAGTTTTGGTTCTGTGTCGGCTGCTCTTGCAACCTTGAGTAGACACAGATGAAGACACCTCTCATCAATATTCAAGTAGGGCTTAAAGTTGGAGTTTATTTAGTAGATTGATATACTGTTGCAGAGCTACACGAGACTATTAGAGAGTGAAGTTGTCACTAAATATAGGTATTGGGCAAAAACTAGTGTAAATAATTATAGTCTTCACGACGTCTTGATATAGTTCAGTTCTTGTTCATGGCATTTGTGAACCTGTTAGTGTTAGTTCTTGGTGTTGCAGCCGTTTTCGTAAAAAGCTTGGCAACTGAAAAGTAGAGTAATCAAGACACGGCTGGTTTGACACCCTACACTACCAGCAACCATTAGGAGCGAACAGCTGGGTGGATCCGCGCGGGCCGGGCCCGAGAATATATGAGAATGGATGAGAATACTCGTTTCTTTTTTGAGTAGGCCCCGACGAGCTGTGAGGCTTAAATGCCGCGGCACGCTCTTCCACCGCAATGTCTCATTAAGCCACGACGCGAACGCGAATAACGAACTAACTATGCTAACTATACTAACGAAAACTACAAGTATGTCACATATGTTCCAGGTGTCACTCGTATGATGCCGTAAACGTGGCCTATGCTCGTGATGCTCAGACTTGAGCTCTGAGTTGACGGGAACACGCACTCGTAAATGCAGCAACAACTATAACTCAGACCACTAGAGTCGCCCGAGTATCGTTTGGTGCCCGCCCGCAATTACCGCGTGCGAACTCGCACTAGCCGAATTTGTTGACGCCGCCGCCAAATCAGGCTAAATTGTCCAATTAAAAATAAATAGACAGAGGCTGTGCGATCCAAGGGATTGAGAGACAAGAGAACGGTGCGATAGCACCGTGACTATCTATAATCCAATGTACTGCTTTGCTCCACTACCTGGTTTTGATTTGGTCTCAAGTTGGTTCCGTCTTGGTTCCATCCTACCGTTTTGGTTCTGTTTTGGTAGTGTAATATTCTCTATTTTTGTGTCCGCACCTTCCACTATTACACGAATCGCGGCCAAGAAATGAGAGAATGGTCGTAGATCGTGTTACTTCATGCTACACCGTAGTATCTGTACGTCTTTGTAGAGTATCGTCTATTCTGATTCTATTCTATTCTAATTATAGCTGACCCCTCAGCCTTCTACACGCTCCACCTCTTCTCTTTATTCTGCTTCTCTAATTGTTTACATATACTCCGCCAGCGTTATGATTTTACTCAAAGGGGCTATTTTTGGCCAGGCGAAAAAAGCGTGAAAATTATTCAGCCGCCGTTTAGATTTGTTATTTTTACAGCCATTTTGCAAATTTATATATACCCCCTTTTTAGCAGCACTTTTTTGGCAGCACTTTTTTGTTGTAAGTTTTTACTAGCATTTAGGTATAGTTCTACTATGTTGTTTAAGAACTTGATTGGTTTGGCCACGCTCGTGGCCACAGCCGTGGCCGACAGCTTGCCAGAAATCGAAGTCATTGGCAACAAATTCTACTTCAAGAACAACGGCACCCAGTTCCTCATGAGAGGTATCGCCTACCAGCAGAACCCCGTCGACACCGACGCCTCGTACATCGATCCGTTGGCCGACCCGGAGACCTGTAAGCGTGATATCCCATACATGCAAGCCGTCGACACCAACATCATCAGAGTGTATGCCCTCAACGCCTCGGCCGACCACACCGAGTGTATGCAAATGTTGAACGACGCCGGCATCTACGTGATTGCCGACTTGTCTCAACCAGACATGTCCATCAACAGATACGAGCCTCAATGGAACATCGACTTGTTGACCAGATACACCGATGTCGTCGACAAGTTCGCCAACTACACCAACGTGCTTGGTTTCTTTGCCGGTAACGAAGTCACCAACGCCCCCAACAACACCGAAGCCTCGGCCTACGTCAAGGCTGCCGTCAGAGACACCAAGGCCTACATCAAGGCCAAGGGCTACCGTAAGATTCCTGTTGGCTACTCCGCCAACGACGACCAAGACATCAGATTGCCTTTGGCCGAGTACTTTGCCTGCGGTGACGAGGACGACAGAGCTGACTTCTTTGGTATCAACATGTACGAATGGTGCGGCAAGTCGTCGTACCAACAGTCTGGTTACGCCGACATCTCCAAGGAGTACCAGAACTTGGGAATCCCCATCTTCTTCTCCGAATACGGCTGTAACGCCAGTCCTCCAAGACTCTTCCAGGAAGTCGGCACCATCTACTCGCAAGAAATGACCGATCTCTGGTCCGGTGGTATTGTCTACTTGTACTTCCAGGAAGCCAACGACTACGGTTTGGTCAGCATCCAAAAAGACGGCTCGGTCTCCACCTTGAGTGACTACAACAACTACAAGTCGGAAATCCTCGCCATCTCTCCTTCGTACGCCACCGCCCGAACCACCTCCGTCAACGCCTCCGTCACCTCGTGTCCTTCCGAAACTTCCAACTGGTTGGCCGCCACTAACTTGCCTCCTACCCCAGACAAGTCCATGTGTGGCTGTGCCTCGCAAAACGCTCAGTGTGTCGTCTCGTCCAAGGTCGACTCCGACGACTACGGTAAGCTTATTGGCATTGTCTGTGGTTCCTCCGGCTTCGACTGCGGTGGAATCTCCGGTAACGCTACCACCGGAGACTACGGTGCCTTCTCTGCCTGTGACGTCAAGGACCAGTTGAACTTTGTTTTGGACTTGTACTACCAAGCCAACGGCAAGTCCGACTCTGCCTGTGACTTCAACGGCTCCGCCTCCAAGCAATCTTCTTCTCTCGCCAGCTCCTGTTCTGCCGTCATCAAATCCGCCGGTAAATCTGGTTTGGGCACTGTGGCCGGTTCTGTCCCAACTGGCTCCAGTGGCTCTTCTGGCTCTTCTTCGGGCTCCTCCTCTGGCTCCAAGTCCTCTTCCAAGTCCGGCTCTTCTGCCAGCTCCACTTCTTCTGGCAAGCCAAAGGACTCGGGTTCTCCTAAGCAGTTCTCTCTCGGAGTGGCTGCAAAGACTCTTTTGGTCGGAGGTTCTTTCGCCATTGGTTTGGCTCTTGTATCTCTTTAAGCCCTGTAAAGACAATAAAAACTAAAATTCTGAAAACTAGTTGAAAATCAACTAAATTCATTCTGAATAAACTGTAACTTAATTGGAAAAACTGAAGCTAGTAGTAATTTAGTTGAAAATTGACTAAAAATCAACTAAACAACTGAAATTTCTGTGAGCAATGAAAGTTAGCTTTAATTAGTTAATTATTGATTCGAAGCTGAAAGCCAACTATATTCAGTGTAAATTAACTGTAATTCTGGAAATTGGTTGAAATATATAACTAAAACCAACTAAAGTCATTGTAATATAGTGTAAATTAACTATAAATTAACTGTAGATTAACTGTAGATTAGTGAGAATTGAAAGCATGGTGAAACTGAAGTCTTGAATGTGCTAACGGCACCTTCTATATATATATCTAGATTATGAACCACCAGATTATGAACAAGGTCCAGATTCCAAGAAATTCATGGTAAACATCTTACTGTGTTGGGAATAATCTCTTCGCCAATGCTCGCTATATATTATGAACCCTTTCGGTACCTTGCACAGCCTGGCGGAGAAGGCCAAAACGGCCAAAGCTACAAATAGAAAAACAAATGACAAGAGAAAAGAAGGAGAGACAAGAGAAAAGAAGGTTAGACAAGAAGCCAAGCTAAGCCAAGATAATGCCACCAACGTAGTAATTAGTAGGCTGACCTGACGAAAAATGCAATTACGTACCTTGAAACATGAATGAGATTAGGAATTGCGATATGAAGTAGTGAAGATCAACCCTTCTTCACAATGCTTCTCTGTATCGTGCCTGATCCTAGGCTTCTGTGCTGTCGCGCTCATGCAGCCTTGACGCTAAGGCACTACGCCAGGCATGCCAAGAAAAGTGAGGAAACTCGATTGTGTTGCGTTACACGTTAGTATGTGCCCTGGCACGTCGCGGTACTTTCACATGGATGGGTGCAAATGGGCTCTAAATAGTGCAAATACTAGTGGGCTCTAAATAGTCAAGTAATGTTGTCTAGTGCTCAATAATTATTTACTAGAACATTGGACCTATGTGCTTATGCTAGTAACAGTATCATTCAAACGCTGGAATCATAATCTTTAATTAGATGGTATCTTTTGGGTGCGAGAGATAACTAGTTATAGAGCTGTTTGTAAGTATGCTCTTAAAACATTTTGTTCTTATTAGTTTTACTGGACAATTGAGTTTATCTGAACAGTTCTTTTACAGTATTTCTGGTATAATATAGTCCAGTAAGTGTTATCCTTTAGTTATTGTCTAATTACTACTCAATTTGGCTATGGTCTATACCTCTAATTAAATTTTGTGCCAATTTACTAGTGCATTCATCATCTACCTACAATTAAATTTTTTCCAAATTACTAGTACACTTTTCTACTGGTGCACTTTTGGATAGTGAATCTTATTAGGTCTTTACGTACACTCTTGCATCATAGTTTGATTTAATCATTGTTAGTACATTTCTTCTATTAGTTACAATAATTTTATCAGAACTAACTAGTAACCGCTACTTTTGGTATCATCTATGCCATCTCTTATCTTATTGGTGATTTTCTGAGCACTTCTGGGTGCCATCTAGTTATAGTCGCACAATTAGTTTTCCACTATTATTCACTAGCACATTGAGTGTGTATTACTAGTACATAACTTGTATCGTTAGTTGCAAGTGGTTTTATTAGTTTTTAAGGTATATTCCGTATCATCTACATTTATAGTTGTCTTCTTTACTAGCTCTATTACTAGTACATTGGGTACCTATAGTGACAATCTAAGTTGCTCTTTCACTAGTACATTTGGGTAATGTTCTTCCTGGTAATTTTACTATTAAATATGGATGTTATCTACGTTAGTATTCTTGTTGCATATCTACTAGTATTTTTGGGTAATCTAGTTACAGCTGTCTTAGCAATTACTGGTGCATTTTAGGTTTTTGGATGTCTATACATTCTGTCCGTAATCGTTGTTTCACCATCATTCTTAATCATGGATGGGTGCAAAAAAGACCTAAAAAAGATAGGCTTCAATAGTACAATTTTAATTATTCTCTTGTCTACATTTACTACACTCTGATATACCCAGTAGCGATTGTTAATGACTAGTAAGTTGGATAACATCAATAGTAATTAATAATTACTAGTACATTTGGTATTATCTACTTATGGTTGAGTAATATACTAGTGCACTATAGTCCCAGTACATTGGACCTATCTATAGCATAGATCTATCTAGTATATTCTTACTTTGGGTCTATCTATTACATTACAGTAAATTTGGGTATCTTCTACTTATAGTTTCTTACTAGACATGGGTATCATCTAAATACAATCTATTTAGTTATTGGGTATAATCTAGTTTTGTCTTAGAAGCTTATAGTTTATTCTTATGCTAATCGTTGTCTATCACCATCTTTCTTATTTCCCAATAGTACTCACGATTGAACCCTGTATCGGTATTTTTCCCCACATCATAAGCTTCATTTACTGAAAACCAATGGCACGTTTTCTTCCTGATTTTCTCTTCTTCTCGGGCAAACTTATCGATGAACTTGCTGGGGATTTTGAACTCGTCGCTCACGCCGTCGTCTACACTACTGGTGGTATTGGTGTTACTGGAAACCGTTCGCTGGGTGAACTGGCTCAACCCACGTCTCATGGGCGATTGTAAAGTTGTTACAGGAGGCGAGGCTATTTTCGATGTTTCTTGATGGTACCTGCCATCAGCTCCTTTGGGAGTATCGAAATCTACAAGATCGGGAATATCGTTGAAAAGCGTCTCGTTTTCGTCGTTGAGGTTGATCCACCGGAGGTTTTCGTTGTCGTACACCATGTTGGCATTGTGGGCCGTTTTGTCCTCCAAATCGGCTCTTTTGAGGGTGGAATTGAGGTTGAAGCGCTCGTGGTTTTTGGGCACTTTGATGTCGTTTAACGTAATTAAAGATGGTTTGTGCATGCTTTCGAATCTGAGTAAATCCGCCTCGTTTCCCTTCCACCGCTTATTCTGGGCATCGTACCTCATGCTTTTGGTATTGGTGGGTATAATGGGATTGCTAATTACAGAGTTATTGTTCAAGTACTTAACCAACCCTATTTTGTGCTTGCCCCCATTATCTCTGGAAAAGTCGCTTTTCTTTCTGGTTTTCGAGTTTTCGGTGTATTTATTTAGCAACTGCTGCTTTTTTCTGGTGGTTTCTACGTCACTTTGGCTTGGTTTGGGGTTGTAAAACGACGGTATTCTGTCGAGTTTTCGAATCACATTATCATTATAATTAAAGGCCGGGGAATCTTCCTCGTTCTCGTTCAAATCAAGTTTTCTGGCTATATCCATGCTGGATTTGTACTTTTTGATGGTGGAAGGCTGCGATTTGCTCAAGTTGGGCATCGACACCTTACTTTTCATGGGTCTAGATCGACGGTCGCCCAATTTTTTCTCGAAATTGCTGTCAAAACCGTCTGCAAAATCCTCAAAATCGTCTCGTGTATACTCGTAATTTATGGTCTTTTCGTTTTCAAGCTGATCTAGCAACGATAAGTTCTGATTCGTCAAGGTTTTCCCGCCATTAAGCACCCCAAAGTCCTTCAATTTGAGGGTAGCGTTCAAGTCCTTGGCGGAATTTTGCGTGGCAAGCCGCTGATAGTCCTTTTGGAGCTCTATCTCCTCCAACTCGGCCTCACGCTGCAATTTGAGTTTTTTCGCTACTAGTTTCTGGTTGATTTTCTCGTATATGCCCTGCTCTTCTGCCCCGAAAATGTTATCCAAATCCTCAAAATCGTCTTCGTTCATCTGCGACGTAATATCGGTATCGTCCTCTTCGCTATACTCACTCAATGGCTTTCTGGTCACCTGCACTTGGTCTCTCATTCTGGAGTATAAAGACAGTTTGGGCGAAGAAGTCGAGATGGAATCTATGGGAGATCTTTCCAAAAAGTGGTCTTTCAAGTTCACATTATCATCCAAATCGTCAAACCCATCAAGAAGATCGTTTTCCAGCTCGTTTTCTTGGAACTTGATCGACTTCTTATTGATGGTGTTTTGGGGCAACTTCAACGTTTCAAAGTCGTTTATGCGCAAAGTGTTGAAATCTTCGTCAAAGTTGAGTCCCTCTTCGTCTCCAAAGATATCGTCGTCGTAGTTCTCAATGGGGTCATGGAACTTCAGTAGTAAGTCGGTCTTGTTGAGCCGTTTAGTCTCGATGGTGCCGTTCAATCCGGGCGACGGAGTCGAGAGTTTTTTGGTGACCGGCTTGGGCTTTCGGTTCGTGGGAATCATATAATCATACACTATCTATATTTGTACTAATTTGTTAAGGTATAGACCCTTGCTTCTGCTGCTGCCTTGATCTGGTCAAATTTGTAAATCAAAACAATGCGGTCACGTGGGAACAAACATTAATATTTTTTGCTTGACAGATTGCCGCAAAAAAAAGCTAGAAAAAAAAAGCTAGCTACTTTGGAATACTAAGAGGCGCTAGAGGTCCTAGAAAAGACCTGATTAGACTAGGTGTCGTGGTAGACACGATTCACTACGTAAATGAGGTAAGGGCATTTAGTTTTCCACGCTGCAAAGCCAAATAATGACTATAATGAGTATTCTCTTCGAGATTGAAGTAGTGTAGCTTAGCCAACATGACCAAGTCACAGACCTAGAGAAGCATATTGTTGAATATCTTGATATGTGTAAAGCTTTATGTATTGATCTGTATGACAAGTGTATTCATGTGTGTAAATATGGGCTCTGATAGTCTAGCAATAGTGTACTGATAGCGTATTTTATTACACTGATGGTCTACTGATATTCTACTGAGATATATATTGATATTATACTGATAGGCTGATAGACTGATAGACTGATAGTAATTGATAGTAAACTGATATGTACTGATAGTGAATTATATGTGCTAATATTGGACTGATATTTTTTAATGATATTTTTATTGATATTCATATGAATATCTGCATTGATATGTTTGTATTTGTATTGATTTGGGTTGTCGGCTTCTATTGCTTAGCCAATTGCCAGCTTTTATAAGAGACTATTGGCCCTATTTATCTTCGCCAGGACTTCTAAGGTGTCTACTCTTGGGGTTCCGTTGTAGAGAGCAGTATGGTCTCAATATAGAGCAGCCTCGAGCACCTTTAGTGCACTGATAATGTATTAATGGTGTACTAATGTGTACTTTGAAGCGTGTATTGACAATTATTGAACTTATTAATTCAAAGATATTATTCGTTTTCGTTGATGGTGTACTGTGTAGATCATGTATTATTTATATTTGGGATGTTGTTGTTTGTGGTTTAATTTGAGGCTGGAATAACGGCTCAAGCGAGTTTGGTAAAGCACTTTTGAACTCTGGTATTTGGCTACGTGCTACCACCGGTGCTACCACCAACATTGCTGCAGTGATAAGTACAACAAAGTAAAGGGTGGCATACTTGATGATTTTGGCTCTTCTCTGTTTTCTGATCTTTTTAGAGTATATAGGGTTCTTGAAACAGTCCGAAGGCTTTAGCCAAAAAAGCATCAACGAGTGCCATTTGTCAATCAACGGAATAAATAGTAATGGGGTCATGGAGAAAAAGAGACAGTGGCCCAAAATAAAATCGTACGTGAACGCATTGAGTTCAAGTACCTTGACTAAAAACTCTCTTAGTGGTTGCGTCAATATAAGCCAGCCCAAGTCTGAACCCACCCACTTGCCTGACCACCATGCTTTATTTGACGAATCTTCCTTGAGCTCTCGCGATATTATCAAGACCATCATGAAGTTCGAAATGGTTTTTTGCAACTCCAACATAAAGATATACCCACATATGCCCTGGGTGTAGTTCCAGCCCTGTAGTGCCATAAGTACGTAGAAAACTACTATATTAAATATTAGTGCACTGCAATGAACTGTAGCAGCAGTTATAGCAGGACCCTGTTCGCAGCAACAGCCAACAAATACCCCAATGGTATGAGACCATGCCGAAGATATGCACAAAATTATGGCATTGAAAACGTATGGAAGTAGCGATACTATTAGTATTCGCAAGACGGGATTGACTTCCTGTGCCTCTTCTACTCCTTTTTGTGAATTGATAAAGACATAAGGAATTAGTAGTAATATACTCTTGCATAACGGAACCATTACCTGACTCAACAAAGTGTTGGACCGCAGCGGTCTCGATACATACAATTCCTTAGATGGCTGGATACTCTTTCTTTTCTTGTAGCCAGTGTACTTTGTTCTTTTGGACCTAGTATAGTCTATCCAGGAATTAATATGCGAGTTTCTGTTTCCTCTCGATAACCATCTCAAAAAGTCTCGATAATCCAAAAAGAATGCACCCCATTCGAACTGGTGGGGGTTGAAGATAAATGGCCCCAAGCATAACGAGATTATTGTTATCCAAAACCAGAGCAATGACGGCTGCCACATCGACAACGTAGCAAAAACGATCTTAAGAAAAATGTCTGAACCACTATATATCGCTGAGTCCGCATACTTTGCATAATTGGATGCAAAAGATGATTTTACGGTTGCAAATCCACGGCCTGTAGATACATATTTGGCTCCGCCGAAAACCAAATTATCCTTTAATGCCCTAGCATATATTTGGCAAACGAAAACCTCGAATAATGGAGACAACGAGACGAAATGATAAAATATTCGAGACGCTGTCTTGACTAGTCCCTTTTCCACCAACTCCTGAATAATTAATGGCAAAAACGAAAGGAAAAAGCATATAAATATAGACAACACGAATCTCGAGACCCAACGCAATACTGGAATCAAATTGTAGCAATCTGGTGGAGTTTCTGGATCAGTAATTAGGCCATGGGGATTATACTCGCAAAGTATAGACTCGTGCACCATCGACCCCAAATTGACCAATACCAACATGAATAACTGTATTGATAGCATAATAAACCAGTTATTGATGTGAAATCCTGGGTGGGCATAGTAGAATGTTAAAAACCGGTCGATAGGCAAGCCAGATCCCAAATAATAATGTTCCCTAGATAATATCTGCTCTCCCATACCTGCTCCGATTTTGGTGGTGAAATTCAAGATGGTTCCAAACCCTAGATCTCGCCCTTTTCCACACTGATAGTAGTCACAGTGCTTGATGCGGCCGCCTCTACATGCCACTGTCATTCCCGCATATATATCTTCATTTAGATGCAAGCCCTTTTGGGCTTTAGAAATCCCCCCTCGTGTAGTCATGAATATGGCATTTAGAAAGTCGGGGTGCCCATAATGTAGCTTCCCACCAATCTCTCCCATAGTTCTCGAGAAGAGGGTTCCGAAAGTTTGCTCTTTACCAGCTGCAATATCTCCCAAAATTCCTATAGACTCGGAAAATATATATTCACGAGCTCCGATAATGGCAACCGGATTCTCTTGCTTCTTAATAATTCCTGGTACGTATTCTGACGACACTTCGAGGTTCATTTCTTCGAATTCGGCAAGAATGGTTTTGATTTTCAAGCATTCTTCAAGATAATTATCTTGGTTGGCATCTATGACTTGAATATATTCTCCTCGATAGAAGATCAATGCATGGTTCTGGTTATCTGATTTTCCATCTCCCAATATTGGATGACCTGATAACTTTATTCTATATTTTTTATGATAATCTCCATTGGCTTCTCTTTTTGAAATATCCAACAAAGTAGAGTAATAATTTGTTACGCCGTCCACCCCAGTTTCTTCTTCTAAATATGCAACCTTCATGGACGGAAACGTCTTGAAAAGTATATCTGCATCAGACTTTTCGCTTTCTGTTAAATGCTGGTACCTTTGCATTGCCAAAAGAAGATTGAATTTTGATCTTGTAAACAATTCTGGTTTTGATTCTTTATCTGATTCTCTATCTGAGAAGGTATCTTGGTTTTCAATGCATTGAAAGAGCTTTAGTGCATTTTCGTAATTCATAAATCCAGAAATGGTTCGGTACAACGTTTGGTATCTGAGAGAAGCCCATATCCTGGTACGAAGAGTATATTCCGGTGAGGAATTTCTGAAACCCACACTATAATAAGGCAAATCATTGACTTGCGCTTTGGTATACTCGTTGATATCTTCTTTTGCTGATTGTTTAGTCGTCGTTTCCTCTACCTCTTCATTATTGTCATTTTCACCTTTTATCAGTTGCCAAATCTTTGTATCGTTAATGAAACACTCCCACTCGTTTGGATGTAGCTGCTTTAAATAATCGAGTAAAGAAACCTTTGAGTTTTTATTCTCCTTTATAGTTTCTTTCAAGCCTAATATGATTCTTTCAGAATAATGCGGAATTAATACAGTGAAAGCTGGTATAGCCAGAACGGGTGAGGGTTCAGGAAGAGGAATTGATATGGACTGGGCAAAGAATGAAATTCTTCTTTCCGCATCCTTTCCGGGGGTGAAGAAATCATTCAATGTAACTGAATTATCGCCTTGGAAAACAAAGAAAAGTGGGGGTCTAACATTCAATCTGTTAGATGTCATGTCTAGCGTATCTGCCAGCTGGTACACCAATTTGTTCACTTGCTCAATAGAAATTAGATGTTCTCTGTACAATGATAAGACAATGCTGTTCCAGAGTTGTGAAACCATCAACATAGTATCAATGCTGCTTTCAGTTTCATTGAAAATCAACTTGGTTGCAATTCGATCTGGGAGTCTTGAAAATATATTCTTCCATGGCGTGAATATTGAAATCCCAAATGAAAACGTATGAGCTACTGAAAATAAACAGTTGCAAATAATATACCATAAATAGGTGTCCAAAAAGAAGAGCACCAAATTCGTGATATATAGCAAAACTAGCGTCACTTTTGCTTGGTGCTTACAAACCAAGTCGCCAATATATGACACATTGGGCTGACAGTTGGATATCTCCATAATCGATAGTACCCTTATGGGGTCTCTCAATGAAAGAGTAAGGAAGAAGTAAGATTCAACGAACTTGGCCAAGAACACACATACCCATATTATGTAAGAAAAGGCTTGGTTTTTGAAGCTCAACTCAGGAAACGATGATGTGAATACTTTCGTATTTCTTATATTTGCAGATTCTCCTAGTATCACTGAGAACAATTTGTCTGGACTTTGGATAGCAAAGTATAGAAACGTGAAAACTGAAACAACAAACTGAATAATAGACACAATGGACCCATGGTGGGATTTTTCATCCAACGGTAGAAACAAAAATATGTAAACCGAAGGACCAGCATTGATAATTGTTATTAGGACGATTAGACAAATCTTTGCAAATATGGGTCTGGCACCGGGCCAGCTTCTAGGAATAAAAAGGGTTTCGGAAATGGCTGCGAAAAGCGCAATTATGCACGCAATTGTACCGCCGAGAGAAACCGCAGATAAATGAACTTGCAAGGGTGGTTGATTATTTAGTGATCTGTCGTACCCCTTAGTATACATCGTAGGCGAATTAAAGCATGTGTAATACCAGAACATCGATATGTGAATAATCCAAATTCTGCTAAAATTGGAAAGTACATGAAGCCAATTTCTCTTTTCATAAAAGGTCTTTTTGAATTTCCATTTAATTTTGTTGAAGTTTGAATACCTTTCATGTTTTGGTAGATCGTATAAGTGAGAGCCGTCCAAAAGCTTGATCTTCTTCAAGGTTGACAGGAGCCAAAAGGTCTGGTTTATATCGTCGTAGCCAATTATTTCCGAGTGGTCTCTTTCCCTTCTTTTCCATTCACCGTTCACTAATTTGTACTGTTGATCTCTAACATAATTATATAGTGGATCAATCACACCTTCAAGGAAGGTAAAGCTTAAGGCTGAAGACGGTTTTTCGGATTCTTCACTTTCTTGAATATTGATCAAATAATCCGAGGCGCATTGATATATGAAGCATATACACTCGGGCATAAACCTGACGTTATTGGCTTCTCCCCATATTAGTAGCCAAAGTCCCAATTGGTAAATATAGTCTCTTTCGGAATAGCCATTCATTTTTGATTTCCAAATGAACTCAAGTCCTAGGATGCCGTTCTGGGATTCCAAATCACTTAGGGAATAGGGAGCACTTCGCTTCTTGATCTTGCTAGAAGACTTTTTGAGATGTTTGTATTTGACTTTTCTGGTGTCAAATTCTGTATCTACTTGAGATGCAAAGTACCATTTCTTGAAGTTAGCGACATCGCCGCCTATATAATGCACATGAAGCGATAATAGAGCAGTGGAACATGGCATACGACTTGACCTGGAATTCAACTGAGTCATGAAATGATCAAACATATTCATAACATTGTCTCTCTGGAACCTGAATATAGCCTCTAGCTCAAGAAATATGCTATAAATCGTCTGTTCTGAAAACATCGCTCCATTTTCGATACACCAGGACGAATATTTCGATTTTGACTCAAGGTTCTCCTTTGCACTAAATTCGTTGGGCTCGACCGCTGCTGTTGGGAGAGGTGTTTCGTACCCCTGATATATATTGTAGTCATCTATGTATCTTGCCAGCATCTTGTACGTAAAAGTAGTTGCAAAAAGTTGTGAATTAAGCGCTCATAAAAAATGAGGTGCAAAAAAGAAATGCCTTCAGCCAGATTCGAACTGACGATCTCCTCATTACTAGTGAGGTGCCTTACCAACTTGGCCATGAAGGCTTAACTTGAAGGAGTAATAGCTTAAAAACTATATAAGGTAATCAGCCAAATTATGAATAGACTTATCAACATTATACCCGTGATTTCATATTCAGATGAGCATAGATATGTAGCGATATACTATAAGCATGCAAACATATGAGTGATTTTCACAAAAATGTTTTTTTTTTCTTTAAGATTGTTTTTCATGCCCTTAACTTTTGTATATTTTTTGTAAAAGATTTAAAAAATGTTAAAACTGGAAAGTCTCCATTGAGATAGTTTGAGTTTGGTCAAGACTCACCTATACGCCACTTAAGGCTATTCTACCTTGTTAAAAAAAAGTACTTTTCTAAGTCAATGGCAATGTGTGATGAAACCTGGGTTTTTCGGATGTTTCATCTTGAGGTTAGGATGTCCAAAAAAAATTCCGATACCGGGAGTCGAACCCGGGTCTGCTCGGTGAAAGCGAACCGTGCTAGCCGTTACACTATATCGGACAATTTCTGAAAATATTGCGCGCGGAAAATTCTATAAGGTAACGTGACAAAACCAGCACGTGCCTCGCTACCAAACAAGGCGTAGGTGACGTAATCAAACGATACTTCTATTATTTCCCTGGTAGATGATTGGGGTCAAGTGCTCTGTCGTGTGCACTCAAAATTACCGCTTTGGGATTGTTGTGTCAGTTTGCTCTCGATTTCCCTGCTCCTCGGGCTGAAACAGCAACTTCTGCAGCGGCCAAGCCCTGTTCAGCCGCGAAGAAAAGCTCATTACAACAGCGCTCGCAATCCCGGGCATGTTTAACACGTGCGCCGCTCTCCCGGATTTGCACTTATAGTGGGCGGCTATTGTTTTGGTCATGTGGCAGGGGCATTGGTTCTGTACAATGGCTGACGATTGCAAACAGCACTTGAGCAATTGTGACCTATATAGTCAAAGAATTCTGGCAGATTTTTGCGAAAAAGACATACCAGACTGTTCCCAATGAACAATTACGCACCACCACAGTATCCGCCGCCCGACTCGTCGTTCGACTCGGCGCCTAGGCAGGACCACCAAAACCAACACCAATACCAGCACCAGCAGCAGCCGCAATACTTGCAGTCCCCGCAAGAGACGTACCATGTCCGTCCCGACTTGGAAAACGGCAATTACAGCGAAAAACCGGAGGGGTCGCAGGACTTTGACGAGAGTTTCAAGGTGCAGAAGCCGCGCTTTAACGACTGGCCGTTCGCAGTGTTCTTTTTGCTCGTGGTTGCAGGATTTATCGCGGTCGCAGGAATCACCTTGAATGCATTGAGGAAGACCTATGGTTCCCAAGGTGGGTCTATATATGGAGGCAACACCGGCTCGTTCACCATGAACTCCAACACCATTATATTGTTTGCGTTCATTATAGTGGTGGGTGTGGTGTTGTCCACACTAATCATTGTGTTTGCACGTTTGGCCCCACGGTGGTTCATCACCACTGGGCTCATTCTCAACATTGCGCTTGGTTTGGGTACTGCGATCTACTACTTTGCTGCGCACTACTATTCGGCCGCGGTGGTGTTTTTGGTGTTCACGCTTATCACCGCGTGGTGCTACTGGTCCGCGCGGTCGCGAATTCCGTTCAGTGCGACTGTGTTGCAAATTACCATCGATGTGATGAAAAGCTATCCGAGCACCTTGGTGACGTCACTCATTGGAATTGTAGTCAGTGGTGCGTTCAGCACCTTGTTTAGCGTGGTGATTGTAGCCACCTACGTAAAGTTCAATCCTCACGACAACAACCCAGGGTGCAGTGTAGGCGGAGGCAGCTGTTCGCAGTCGAAGCTTACGGGGGTGTTGGTGTTTGTATTTTTCGCGGGTTACTATATATCGGAGGTGATCAAAAACATCATCCATGTAGTGATCTCGGGTGTGTATGGTACGTGGTATTACTTGGCCAACTCGGACCAGGGCCAGCCTCGCCACCCTGCGTTGGGTGCGTTGAAAAGAGCCGTCACATACTGTTTTGGGTCCATCTGTTTTGGTTCGTTGATCGTGTCGATAATCCAGTTGATCAAAGGGTTTATCACCGCGTTGAAAAACCTGGCTTTTAACAACGGAGATATCTGTGCAGGGTGCGGATTATTTATCGCGGATTTGATTCTCGGGTTCATTTCGTGGTTGGTGCGCTACTTTAATCACTACGCATACTGCTACGTTGCGCTCTACGGAAAAAGTTACCTCAAGTCGGCCAAGGACACTTTTGACTTGATCAGATTCAAGGGCATGGATGCCTTGATCAACGACTGTTTCATCAACACCTCCTTGAACTTGTACTCACTCTTTGTTGGATACGTAGTGGCCTTGTTGGCGTTCTTCTATCTTAAATTCACCAAGCCGGACTACAACTCCGATGGCTCCTATTACGCACCGGTGCTTGCGTTTTCCTTTTTGATCGCAGGCCAAATTTCGCGTATTGCAACCGCAGTCATTGAGAGCGGAATCTCCACCTTCTTTGTAGCCTTAGCCAAGGACCCCGAGGTGTTCCAAATGACAAACAGAGATAGATTTGATGAGATCTTTAGGAACTACCCTCAGGTGTTGCAAAAGATCACCTCCGATCACTAATATTTATAATGATTCATAGCTAGTGGAACTAATGATAATCGACTAATACGTACTAATAAAAACTAATAGCGAGTAATTGGTACATACCATTGATAATCCTAGCAAATAATCTACTAATACGACGATATTATCGGCAGAACATGAAACTCATAGAGGATTACACTCGAATGATCAACAATGAAAACATATATAGTCATATAAATTTAACATATGGCACCAATCATTCTCGTCAATGATTAAATCGGAACGATATTGGATTCATCATTAAACACTGCTTGGGCATAAGAAATAGTTCTTTCGTCCAAGTCGTAGACAACATAAGCGGATTGCAATAAGATATCACCCACGATGTCGACTGTAAAATTTGTAGTGTCGAAGATTCCTTGCACCATACAGAGGGTTTGGGCTCCGGGAGGAGTCTCCCAAAGAAAGTTTGTGTAAGGAACAGAGATAGGTCCATCAGCCAACTCAAAAGTAAAGTTCTTTCTCTCATGGTCACAAGCAGTAACCCAAAAAGCACCATCAAAATAAGCTCCAAGCGCATCATGGATTTGGTTGATAATCCCCTCAGGAAATCCTGCGATGGACGTGCCCGAGTCTAATATAATGGGTTTACCAGAGCCCTTAATGGTAGTGCCGTTGGCGGTCTTGATCCCTTTCCAGTCAATTGATTGGTATGGTTATCTTGCAATTGGACTTGTTACCAAGGTTCCCTCGTATTTTCCATGGTCAATTCCACCAAAGATCACCGTGCCACTCTGGGCCTTTGGGTCGTCAAGGTAAAGTGAGTAAGCATTCTTTGCAATAAATCCTTCCTGTTTTAAAAGAGCAGGGAAGTTGGTGTAAGAATAGTTTGACTGTTTGTGGAATGTAGCACTCTCTTGGCCGATGAAACTAATTCCAAAAACACCAACGGACGAGAACTGGGTAGTATAATTAGCACCAGCGAATTCAAAATTTGGGACAGCGACACCGTCAATATTGATAGTGTCCTTGACAAACCCACCAAGTGAATTAGTGCCATCAAGGTAAGTAATATTAAATGGGACGCCAGTATCTACTGCAGTTGCTGAATCGAAGACGGGACACGTAGTACAATTAGGGGCATTTGCAAAAATCCACAAGTCCGAACTTCCGGTATCTATGTCAGCAACAAAGCCATTATTATTGGAACCGAGATAAAAGGTAACCGTGTACAGATTGAAACCAGCTTCAAATGGAGTGGGGAGTGTACCAGATCTTTTCAGATTACGAGTAACATTAGAGACAGGCGATCTTCTGTGGACATCAAAATCAAGCTTCATAACACCATCGCCTCTTTTTGTTAAGCCTGGAATACTTAACCCGTTGGGCAAGCTTGGAATACTCAACCCGTTGACGAGCATAGCAAGAGCTGTCATGACCATGACATTTTGGGTGAAAAGAGCACAAGAAACCATATTGAGATATTTGGATTATTTAATGATTCTGATGGTACTACGGATTTTACAACTATTTATACCTCATTGGCACCGCCATTGGCACTCCAAAAACTAGCTAGTCTATTTATGCCAAAAAGACTGAATTTTTCGCAGCCGTTCGTAAAAAATAAAGTTTATGCATGAATGATTATTGCGAAAAATAAGCGAGCCTCTCAGCTAATATCAAACTTCGAATGAATGGTTTAGAGCGCAACAATGGTTATGGCCTTGATATTTTCTAGCGTGTATTGACAGAGAATCACTTGCTAGTGTGCCAATCTCCTCCCTCGCTTTTCCCGTGTTTTACTCTACAGTTTGATAGAATTTTAATTCTGACTTGGAATGCGCAATAATTTGCAATAACTTTTCGAGGCTCGCAAACCTTACTTTACTTTTATCAACTTATCGCACGGAGACGGTAGACATGGCAAGAATTGGTGTGATGCCGCGAGGGTAAACGGATCTGGTAGCTGCCGCCCATAACCGTGAACGATTTGGTGCAGCGTTCTATAGTGAGAGGCTTACTAAAAAGCGTTAGATTTCGGTTTGAGAGGTTTTCCATGCGTATTCGGAAAAACATACCAGCGTTCAACGCCGGCGTCTTTTCACTTCAGCAAATCTCATAGAACAACTCAGGTATATGCAACAGTTTTATAGGTTTCAATTGACTGTTTACTTGTACATATCTTTTATTATGGAAAGTATCATTAGTATCAGGACGGTTGTCTATTTATTTGGTATTCTTTAGTCAGTCATATCAAGCTAAGCTGTAACTTCTCATTTAATTGAATAATTTTCAACTAACAAAGGATGAAACTCTGAGAGTTCGGTTGTAATTTGAACAGCGCTTCAAAATCGAGCCATAATTGGGTCTCTTGAAATCAAGTTGCGTCAACATCACTTTCTGACCATCGCAATGCTATGTTTTAACTTGGCAACCAGATTCCCCTTTTCCGACCAATTCTGAGTTGATCGTTGAACGTGCCAGGGCGCATAAATGCTACCAGAGGTGTCAATAAACGCCCCAAAATAGCTCGCGGTTGCCCGCAGTCCACTTCGGAGCTTTTACATATTCCTCCACACGCAATCTTTAGAGCCAATCCTTATCCCGAAGTTGTGCATCTATTTGCCGACTTCTCTTGTCTACATTATTCTATCAACTAAAGGCTATTGACCCTGGAGACATGCTGCGGTTATGAGTACGATCTGGCATGAAACTGTACCTTCCTGAGAATTTTCAAGGACCGTCGTTAGCGTACCTGACACTAATAGCGAATAATACATACTAAAGATACTCTACTAATACATATGAATAATACGACTAACACGTACTAATGGTTCACAGTAGCGAATATATACTAATGATCTACTAACTCATACTATCCATAATCCACTAAGAGGCTAATGAACTAATACTTACTTATGATTCACATATAGCGAGTTATACATACTACAGTTCATTATGACTAGTACATATTTATGATAATCCCAGCGACAAACCATACTAATTGCACTTTTCTGGCCGCAAAACTGTTTTGATTTTCTCTCACTAGCTATCTCACTAAGTCTCACAGTAACTAGTTTCTTGAACTACTAATACCGTGTAGTCTTCACTAGGTCTATGAGACTACAGCTCAATAGTCAGTTATGAATTAGGTTTACTTCTATATCATCACGTACTTTACTCCCCGTAACTCTCCAGCTACTTCCCGCTGTTTTTCCCGCTAATTTCCTCGCTGTTTTTCTCGCTACTTTCTCGCTACTTTCTCGCTACTTACCAATTCGCACTCTCGCGCGGGACTGATAAAACCACTATTGCCATTTCCTGGAGATACCAACCACTCCTCTACTACTCCTCATCATGTTGACACTAGCTATAGGCGATCTATTCATACCAGACAGAACCATTGATTTGCCCAATGATTTCAAAAAATTGTTGGCTCCCAACCCCGGCTCGGTTCCGTCCAACCCCAAGATCTCGCAGGTCTTGTGCTTGGGCAACGTCACCAGCTCTACGGAAACTCTAGAGTTTCTCTACAATATCTCGCCGTCATTCCACATAGTGAGAGGCGAATTTGACGATGTCCAAATTTTGTCGCAACAATTGACTCGTTTGGGCCACCAAGACGCGGACATTCCGTTTCACAAGGTGGTGACAATCGACAATTTGAGGATTGGGTTCACAAGTGGGTACCAAAGCTTGCCTCGAAATGACGACGCGGCTCTACTGACACTAGCTAGAGAGTTGGATGTAGATATTTTGATATGGGGAGGCACCCACAAGGTAGAGGCGTATGCGATAGAGGGCCGTTTCTTCATCAATCCCGGCAGTGCCACAGGGGCGTATACGTTTTCGTGGGTGGATGAAAAAGAGTATGACGAGGAAGAGAACGGATCTGAAAAGAGCGATCAAAAGGACGAAAACGCGCAAGAAAAAACCATCGAAAAAAGTAAGGAAGAGACTAAACAAGAGAGTGAGAAAAATACCGAGACTGTAGAATCTGATAAAAGCGAGCCAAAAACAGAAACAAACCCTTCCAAGACCGATTTGTTTGGCGAGGAAAACACCGAAAAAAGTTCCAAGCTGGGCGCGCACGAATTGGACTTGGATGTGTTGAAGAAGGTAGAGGAGTTGACGGCAATAATACCCTCGTTTTGTCTTCTTGACAGCCTGGGCTCGTCATGTACGTTGTATCTCTATACCTATTTGAATAAAGAGGTGAAGGTCAACAAGGTAATGATTCCTAGGAGGTAGAAACAGAAAAAGACCACTACAGGACTATAGCTAAAACATAAAAGGACCACTATAGGACTTTAGCTATCATGAATAAATGGCGAAGCTATGATTTATCTGTAGAGTAGTGAACACTACAATTTACCATTACCAAATCTAAGCGGAATCTAACGATTTATCACAAGTCTAATAGACTTTTGGTAGTACTTCTGAAGTGAACAAACTGCTAACAATGCGAATCAGATTTTCTGTTTGTAAGAACTCGAGAAATAAATGAAGAGGATGAGATAGATTTGTGTGTTTAAATGGTTATTCAGTCGATATTAGCAGGACTAGGTATAGATGTTTTAGCTGCAATTACAATTGATATTGTCATCTTATTGGTTCTCACCAATTTAATAATCACCCAGTTTATAAATAAATTCTTTATAATGATGACGTTCCGAAATAAGGGCGACTAGTGTAAATGTAGCTAAAATACCAGTACCGATCTGAAATAGAGTGCCAAATCTATCATTAAACCGTTTTTCTTCGAAAACATCCAATTACTGGAGGAGTGTGCTTTTCCTAAACTGCATCCTTTCCATATCTTGTGAGACATTGAATGGTCTTAAAATGGTTTTGCCGAGCGCATCCTTAAGTTCCAACTTGTGCATTCTTCTCGGCAGACTTATACACGACCTTTCCTCGTTTCTACAACCGCTTAATGAATTTTATGATTATCTTGGGTACGCTTTGAATTGCCATACTATCTTACCTTCTGATCTTAGCTTACCAAATTCCTTTTATCTGCTCGTGTGTTGCTTTCTCACCTCTATTCTCAGCCGCATTTCATTTTTCGCAGCCATTATTTTAAGCTCCATCTTTTAGCAAATTGACAGTACCTTTTCGCTATAGCTAATTTACTTGCTCACACTTTGGTTGTTGCCATATATACGTTCTTTTGTTTTTGTCTACCGTCCGTCGTCAAACATGACACAGCTCCATTTGTATTCTACGAATAAAAATACACATATATGTGAAAGGTACCTCTTACTGGAACCCTTCAATGATATACCAGGAATAACATCAAGACAAGCCGATTTAAAGCTCGTTCTATCTCGCATATGGCTCTACAGGTATATTCTTTAACTCTATAATGTATCCATTACCACAGCAAGCTTCTTTCGAAAAAGTCTACTGTCCACGGACAGTATCATTACAGTCTCTGTCATTTGAAATTACTCTATTTTCTTTACCGCAAAACTTTTTCAGTAGTATTGCAGCCTCTCGAGCTTTATATTCGAAGGGAGAATGTGGTAGAAAATTGAGATTAGCCATAAATTTAGAGCATCGAAATAAGTCATAGCAATTAAGGGTTTAAAGTTTTTTGCCTTGAGGCAAAACACACTGTAGCTTACACTGTAGTTTACACTGTAGTTTACACTGTAGTTTACACTGTAGTTTACACTGTAGTTTACACTGTAGTTTACACTGTAGTTTACACTGTAGTTTACACTGTATTTTCCACTGTGGTTACTGTTGGTATGTACAATACTGTATAACAGCTTCAATTATACTTTCATTGATTAATCTATCATAACCTATTCTCCTACAGCCAATAAATTTTCGCGAATTTTGCAGCCTTAGATCTGTACAAAAATTGCGAAAATATAAAGATCATTTACCATATATTTAAACAATCGGAATAATTTATAGGCAGTTATTTTGAGTCTTTTGGCAGGCAAAAGACTCTACAGTACGTCAAGTACAAGACACTATAGTTTACACTGTGGTTACAGCTGGTATGCATAAACAACTCGCTTCGCTCGTTGTTTATGTTATGCTTGCACAGACGAATAATGCAACACAAACTCCTTCTTGATTTTTTCCCAATTGTGCGGATCGAAAAAAATGTACACGCCCTTTTCGATATCCTGGCTTATCAAAATCGGCTCCACATTGCTATCTTTGGTTAGCCACACCTGGATATCCTTGTGGTATCTCCAGTTGCGGGCCACCAACTCACGTGCGGCATACTCCTGCAACGTATCTCTAGGTTTCATATAAAATATATAGAAGAGTGTTTCGTCAGTGAACAGCTGGATTTTGTTGTCGCAGGGCTCGGGCTTGGGCACGATATTTTCGGCCAAAACCGAGCGCGGCAACGAGAAGTACGGCTCCACCTCGGATCGGGAGGTCTCCAGCCACGGCGACGAGAGGTTCTTTAGTATTTGCGAGTCTTTGGAGAGATCCAACCCGAATTTACTGATATCCTGCCCTATGGCAAACGTAGTGTACTCGGTTTGGTCCATTTTTACGAGCGAAGATAATCCGCTCATGCCATACTTGGACATGTCGTTTTCGTCCGCTATGGGGTCTGCGGGGGTAGAGGCAGTAGCCGCCAGAATTGCGGCGCTGGAGTTCTTAGGACTTAGTCCGGGCGGTAACGTGGCTGTACGTTAGTATACTATCATCATCTCTGGGGTGTGTGTGGGTACTTACGCATGGCTGATGGTTGTTCAGGTTGCTGGATGCGTTCGCTTTAGGTTCGGCGGTCACGTGACACCAGTGCGCGCACCGAATCGACTGGCTGGAGCGCCTGCAGCTAAACTCATCTCGAGATGCGATGGAGAGAACCACCAAGATGTCAAGACGGTACGTTCCCAACATCATCATCACCGGTACGCCCGGGTGCGGCAAGTCGTCGCACGCACAGGAGTTGGTGCAGCAGCTAAACGAAGAAATGGGCGCAGCCAAGTTGCAGCACTTTGCCATCAGTGACATCGCCAAAGAGCGTGGGTGCATTGACAGCTATGATGCAGTTCTCGACACGTCGGTCGTGGACGAGGACAAGCTTTTGGACAGCCTCGAGCCCGACTTGGAAAAGGGGGGAATCGTGGTGGACTGGCACTGTTGCGAGGTTTTCCCCGAGAGACTCATTGACTTGGTGGTGGTGCTCCGCACCGACCACTCACTCTTGTACGACCGACTCAAGAAGCGTGGCTACAAAGACAACAAGATCCAGGAGAACCTCGACTGTGAAATCATGGAGATCATCGCCCAGGAGGCACGTGACGCGTACATCCCCGAGATCGTGATTGAGTTGCAGTCGAACTCGGTGGAGGAGATGGAAGAGAATGTGGAGAGAATAGCTGGGTGGGTCAAGAACTGGTTACAGGACCATGCCGACGGGGTGACCAACGAATTGGATCCCGAGGTGGCTGCTGCGCACGCGGCCGAGGACAGCGATCTGGACATAGAGTAGAATAATATTAACTAGTAGAATACTATTGATTAATATAGTTTAATGTATTGACTAATATACAGAAGAAGTGAAGTGGTATTAGGCGCGGCCTTTCCGGCGCTGGATGCGAAAGCAAAACAGAGCGATGATATGAATTTTATGCGTTGCAATTTGTTGCAAAATGTGCGAATTGCTGCTTGTTGCAATTTGTGGTTTGTAGCAATTTGTGGTTCGTGCAATTTGTTGCAAATCTATTTTCGTGACTTTTGATTTTTGTTGCAAATTTGGTGAATTTTAATTTTTTTTTTTTGTTGCAAATTCAATTTTTTTAAACGAGCTGGAGAAGAATCTTTCTGATGTAAAACACCAAGACCATCACCAAGGCCGAGAGCAACACGTATGCGCCCTTGGTGACGGCCTGGTAGGTCCACTTTTTGGTGATGCGGCTCATGTTGTGCTTCTCCAACTCCATGATACAACGGCCGTTTTGCTCAAAGATATACTTTGATTCGTCTATGATCTCCAACTTCTGCTGCTCCGTCAACCCGCCTCGCGTGACCAATTCGTAGTCTCTTTTGTACTCTTGACGCAACACAAGCTCGTCGTCTACGTCAAACGTGAAAAAGTTGGTCCCCAACTTGACGATCTGGTCATGTGACAAGCCGTTTTTCTGGGGGAACATGCCGGTAGCCTTGGCAAACGACGACCTCATAATCCTGCCGCCGGCAAATAACGCCAAGTACATGACGTGGAGGTATGCAAACAAAAGATACGGTTTTTCGCGCGTGACGTCCAAAATGTGGTTGGCAAACTTGATTTGTTCCGGCATCTTGGGCTTCATGAACTTTTCCTTGCACTCGTCGTAGTAGAACATCAAATCCTGGGCTGCTTTTTCGCGCCGGGCCACCTCGGGCCTCCACACCTCTTTTAACATCGCGCTCCACTCGTCGTCGATTTCCAACTGGCGGTAGAGCGCGGTTTCAATAGAATCGAAAACGTGGTAGAAACTCTGCAACCCCTGTCTGTAGATCTTTGCGTCTCTGAGGGCCAACGCAAATCTAAACGTCATCATCTTGTCGACCTTGTCGTGGAGCCCACGGGTCTCCAAGTTGATTCTGTTGGCCAAGGCGCCAATGTCGTCTTTGGCAGGAATGATTTCGTGTTTGTTTGATTTGGTGGTGGGTCCCATGTTGATTTTTTTACACCTGATATACTATTTTTAAAAGTGTTGTATAGTAAAGCTGGATTTCAGCCTGGTTTTATAATTTAGGGGCGATGCCCTCCTACGTGCGATATCTCCGAAAATCCTGCCAGTAGCGCCTGGTGCGGTGCGGGTTTGTGTCGCGTCCTTCGCACTTATCGGCCTGACTTCCACTGGCTGCACTTGCTCGCACCTCCGACCGGCAAACGGCAGTGCATTCTTAGGAGTTATCGGGGCCGAACCCACGCTGGGTAGGTCAGCCATTTGGTGACATCTATTGTTTAAAAATCCGCAAAATCGCCAGATGCTGGTGCCTGAGGAGAAACTTTGTCATCTGGTTGTACAGTGAATAAGCCTTTGCCGTTAAGGCACCCACCTGCCTAATGTTGTAATGAGCTACAAACTTTATTTATTACCTTCTTTGTGCGGGCTGTTGTTTTGGGGAGCAAAGCGTTTGAGGTTCAAGGCGTTCTCTGCTATTACAATCTGACCCCGCCGCGCAAGCTTATCCCCGGTGACTTTTTCTTGGGATTATATCTTGACACGCCCGCGCATTATAACGGTCGCAGTTGCAACCATTCTATTTTTAATGTACGAGTTAGACAGCTCTTTATCTGTTCTTTCAGGTCGGATTGGTTCCATACATTACAGTCGTTGGTACAGTGTAGAAAGCTTATTTGAGTGCGCCCTTACAACCAGTGCCGTTCTCATTAAAGTTACGTAGAAGTTCCAAGACAATCTGTCTATCCCCTGTATTGTCACAAGAATCCATTATTCAAATAAATCCATACAATTAGATGCGCTCAGCGAAATATTCAACAAGGCCATGGCATTGTAGTGGTGACAATGCCGCGCATCCTTCTGAATCGTTTTGCCCTACAGTATTCTTCCCTTGCCTACAATGAGGAGTCATTTGGTAGTATAGACGTTTCGAGGCGAAGGGATAAAGAGGTCAGGTAGAGTTGGTGGATCTGAAACAGCTTAGTATGTAAAAGACGAAAACAACTTGTTATAGTAATATATGTGGGAGCTAACTACTGAGTACCTGGCTACAATCCTAACCAGTAGGTGGTCTTGGATACTTCGAACTCGCCACGGAGCTTGGCATTGTCGGAACTGTTACCAACCAAAACGTTGTATTTGCCCTTTTCGGATTGCCATTTGGCCTTGTATTCGTTCCAGAAAGACGTGGCTTCTCTGGTAGAAAGCTCGAACTTGACGGTGGCCGATTCTCCTGCCTTCAAAAATACCTTTTCAAAGTCTTTTAATTCTTTGACCGGACGGATAACGCTGGGACTTTCAGGCTCAATGTACAATTGAACAGTCTCTGCGCCGTCAAGTGTTCCGGTATTGGTTACTTGGACCACCACCAAAAGAGTCTCGCCGTCTGATTTGACGTCAAGGCCAGAAATATCAAACGTGGTGTAGGATAATCCGTAGCCAAAGGGGAACAAGACCTGTCTGTTGGTTTTCTCGTAGAACCTGTAGCCTACAAAGACGTCTTCGCCGTAGAGAACTCGCCCATAGCTAGCGCCAAAGTTAAGGTACGAAGGGTTGTCTTCGAGCTTGATAGGGAACGTCATCGACAATTTACCTGATGGGTTGACGTCTCCGAACAAGACGTCGGCGATGGTGTTACCGGCTTCGTTACCACCGTACCAAGCCTGGACCACTGCAGCCACCGAATCGGCCCATGGCATGGTGACAGGAGACCCAGACTGGTTCACTACAATCACGTTCGGATTGGCCCGGACCACCTCTTGCACCAATTGGTCAGTGTGACCAGGAATATCCATGTTGGGACGGTCGAAACCTTCCGACTCCCATTCCTTGGAAATACCTATACACAATACTACCTTGTCTACATTTTTGGCCAACTCCACAGCCTTACGAATCTCTTCTTCGGGCGTAGTAAGCTTGCGAATTCCAAAGTATACTCCACCCTTTTCCGAATGGTCAGTACGTAAAGTGTAGGTTGGGCCCGAGCCAAACTCGACTCTGATACGGTAATTTTGGCCCTTGTACATGTCGAAAGTCCCCTTCTCCTCTCTGGTTCCCAAGCCCAAAAAGAAGGCATTTCCCTTGGTTTGGTGGCTCTTGTTATCGACCACCAATTGGTCGTTGACAAAGATCTGGGCTGTTCCCATGGTGGAGCACCCGAGCTCGTAGGTGCCTGATTCGTCGGGCACGAAGTCGCCAAGGAAATCAGCGTAGAACAAGAGCAGGTCGTCAGAGAGGTTGGTGCTGGTGAAGTCGCCCATGAATAACTGGGTCGAGCTGAGCTCAATTGTCTCGAAACTCTCCCGGTCTTTGGTTCCAGGTGGATCTTTGTAGAACTTTCCTACAATGCCCTTTTTGCCGTCATGGGTCAAGATCTCGCCCACATCTGGCAAGCTCTTGTCCAAGACTGCTCCGAGGGTATACTCGAGGCTTACGGTATTTTTCCCCTCTTGGATCTTGGCTTTGATCCCGTCGTAGGGCGTAATTTTGTAGCTGGTTCGCAAGGAAGCAGAGCCTCCTCCCGAATCCTGGGTCACTTTGGCGTTGGGCCCGATCACAGCTATTTTCTCGTTGCCCTTCTGACCACTTTGAGACAATGGCAAGACGTTATTGTCGTTTTTCAACAACACAATCGACTCGGCACCTACTTTTCTTAACACTTTCAGAGCCTCTGGCGAATCGTTTGGAAACTCGCCTGCGCCGTGCGAAATACCTACTTTGAGTGCCTCATTGACAAACTTCAAGATGTAACGAACGTTGTCGTCGATGACGTCTTCGTGGATTTCGTTGGTCTTGATTTTATGGGCCAAAGAAATGGTGTTTCTGAATCGCGAGGGACCCGGCATTTCCAAGTTCATTCCAGCATCCAAACTCTCTTTCATGGAGTATGTTCCGTACCAGTCGGACATCACCGTACCGTCGTAGCCCCATTCCTTTCTCAAAATGTCCTGGAGCAATTTCTTGGACTGGGAAACATGCACTCCATTGACTTTATTGTAGGAAGTCATCAAAGACTTTGGGTTGGAGTCTCGAAGGGCAAGCTGGAACGGCTTCAAGTAGATTTCTCTCAAGGCCCTTTCGGTGACAATAGTGTCGACCGAAGTCCTCTTATCTTCCTGATCGTTGCATACAAAATGCTTGATACAAGCCAAGACGTTCTCGCTCTGGATGCCTTTAATAACCGAAGAAGCTGTATGTCCCGAGAGTAATGGGTCTTCCGAGTAGCTCTCAAAAGCACGGCCTCCTAAAGGACCCCTAGCAATATTACAGGTGGGGCCCAAAATACAGTGGGTACCTTTCAATTTGGCCTCTTGGCCCATCAACTGACCGGCTTCAACCATCAATTGCTTGTTGAACGTAGAGGCCATTCCGGTTCCACAAGGAAAGCAGTTCGAGGGAACGCTGTTGAAGAATTTGGTGCCTCTGATACCATTGGGACCGTCGGAAACACGCACAGCAGGAATACCCAATCTGTCAATAGCAGCAGTGTGCCAAAAGTCGGCTCCAGCCAAAAGCTGGATCTTTTCGCGGAGAGTTAATTCTTGAATCAAGTTTTCAATATCCAATTGCTGATAACCGTTGGCTGCAAATGTCATTGTGATAGTTACTGAATAGAGGGACTATGGACTTTCTACTGTTTAAATACCAACACAACACCAAACCAATCTAATAACGTGGTATTGGGTTGGTATAGGGGCAAAGGTGGGGCTAGAAACCCCGATGGAGATGCTCCGAGACGAGTCGCGGCAAGTTGTTCCTTTTCGGCACCAGATCCGAGATCGCGCAATTGATTCATTCCGCAACAGGATCCACAGAGCAAGTGCGCGCTCAACCCAACGGGGCTTGCGGTGATCATCTGGGGAGCATCGGCTCTTGGCTGGTTAGAAAGAGGCTTCGTAAACTATAAAGTTTATTCTTAGTGTGGGGTATGTTGACCTATGGTGGGGTATATTGTCCTTGCGGTTAAAACTAGAAGGGGAATGAGTAAAGTAAAGCGGATATGCGGGTCCGGATTATTTCCACAGTAGCAATGCGATTTCTTGGCATCGTTGGTTCTTTCACTATCTTTTTTCGTCTACGATAAAAATATTTGGTTGGTTATCTATAAGTAGTTTGTATACGCTTAGTCTTTTTTTACTAACGGACATGATGGTATTAATCCAGCGTTCACAGTCTATAGACTTTCTTTAGCAGTGCCACTCTAGTGTGAGCTCATTTTGCAGCTGTGTAGGCGAACCTTGAACCAGAGTTAGAGGTGCTATTTTTCGCTATCTACTCACATGAAGTTGGTATCAGTATTATCATCGGCACCAGCTTCTGTATTCTGTCCTTGTTATGATTTGGTCGGTAATTGGGTTATCTAACCACCTTGTTATTGCCAAGACGAGAATGCGTATCTCGTATTAAACTGCTTGTGACAGTCATGCCATGCAATCGTATCAATTCGACTTGCATGACTATACCTTTGTCTTGCAGTTATTGAGTCAATTGTATGAATTCTTCGACTTAAATACCACCTACGCATACGTTTTATCGAATTCTCAGCTAGAAATAAAATTTTTGGAAAGATCATAGTACAAAAGTTATTGTACGGTCTACCTTTCTTTCTTTACAATCGGAAGCTACGGTAATTCTTGCTGGTCGGACTCTCAAGTACTTTGTGAATTAATAGCTTTATTGCGGAACTTTAACTCAAAATGCAAGGTGGGGTCGAGCGCAAAATACCTTCATCAAGATTCGACAGAGTTATTTTAGATTCCGGGCCGATCTTTAAAAACGAGCATTTTGACTTTATTATTTCGCAGCCAAATCCTACCCACATAAATCCAACAAAATTCTAAAGTCTTTCTTACAGAATAAGCCCGAGCTAATATTTTGACTGATAAGCTATCAGCTGTGATTGAGAATCTCCTCTTTTACCCAACATCTATTAAAATTCTTGTCTTTTCTTTGCAGTAATCTCCTCATTCGGCACAAAGTTAAAACTTTATTGGTCTTGATTATGTAGATCTTATAGAACGGCCAACCTGCTAGATCCCTTTTGAAAACATTCTTACAACTGCTAGCTATGACTATTTATTTGAGTGCAAACAAGTCATTTGCGCTTGAATCATTTTCAATTACCGTAGAGTTGGAGTGAACCAGACAAGTATAACCGCATTATGTAATAATATAGTTCCGCGAACAAGCCCTTGGTAAGGAACTTTAAAGTCAAAACTCTCAATTGGCACGCCCTGACTAAAGTCACTTGATAAGACTCTGCCCCACTAGTCTCGATTTAGTTACCAGACTGGGCTCATTCCGATTAGAGCGATTTATTGCTAAATACTTTTTTGCTATCGCTTGGAAGAGAAGATGTTGGTCTGAACTAGAGGAGAAAAAATTTAAGTTTAGCCCCACTCACCGTTCTGGAGGCCGGATAAAATCCAGTCTAAGTGTGAGTCCAATTACTATTATGATTGAACTCTCAATTCATGATAAGATATGATTCCATACAAACTATCCCATAAATATGCGAATCGTGGATCTACTAAATGATAGGTACAGATAAGACGCACGAGCATTCGGTAAATATTAATAAATTAGATTGCGGATAAGCGAGATCACTCGAAGGATACTTCGGATACAAAATAGGTTCTCGCGGCCGAATTATACCAATCTAACCTGGGGTAATACTTTAAAATAAATTTCCCCACACAATAGATAGAAGAAAGGGCTCGCAACCGCAAATACGAGATTGAATTGTTATTTGGCACATCGTTACGAGAGCAAATCCCGATATCATCAGTGGTATGCTTACAGTGCTACTAGGACATCCTAGCATTCATACGGAAAAATCCTAGCTCAACAGTACGTCTGCCAATCCTTGGCCAGATTCAACGTATTACCATCTCTTTGTAATAGCAGTGAGGCGATTATTTTTTTAACACGATCTGACATGCATATACTTTTCGGAGTTTTATTGAGGTGGGAAAGATCCTAATGAAGCTCGTATACCCAACGCTTTGGAAGAAGGCTTGGCCCCGAGGCATTCTTTATGCAGAATTAGGGAGTACATTTCCGTCTATTTTTAAGATGCGCTTCTATTTCTCAATCACAAGGTTTGCACCCAAACGCTTTGGCGAGTAGTATAATCATTGGTAACTATGTACATAAGAACATATAAATAGGCTCTATAACCTCCAGATAATTCAGGTAATCTACAATAAATTAATCCCATCTAGTCTCTGAGATGTCTAGTATTGCTGGTAAAGATATGAGTAAGGTAGAAAACGAATCGCTTAATTCGATGAAAAATGATGACCATGGTGGTATCGATGAGTTGGTGGTTCTTGATAAGCCCTGGTGGAGATACCGCCACTTTTGTCACTTGCACTTCTGTATCTTTTTGATTACTTTGACTGCAACCAATAATGGCTATGATGGTAGTATGCTTAATGGGTTGCAAAGTTTGAGCATTTGGAGAAAAGATATGGGAAACCCTGAGGGTGCGATATTGGGTGCGCTTAATTGTGCTGGTGTCTTCGGAGGTATTGTGGCAACTCTTATTTCGTCTTACTTACCTGATAGATTCGGAAGAAAGTGGTGTATAGTGGGAGGCAATGTGGTTTGTATTATTGGTGCAATCTTGCAAGGCGCATCTACTAATTATGCCTTCTTCTTGGTGGCTAGAATTGTCCTTGGATTTGGTTCCACTGTCGCTTCGGTTTCATCTCCACCCCTTATCTCTGAGCTAAGCTTCCCAACTTACAGACCTACTGCGACTACATTCTACAATGTTTGTTGGTACTTGGGAGCGATAGTTGCAGCCTGGGTTACGTTTGGTACTAGGACGATTGCCTCGAAATATTCTTGGAAAATTCCCTCGTATTTGCAAGCTTTCTTTCCAGTTGTTCAAATTGTCTTCTTCTGGACCGTCCCTGAGTCTCCTAGATACTTGGTCTCTAAGGGTCGATTTGACGAAGCTGACAGAGTTTTGAGCCGAATCCATACTGACAATGCTCAGGATGAACGTTCGAGGAAATTGGTTCAGTTCGAGCTCGAGGAAATCAAAACTGCTTTGGAATTGGAAAAAGTGGCTGCAAATTCCAAATACCTCGACTTCGTAACCATAGCTTCCTTCAGAAAGAGAATTCTTTTGACCATGTTCATCGGTGTCATGATGCAATTATCAGGAAACGGATTGGTTTCATACTACTTGAACAAAGTCTTGAACTCTATTGGTATCACCAGTGAGAGAGAACAGTTAGAGATTAACGGGCTTTTAATGGTCTACAATTTCGTGATTTGCTGTGTCATTGCATGCGTCGTTGGCTATTTCCGGAGAAGAACCTTATTCTTGTTCAGTGTCTCCTTCATGCTTGTTACCTACGTGTGTTGGACTGCACTTTCAGCCGTCAATCAAGAAAGAAACTTCCAAGACAAGTCGTTTGCCAACGGTGTGTTGGCGATGATCTTCCTCTACTATTTAGCCTACAATATTGGTATCAACGGCTTGCCCTTTTTGTATATGACCGAAATCTTGCCATACAGTCACAGAGCCAAGGGCCTCAACATTTTCAACCTCGCGGCGCTGTTGATATCGATTTTCAATGGTTTCGTCAACCCCGTTGCCATGGACGCTATCGAATGGAAATACTACATAGTTTACTGCTGCATCCTTGCTGTTGAGTTGGTCATAGTCTACTTCTTCTTCGTCGAGACTTCCGGCTACACTTTGGAAGAAGTGGCCAAGGTCTTTGGCGACGATCCTGACAACATGATTGTGACAGTTCCTTCTACTTCAGAAAAGCTACATGTTTCGCATCGCGAGGACGTGACTGACTCGTCAGAGGAAATGATTATGGTATCTGAAAAGGTTTGAAGAATAATTTTTCCGAGCTTTCCAATTCTAGGCCTTCATTTCTTTTTTTTTCAAGTCTTCAGTAATGGTATTCACATAACTGAATATAACATAAGCCCACGGGCGCGAATATGATGCACCACTTCTGTACTAGTGGTACGGTGCCCTGGCACACAGTATATCCGCGCCTCCGTTTCAGTAAAAGGCGGGCCAATGAAAATTGATCTTGCCTATTGTTTAGTGTAATTGTTTAGTAAATAACGCGAATTTTCAAAATCTGACCGTGATTGTATCCATAACAAATTGCCCAGTGTGCAATTATTGGTCGCAACTATTGCAATAGCGATTAGCCCTAATAGTCCTAAATGGTATAAATACGTAGTGATTTCTCTGTAGAATTAAACTTTTTTACAATATCAATCAGATCTTCTTCCAACTTAGTCCCTCGTTTAAAATGCAATTCACTACCGTCGCCTTCTTCGCTGCCGCCGCTATCGCCGCCACTGTCACTGAAACCGAAAAGGAAAGCACCTTGGTTACCATCACTGACTGTGCTTCCACTGTCACTGACTGCCCAGCTCACTCCACTTCTGAAGCTCCATCTAACACCACCGCCCCAATCTCTACTTACGAAGGTGCTGCTAACGTTAAGTACGCTGGTGCCGGTGCTGCTGCTTTGGCTGGTGCCGCTTTGTTAGCTTTGTAAGCTAATTAGCTGGTCTAGTATCTGCTTAGACGGATAGTGCATATTATGTATATTAGAAATATAAAAGTCATATAAAAATTATTGAAGTGTAGAGAAGTAGAGCATACTGAACTATTCAGTTGATATGGACTACAACATTATGAGTTATAGGTCTGATTTTCTTTGATTTGTATGAAATAAAAAATAAGAGAGTAATGCGGGTAGAGATTTTGACTGAAAAGTTCAATCAGTATTTTACAATGAGAAAGCGGACTCAGAAAGACTAATGTGTATGGTTTAAGATTGTAGAAGCACGTGTAGAAGACTCTATAGACGCTTATCACATTGACCTGTACCGGACATACGGAAGTGGTTTTTGCTAAATTTTGTATTTTTTCTACAATATATGATCTGTTAATTAGTTCTTTGAACAATATATAACGGAAAAGATATATCCGTATCATGTGATTTCTTAATTTAAAACTACTCTACGGTTACTACTATCTCGTAGGGTGTACTAGGTTAAAACAGAGCAGCACCATAAAGTCAGAGTCAATATCCACCTATTTTATGCCCACCTAGAGCTCATCAGTCTGAATGCTTCAACTTCGCATAATATTATTTTTCGCGGAAGAAATTATAGTTGAAATTTCGCGTTAAAAACAATCTCAGAAATGAGATGAGACATCGGTGAAACATCGGGGATAAGAATTATAATGTCAGATGTGGTTGAGTCCCCACCCTTAGTATCCGAACCACCGTCAAAAGAGGTAGCCATCGTACTACCCTTGGTAAATACGCACGGCGATGCAGACGTGCTTATATTTAATGTCGATGACATCAGAAGACTTCGCGACATGGGGGTGCTAGGAGTACTAATAGGTACGTTGGCACAGTATCCACAACAAAACTTCTATCTTTCTGTTCCACTAAGACTTATGGTCTGGGAAGTGATATGGCTACTTGAACAGAAACGTGCCATTTTGGTAGACTACGTAAATTATAGATCGAACAAGCCTCGTGTAACAGCCCCTTCTACGGGTATGCTCAGCAAGGACGGTCGATTTGTGACAAGCACATCTCTGGAAGCTAATTTTGTTAGAATTGCAAATGATGACACAGGTAATGCAGGATCCTCCGAGCTAGTCTTGGGCGAGCATATAGCCAAACACGAAATTCCCATTGAGACGTACCTCGCAAAAGTGGATCAGGGCAATAAAACCAAATTTATTTCTCAGTATCAGACATACAAGTACCTAAAAAATCTCGGATATTTTATAAGTCCTGGTTTGAAGTTTGGAGGAGACTTGGTGATATATCCGGGGGACCCATTGAAGTTCCACTCTTATGCGATAGTAGTGTTCGACTGCTTTAATGTCAATGAATTAGTGGTTGGCGGAAGATTGGCTACAGCAGTTAAGAAAAACTACGTTATTGTAGGGGATAAGGAGGAAACAGCAGAGGCAGATTATGTAGATAGTCTATTTAGCGAGCCAGCAAAGCAAGCTTTTTCTATAGAATGGGCAGGGTTTGGTTAATATGTCAATGATTATAGAGTTAAATGATTTCTTACTTCGTTGTTAGATAATGTTAATCTGGGGTAATAGAACTGTATAGAGGGTAGTGTCCGGACCAAAGTGAAAAATGGCTTATGCATAGAATATGGCAATGGTGAAAGACCGTTTGGTGCCAGGATGACACAACTTCGGAACTTGAGTACCAGCAGCATACTATTCAAGGCGTCTATCAAGAAGGTGCCGTCGCTACAAGAATTCATCTTTAGGCAGAGAATCAGGCTGGTATATCGAGACTTGGTTCGGATCGTGTACAGATCCCATGAAAAAGAGGATTTGATGCGATTTGTGAGAGATGAGTTTCGGATGAACTCTCTTGAAACAGACATTAACCACCGGAGATATTTGTTGAGTTTGGGGATCTCGCGCATTAATGATATGATGAAAGTCATGGGTATAAGGGCACCCGAGTTCAAATAAAAGGTATAGAGTAATGAATTAATAATGTCAAATAGTAGTATAAAATAATGACGTAGTTAAGCTTAACCAATTCTAAGTACTATGACATTGTTTAGCTGAACCAATTCTAAGTAAAAAAACAAAACCTACAGTATAATTAAAGAAGAATCGGCGAGTATTATTTACATTTATGCTTGGTTATATTTTCAGTAAGTAGGCCAATGACTCTTGGGAAGAATCAGCCAAATCTTTGAAGATCGATTCAGACTCAGCAGCATTGAGCGACACCGGCCATTGCGCATCATTTTGTATATTTTGCAACTCTGTTCTTTGGGCCTCAGAAAACTTCTGCGCCTTGATATCTTTGGCCAACGAGTCGATAGCTTGTTTCAAAGGAGTGGCAGATCTACTTTGCCTGAACAATAGTCTGGCTATACTGATGAATTCAGCCAAGCTGAGAAGATTGTGGGCGAGTTCCCAGGAAAGTTTGGAGTCTGTAGGAACCAAGACGGCTTTGATCTTGTCGAACTTGAGGTTCTTGAGACAGAAGTTGGTCATTGACTGGGCATCTACTTCGCTTGACTTTTGTTTAAAGAGCTTGAGGAAGTTCAATGTCAATTTGTTGATGAGGGAATCGAACTTGGTGACGGGAGTATAGGTGGCAGACGACAATACTTTATTGAATGCCTTCAAGTGTCTGGATGCTATAGGCGAGTCGAAACTATCAGACATAACTAGCACGTACTTTAGCACCGCTAGCTTGATATGGCTCGAGGAAAACCACGAGATCGGGGTGTTCAACAGCTCAAGCGGGTGGCCCGATGCGCCTGGAACCAAGTCCTTGGCATCGCTGAACCCCACCAGCTTCCATTCTGTGGAAAAGTCTCTATTGTCGGAGAAAGTATCCATTTCAACAAGTTTGTCACACTCGGTCGATAAAAGGTTGGCGAAGTAGTTCAAGTAGCCGGTATCGGACAAGATCAACGAGTACTTGACTATGGTACATATGACCAAGTAACGAGAGGTGGAGTGGGCCAATCTTTGACCAAACGAGATGAAAGACGAGAGCACCGAAAACACCCCCGAGTCAAACCCGTCTTGCAAGCTCTGCTTGATCTCGTCATCGGACGTGAGGTAGAACCGGAACACATTGACAAAGTCGTCGAGGTGCTTCTTGGACGGGTTGGATGGGCTCAAGTAGTGGACCAAGGTCTCGTGCTGGGTCATTCTGACTTTGAGCGAGTCGTAGAGCGGAGGAATGGAGTTGGTGGTGGTGATGTTGGCATGGAGTTTGGCGAGCCAAAGCTTGAGGTTGTGGTTGGTCTTGTCGTGCTCGAGGAGGCTGGTGAGCACCACTATACTACGGACTACATTGGCGGTGCTGGCATCGACGTGCAAGCTGAGCAACAACGAGAGAAGTGCAAGCTCGTTGGCCGGGTTGTTGTTGGACTCGCCCGCGCTGTCTGGCGGGGTGAGAGTGTGGATCTTCCAGTTGTGCGCGGTGAACTGATTGACAAACTCGGTGGTAAAACCTGAGTCGCGCTCGAAATAAAGCACCAATTTCTGCACATTGACTAGTTTGATCAAGTTGTTGTGCGAGAATTGATTTTCGTACTCCGCGAGAACTGCGCTAAACACCTCTGGTAGGCGTTCCTTCAAAGGGGGGCACGCATCTACATCTATATATGCCCGGATGTCCAGATAACAACAGAGCTTGTGGCTGTAGGAGGTGAAGTAGTCCAAGATGGCGGCGTGGTACACGTCTTTGTTGAGCACGAGCGCCGCTTCCACGCGCGCCAACGCGGTGTTGCGGGTTGCGGGGAGCGCCGCGACGGCGTCTAAAACGTCTTGGTACACATTTTCGCCGCCTCTATGCGCACACGCCTGGATATAATATTTCCAGGTATCAAAATCATTGAATTTTTTGTCGAATAGGAGCGACGTTGTAAATGTGTAGAGACTGTCCCACGAACCCGACTTGGCCAATGCATCAAGATAGATGATCTGCACATCCAAGGTCAAGTCGGAGGTGTTGTGTGCCACATGCTCCACAATCAGGGTGTAGTCCTGTTTGTGTTGCAAGAGGCGATACAACACGTACTGTTCTTGCGACAGCAACGGGTTCAAAGGCTCGAGCAATTTGAGTGCCAATGCCGTATACAATTGTCTTTCCCTGTCGGGCAGAGCGGGGATCAATTGGAGGTAAATGAACGCGCTCCAGGTAGTGTATAGGCGGTGCGAGGGGGACGATTTGGAGTTCTTGTAGAGATTAGTGACGATACGGTTGAGTAGTTTGGGATCGTAGGACGACAACGAGCGGGAAAACCACTCCAAGATCAAGGCGGTGGTCGACTGCGAGCCGGGGTACTTTTTGATGACGTTTTCGTAGGCCAGGAACGCCTGGGCGGTGTAGTTTTGGGCCGGGTCGGCGAACTCGGTGAAAAAGTCGTATAGAATCGACACGGTCTGCGGGTCATTGGGCACCTTGGAGAGCAATTCCAAATTGTTCTTCAATGCCTGGGCCGTTTTGCCCTGTTTGTACAAGATTCGGTTCGACAACGCATAGTAGAAGGAGCGCTGGGGAAAATTTTTTATCTTTCTCGACAAAAGAGCCTGGGCCGAGGCGTACGACCCTTGGTCTATGAGGCTGACGATTTCTTTATCCGAATCAGACATGATGAGTAAGAAATGGAAGAAACAGTGAAAAATGGTGTGCGAGGAACAGGAACGAGAGACCAAGAGAAAGTGCGAGGATCACCAGAACGAGTGCGAGGAACACCGAAAGTGCGAGGAACACCGAAAGTGCGAAGAGATTGAGAGTGCGAGAAGAATAGTGCGAGAATAGTGCGAGGAAATACGAGATAAGAATGTGATGTTCAATAGCCTGGAGAGTGAAGGAGTAGCCGAAGTGGGGCATCGGACCGGATAATTAGTGAAAGAGAAGAAAGAAGCATTGTGAAAGAGAAGAAATAAGCATTGTGAAAGTCTTGATTCCGGAATAACCGATTGGAACATCCGAATTAGAAACAAGCATCCGAACTAGATAGAAGCCTCCGAACCAATACTAGATCAGTCGTACAGTGCTTGGCACTGTTGCAGCCGGTCAACGCTGCACAAGAGCTTTAACACCGAGGTGACCGAGCACAGCAAGTAAGCAGTAAGTTAGTAAGCGAGATCAGGTATGGACCAAGGGGATGACGGAGAAAATTAGATCTAGTAATATTTTATACGAGATATGCAAGACATGAAGTGGCCCGATTTAGGCGAGTGGAGAAATAGTGGAGAATAAAGGCGATGGTCAGATGAGACAAACATGTTGTGTCAATGACCATGCTAGTTCTTTTCTTTTTGTCGTCTTTGCCTTTGGTTGATGATATGTGATAAGCATATCTCAACTCCATAAAAAGACTTTTACTGATAACAATGATGCCCCCAGACGCCTTGCCTGAAGAGCACACCGGTGATATCCGCACATCAGTCCATTGAAGGCCTTGATGGGCGCGCTTACATAAGCCCTGTTCCAGCTACACGGCTGTGCCAAGAACTTGCTTATCTGTGAGCGGCGGCACATGACCTCTGCGCCACGTGGACAACGGTGGCGTGCGGCGCCGAGCCTTTTTCCGGGTCTGGTTACGCAGCCCGGTGCGGCTTGGCAGCACAAATGCTCTTAGTTGCTCGGAGAGCCAAGAAGCCCAGAAAAAAGTCGGCCGCCGAGTCACGTGCACCAGTCCTATTTTGCAAACCCCAGATAAGCAGCCAATTCTTGCTGCGATGGTATAAATATGTGGGGAATTCCAGGGTAGGTGTCCGGTTGCTAAAACTTCAACAACATGTCTCAACATTCACGCACCAGTGAAGATTCGAGGAATAACAAGAAAGGCAGCCCCTCGCCTGCCACCACACAATCATCATTACAATCGGAAAAGCATGACTACGCCGGCGACTTCTTGCCTTACCGCATGTCTGTCCGGCTGGTTGAGCAGTTTTTCGAGACCAACATCAAAGAGGGCTTGAACCAAGCCCAGGCTGACAAACAACTCAAAGATTACGGCGCTAACACCTTGGGTGAAGGCGACAAGATCAGCTACACCAAGATCGTGGCCCACCAGGTGTTCAACGCCATGATCTTGGTGCTTATCATCTCGGCGATCATTGCCTTGGCCATCAAGGATTGGATCTCCGGAGGGGTCATTGCATTTGTTGTTTTTATCAACATTTCCGTTGGTTTTATTCAGGAAGTAAAGGCCGAGAAGACCATGGGCTCGCTCCGTTCGCTCAGCTCGCCCACCGCCAGAGTCACCAGAAATGGCGACGACATGACCATTCCTGCAGAACAGGTTGTTCCTGGCGACATTGTGCACGTTCAGGTCGGTGACACGTTGCCGGCAGATCTCAGATTAGTTAGCGTGATGAACTTTGAGACAGACGAAGCTTTGCTTACCGGGGAGTCTTTGCCTGTTGTCAAAAACCCCAAAGACGTTTATTCGGACGTATCCACCCCTGTGCCTGTCGGAGACCGTTTAAATATGGCCTATTCATCTTCTGTCGTCTCCAAAGGCAGAGCCACCGGTATTGTGACCACCACCGGTTTGAACACCGAGATTGGCAAAATCGCTTCTTCATTGAGAGGAAACGAGGGAATTATTAGAAGAGTTGACAAGTCCAACGACAGAAAACCCAAAAAGAGAGAGTACGGCTGGGCCACTCTTCACACCATCAAAAACGTCATTGGGAACGTTTTGGGGATTTCGGTGGGTACTCCATTGCAGAGAAAGTTGGCGTGGCTCGCCATTTTCTTGTTCTGGGTCGCTGTGGTCTTTGCAATTGTTGTTATGGCCTCGCAAAAAATGAGAGTCAACAAGGAAGTGGCCATTTACGCCATTTGTGTGGCTCTTTCCATGATTCCTTCGGCCTTGATTGTGGTTCTTACCATCACCATGGCCGTAGGAGCCCAAGTCATGGTGGCCAAGCACGTCATTGTGCGTAAATTGGACTCTTTGGAGGCTCTTGGCGGTATCAACGACATCTGTTCTGACAAAACAGGTACTCTTACCCAGGGCAAAATGATTGCCAAAAAAGTGTGGGTTCCTACCATCGGAACTCTTTCTGTGGCCAATTCCAACGAAGCTTTCAACCCAACGGTAGGCGACATCGAATACTCCAAGTTTTCTCCTAAATATATCAAGGAAACAGACGAAGAAATCGACTACAAGCCCAACACTTCGTTCCTCAAGGATTCCTCCAATTACCCTACCAACTATACCAAATGGCTCAAAACTGCCACCTTGGCCAATATCGCCACCATTAACCAAGCCAAAGACGAAGAAACAGGCGAAATGGTGTGGAAAGCCCATGGTGATGCCACCGAAATCGCCATCCAAGTGTTCACCACCAGAGCTAACTTTAGCCGTGAAGACATTGTAGACCAATACGAGCATTTGCACGAGTTCCCCTTCGACTCTTCCATCAAAAGAATGTCGGCCGTCTACAAAACAAAAGAATCCGGCGAAACCAGAGTTTATACCAAAGGTGCCGTCGAAAGAATCTTGGGCATTTGTACTCACTGGTACGGCCATGATGCCGCCAACGAAGAGAACAACGACGAAACCTTTGACTCTCAAAACGTAGTTCCTTTGACTGAAGACGACAAGAAATTGATTGAAGAGAACATGAATGCGCTTTCTTCCCAAGGTTTAAGAGTTTTGGCCTTTGCTACTAAAGACGGCTCTTCCGTATCCGATTTGAGCAACAGAGAACAAGTTGAGTGCGATTTGACTTTCCAGGGTCTTGTAGGTATTTACGATCCTCCCAGAAACGAAACCGCAGGCTCAGTTAAATTGTGCCACAAGGCCGGTATCAACGTCCACATGTTGACGGGTGACCATCCCGGTACTGCCAAAGCCATTGCTCAAGAAGTGGGCATTTTGCCCCACAACTTGTACCACTACAGTGACGAAGTGGTCAAAGTTATGGTGATGACTGCCAACGAATTCGACAGTTTATCCGACGAAGAAATCGATAATCTTCCGGTGTTGCCTCTTGTGATTGCCCGTTGTGCGCCTCAAACCAAGGTCAGAATGATCGAAGCCTTGCACCGCCGTGAAAAATTCGTCGCCATGACCGGTGACGGTGTCAACGACTCGCCCTCTCTTAAAAAAGCAGACGTAGGTATTGCCATGGGTCTTAACGGATCCGATGTGGCCAAAGATGCATCTGATATCGTGTTAACTGACGATAACTTCGCTTCGATCTTGAACGCCATTGAAGAAGGCAGAAGAATGTCTTCCAATATTCAAAAGTTCGTGTTGCAGCTTTTGGCTGAAAACGTAGCCCAAGCTTTATACTTGATGATTGGGTTGGCCTTTATAGATGAGACCGGTTACTCAGTCTTCCCATTATCTCCCGTAGAAGTGTTGTGGATTTTGGTGGTCACTTCGTGTTTCCCAGCCATGGGGTTGGGCCAGGAAAAGGCCGGCGAAGATATCTTGGAACAGCCTCCAAACAACACCATTTTCACCTGGGAAGTCATTATCGATATGTTGGCGTACGGTTTCTGGATGGCCGTTTCATGTTTGTTATGTTTCGTTGTCATTGTGTACGGTAGAGGTAACGGCGACTTGGGCTACGACTGTAATGCTACCAACGCCGATACCGGTGTCTGTGACTTGGTCATGAGAGGTAGATCTGCTGCCTTTGCCAACATGACCTGGTGTGCCCTTATTTTAGCATGGGAGTGTGTTCATCCCACCAATTCATTGTTTTACATGAGACAAGATACCGACAATCCATGGTGGAAACAAACCGCCATTGACTTGTGGGACAACCAGTTTTTGTTCTGGTCCGTAGTCGGTGGATTTGTCTCTGTTTTCCCAGTAGTTTACATTCCTGTTATCAACACCAAGGTCTTTCAACACAAGCCCATTGGATACGAATGGGGTGTTGCCGTTGGCTTTACTCTTTGTTTCTTGTTGGGGGCCGAAACCTGGAAGTGGATCAAGAGAATCTACAAGCGCAAGTCCCAAAAGAAGGCTGCAAACCCCGAGTATGAATTGGAGAGAAACGACCCCTTCCAAACATATGCATCATTTTCCAGATCTGGTACCATGGAAAAGAATGATTACATTGTCTAATCATACAACCTTCAATTTTTTTCCAATCTTTTAAACTGATTTCTTTCGGTGCATTATTGCTTATAGATTTTATAAACATTATACTAGATAATAAATATAAACTGTGATAAAAGAATGTAGATAATACATAGATTAGAAGTGTTTAGGTAGAAGTAGATTTTGTTTCTTTATAACTTATACTAAAGACATGTTCGCAGGTCAAGATTAAATGAAAATTCAAAGTCTATTTTACTAATGAAGGCTGGTAACTTGCTTGTAAATTTCCTTCACTGAGCTCTATGATTCTTCTTCCTTTTTTCATTTTTGAATGGTTAAGCTACCATTGCAATTAGACTCAGTAGTGCTATAATTTACAGAAATTGCAAAATTATCAAAGAATTAGATAGAGCTCAGGATATAGGGAGTGGTCATATCATATTCAAGGGGCAGAGTGATGGCTCATAGGAAAGCATACGCTCTGCTTAGTTCGTAAAGGTTGATTACACGATGAACAAGAGAAATGAGCTTTTTTAATACCGATAGAAGAGAGTCGCGCTTATAGCTATTTGAAATTTAATGACTGATTTCAAGCTGAAGTTCACTAGTTTTACCTATTTGAAGAGATTGTATGGCTATGATTGTAAAACTTAAACCTCACGTACTTGATTACCTATTCACCAGGCATCAACAACACTACCTCAGATCACTCCCCTTTATTTATTGCAATTTGCAGCCATCAACCCAATTTGTCTCGCACTTTTATTGGGTAAAAATATTGGCTAAAAGAATAATATTTTTTGGCCGAATCTTATCTGATGTATGTATACCGTTATTTTAATGTAAAATATCAAATTATCGCTAGTCGTTTAATAAGTAGTTAAAAATAGTATACAGATAGCTTAAGCTATTAAGCTCTATCTTCTACATTGGTATCATTAACAAACTCGCTTCGCTCGTTAGTTGATAGGATGTTTAGTCAACGTTCGTAAAAATAAATAACCAAATAGCAAAAAGAGAAGTAGAAGACAAAGTTTTGGTATAAAAAGTACAAAGATGAAAGCCACAGAGACAAGTAGACCTGCGGGAAAATCATACAGTGAATAATATCCTAGGTATAATTAGTATAGGATGTTGTTTAATCTAATAACTTGACATAGTTGGATGGACAAATACCCACCTGGCCATTGGATCTTCTGGCCTGCCACCATTTACCATCGATATCGTCGACTTCCAAGATTTCGTCCTTGATAAACGAAATTTCGTTTATATCGTCGGGATTGGCTTCATACGAGTATAATGCTTTGGCTTTGAATCTGAAGGGAATGTTGCCTGTAGAACCTATTTGTTGGGTCCCATGGCTCTCGTTGAATATGGTTTTGTTTCCATTATTGTTGGTAAGATCTCTTTGCTGCACATCAGCAGAAGAAAAGTTTTCTAACCCATTCAATTGGGACGAAGACATGTATGGAGTATTGGCCTTTTTGTTGCCGGTCAGTATTTGCGACTGTCTCAAGTTGCTGTCCTGGAAGTTGCTTGAAGACGTCATGGGTGGCATTTCGTTGTTATAGTGCTTGTACTCGTGTTCTTCGTCATCGTCTAAATCGTGTAATTTACGGTTATCGTTCGAAGAAGACAAGTGGCCGTGATTATGGGATTGGGACTTGAGCGAGAACGAATCGATAAACTGATTGGTGGGCGACTCAGGATGGCCTCCAAAATACAAGATCCATATCAAGTTGAGTATAGAAAGCAAAATACACCCGGCAGCACAACACAAGTTTCCGCTCAGATGCGACTTGTAAATCAACTGGTTGACGGAATTGGTCGTATAGAGGAAGGCTACGGATAATAGCCCCACCAAGGTGAATTTGTAGAGCTCAATGTTGTTGTTTAGGTACAAAAAAAAGATGATCAACACGATCAAGATCTCGTAAACAATGCCCCACCAGGTGAAATTGGGGAAATCGCTTTGGCTGGAGGCGGCAGCGCCAGCTATAGACACGATCCATGCAATGACACCGAATGACACGGTGGAAATGGCAAAGGGATCGCCTAAAAAGTTGGATAAGGCAATGGGCATGATAAAGTCGATATGTGAATGGGGGGTTTGGAAAATTTTAGTTTTTGGAGTATTCAAGGATTTGGTGGTGGTTTTTGGGTACTTGTGGCTCTGCTGAGTAGACTTTGTTAGAGCGTATCGGTGACAATCCTACGCCAAATGGTGGTTAGTGTGATCCCAAGGAGCGAGTAGCGGATCGATCTCAATAAACAAACGGTTGTGGGTCGAGAGGCGGCGAAAACACGGGGTTTTTTGGGCTGACTATAACCTTGGTGTCTTTAATGTGAAAGACGCGACGCTAAACAACGAGATAGTTGGGTGTAGTATACCTTTTCCCTGTCAACAGCTTTCGTTACGGATTTCTTCTCTTTCCACGAAAACTCTAAATGGTGGAACGGGCGGGACACGACTCTGGACCAAAACAGTAAATATGAAAAGGCTTGGAGGCTTGTAGCGAGTAGGGGAGTGGAAGGGTATAGGAGAAGTAGGAGGAGGGGGAGAAAAAGGTAGCGGGAGTAGAGGCGAGGAGGGGAAGGGTGGATTGACGGCTATCAATGTAGGTTGTTGCGGTCGTATTGCACAATTGATTCCGTAAACACGTCGTTTACATTGTTTAAACAAGCACAGAAAAGGTCTAGACCAGGGATGGGGCGGGGCTCACGTGCAGCCGTCGTGCGAGCTTCGCGCGGTTGACGGCGCGTCTGGCACGTGGAAAGAAAACAGAGAGGAGGTGACACTGTCACGTGGAAAGAAAAACAGAGGGGGGATGACACCATCACGTGATCAATTTTGCTCTAATAGTTTTGACGCTTGTTTGTAGACGGCTGGATACTAAAATGGATGACACCATCACGTGATCAATTTTGCTCTAATAGTTTTGACGCTTGTTTGTAGACGGCTGGATACTAAAATGGATGACACCATCACGTGACCAGCTTTGTTTTAATTGTTTTGTTTGGGGTTGATAATTGATGACACCTCTCACGTGACCACCTTTATTTTTAGAGCCAGGATGTTTGATCGGAATCCGGAGCCGCGGAGTTGCAACTCCGTAGCTCCGGTTTGTTCCTTGTCTGCGAGGGATGAGCGGCTTTGAGCCAAGGCGTGGAGAATATGACTACACGGAGATTGGTTGCTGCAGCTTGGCAACCCTAGCGGGCACTGGTCAAAGCCCTTGTAGACCTTATATAAAGCTAGAAATGGAGCCTGGTGGGATTTTTGGCACCACACCAAAATGTTAACAATAACTTCTAAAAACATCATTAAGGCTCAATTGCCTACGTTGCTTCGCTACTCCTCAACATCTACACCTACACCACTACCCCCTAAGAAAAGCCTCTTAGACATTTCCACCAGGGTGTACAAGAATCCCGAAGTGGAAGCGCACGATGACAACAAATTTCTCACGCGCCCTATGTTTGAGCATCCATGGTTTACAAACGACGAGTGCGAGGCCATAAAGTACGAGCACCGCGAACCAAGAACGGTGGGGGACACCATTGCATTCAGATGGATCCAATTTTTTAGAGCGCTGTTTGACTTTGTGACTGGGTACAAGAAGCCCAAGAACCCCCACGAGGTGGATATTGGGTTCAAAGGCACCAGGTACGAAATGACCGAGAACAAATGGATGACGCGGGTGATTTTCTTGGAGTCGATTGCGGGGGTTCCAGGCTCGGTGGCCGGATTTCTCAGACACCTTCACTCGCTCAGGTTGCTTAGAAGAGACAGGGCTTGGGTCGAAACCTTGTATGACGAGGCCTACAACGAGAGAATGCACTTGCTTACGTTCATCAAGCTCGGCCAGCCTTCGTGGTTCACGCGGTCCATTATCTATGTAGGCCAAGGTGTTTTTTGCAACTTGTTCTTTTTGTTTTACCTCGTCAATCCCAAGTACTGCCACCGTTTTGTGGGGTACCTTGAGGAGGAGGCCGTAAGCACATACACGCACTTGATTTCGGAGCTTGACTTGGGCAAGTTGCCTGGTCTTGCCAATACGTACGCCCCCAAAATCGCGGTCGACTACTGGCCGGAACTTACCGACGAATCCAAGTTCCGCGACTTGATCTTGAGAATCAGAGCTGACGAGGCCAAGCACAGAGAAGTCAACCATACGTTGGCCAACTTAGACCAGAATAAGGATAGAAATCCATTTGCACTTCAAGTAAAGACCGACAAGCCGCAACCCGAGCATGGAATAAAGGTGACCAAGGGCACTGGTTGGGATCGCGACGACCTCATTTTATGATTGATTAGTACTTGTAAATAAGATATGAGATATGAATGAATAAGAATAGAACATAGAGAAACAAAGTAGAAAACCAGTAGAAAAGTAGAAAAGTAGAAGGGTAGAAAACTAATAGAAAACCAGTAGAGATCATATACATAGTAGAGCATAAATACAAATAGTGGATAGAATAGTAGAGATTAGTATATGGGTGTAGGATTTAAGAAATAGAGGATATGCTAGACTACCGTTTATTGAGATCACAGTGGGGGCTTTCGCGGAGGGCTTTCACAGAGGGCTTTTCAGGGCTTGTGTTGCATATTTCGGCATTTGGGTGCAAAATCCGAGTGCTCGGAAAGGCGGGTTTTCGGGGAAACGGCAGGGCACAACATGACCACAGTAGACTATTCCTGGAGCAACGGGTACACCTAGACTATGTAGATAGGAGTAGCGGAAGCATACCACCGTCCTCGGGGGCGTGTTCCCGTCTTGAAGCGGCATTTATGTTTCCTAAAGCACTAACGGGAGTTTACGGGTGCGAAAATAGTGACCAACGGGAAAATACGAGAGACGCCAGTCAATCGGGGTTTGAAAAAAGAAAGGCTGGCTGCAGGGTTCCTATGTAGATGGCTTGCTCTGCAGGGTTCACACAGTCAAGCACATCGTAGCACTCATATGGAGACTTACCCTCCCAATTTCTGGCCATGAATATTAGCATGGCTTTCACTGGTCTTGGCGCCGCACGGTGCACCTAAATCCGAGGAACCAGGGTCCTCCTGACTTTTGTGGTTGTACCTTATCACTTCCAGTCACCCATCCACACAAATTAAAGGATTATTCGGCACAATGATTTTCTTTGTTTCGGTATGAATGATTGTAGCTCGGCACGGCTAACTCTGTTTCGGTAGTGACAACAATATCAGGGGTCAATCGTAGGAACGGCACTATCAGTATATAGGTCATGATTAGCTTCCGAGGCAAGTGTCACCAATATTGACAAGTTGCGAAATGAGTCTTCACAGACCATAACTTTTAGGATTTTCAGATTTCACAAGTCTGTGATTACTGAGAGAAATTCGATCTTAGCCATTCTGGCCAATTGGAATGGTAGAGTTTATCCCTATTTTGGGTGCAAAATTGCGCCCATATGCTCAATGCACATATAATAGAGATAGACGAGCGGGTAAAGTTCATAAAACAAGATACCTAAAAGTTATGTCCAAAAAACACTAGAATGAAGTATAGGTAATAAGTTAGTATTCTCTGTGATGATGCGAGTGATACCCTACACCGTGATACAGGTGGTGGATACTACAGGATAGATGAATAATATGCTAGTATTACTGTGCAAACGTAATCAGCTCTTCGATTAGACTACTCATCATCACCCAGCTATTAGATTTCTGGTACTCTTCATCTAGCACCCATTATCTAGTACTCTTGAAAAACTACGAATTTTTTAACTTCCTGACTTTTAAACATCTTGCACTTCCTGCTCTACAAACATACAGCACAACCAGGCGCTCTGGAAAATCCTGAACATCCAGCACTCCTCAAGTAAAACAACCAAGCACTCACTTTGAACATCATGCACTCTTTAACATCCTGTACTCTTGACCTCCTAGCACTCCACATCAAGCATGCTTATTCGCTCTTTTAACCTCATGAAATCAATTTGCAACTATCAAAGAAATTGAATTTAGATACGTTATAGCTAGTAGCTAAATTTAGTAACTCACAGGGCCTTTTGTAACTTACATGTACTCATAACTAGTACTAGCCGAAGGAAAACGCAAACTCTTCAACATCCAGCGCTTTCAATATTCGAGCACTCATGATAAAATCTTTTCAATCGTAGCTTCCTAGGAAACATCCTGCACTCTTTGGTAAGGAACTTCAAGCACTTCTTCAGGCCTCGCACTCTACATAAGCACTATTCAATTATCATGAATTTTGCAGCTATTTTAACAAAAATTGTCAAATATTCGGAGATAATGCATTAGCCATTAATGATATACCAACCTATAGAATTTCGTATTCTACTAGCTTCATAAATTGTCTTTCGAAGGCTTTGACATAAATCGAGCACTCATAAACCTGCACTCTATAACATCCCAACACTCTTCATCCTACACCATCAAACAACCTGAACTCTAAAAAAAAGCGCTCTTTAACATCCAGAAAATTCTGCACCCTCAAAGAAAATTAGGCCTCTGGAACATCCAAAACATCCAGAACTCTAGACTTCCTGCACTCTACGATGAAATAACCTTGCACTCTTGACCTAGTACTCTTCAGCATCTTGACCGTCTTGAACATCTTTAACATCCTGCACTCTTAACTTCCAGCACTCATCTTGATTAGCACAAAGATCCTGTACTCTTAATCACTCTGAATATTTGGAAACCCAGCACTCTAAAGCATCCTATTATCCTGGCAATGTGACAAAATGCACTCTTGAACACCGAACACGCTCATGAATGCCCAAAGAAAAGAAACCTTGATTTTTCGCAGCCAAAGTTCATGACTGAATTTACCTAATTGCACCCTTATTTCAAGTCATACTAAGTGAAGTGAAATCAAATGGAAACGTCTATCAGCCTCAAAAAATACCAGCACTCTGAAAAGTCTTGGCACATTGGAACACCCTAGCAATCAACATCCTGCACCCTTGAAAAAAACTAGCACTCTTACATCCTCAACATCCTAGCACTCAAACTCTAAAACATCCAGCACTCCTTTGCAGAAACAATCTGGCTTTCTTAAACAAACATCCTCAACATCTAAACATCCTGCAATCATTAAAAAAACGAACCTTGCACTCTTCAAAGAAACAACTTGTACTCTTGAACATCCAGAACATCCAGAACACCCTGCATTTCAACATCCTGCACTCTAAATCCAAGGCTCATGAACACTCTGCAGCTTGAAATAAAGATTTGGCAAATTTCACTGCTATTTTGCAACTAGCATACAGTTTGCTCAAGAAATTTGGATAAAACGAAAGATCCAAGCATTCATATCTAACTCTAGAACTCTACAAACACTCGAAAAAGATAGGCCAAAATATTGAAGTAATCGTAACCAACATCCTGCACTTCAACACCGTGAACATGTGCACTATGGCAACAAACTACAGGCGTTTTTAACATTCTGCACTAACTAAATTAAAAAAACTAGCAATCTTCAAAAGAAACATCCTAGCACTCTTAAACATCCAGATCATCCTGCACTCTACAATGGAAACAGCCTTGCACTCTTGAACATCCTGAACTCTTGAACATCCTGAACTCTTGAACATCTGCACTCTTGAACATTATAAACATCCTGCACTGAACACCCTACTCTTCTCATTTCTTGATGTTGCTCAAGCTATTGTGAAAATCCACTCGGAAGTGATGGGTGCAAATTTATCGGCAGATGGATGCCATACATACAGAGGAAGACAATGAGACTAGTCACCACATAGACTTCAATTGACCAAATTACTTAGACATAGCAGATAGTAACTATATCTATTCATTTAAAGTGTGTTTGTGTGCCAATGGTGCGAATAGCCGTGCAACAGATAGAAGGCTGGTAACTTTAAGTACTGAAATAGTACTGATCATTAAAGATTTACTTGGATAGAGTACTCTGAAGATAATTATACTTAGTATTGATATCACGGTGTATTACTTAGAGTATTCCGAAGATATTGAGATAGAGATCTAAACAAATATACGAGCGGACTAGAAAGCGTTATCCAATCAGACCACCGTTGCTCCGGATATGAGTACTGTGCTACTAAACACACTAAACATGTCTCACTTTAGTCACTAATTGTTATACTTCTAGCGGTCTCACGTGCGAATGTCTCAGAATCGCTATCTCAACAAAATAACGAAGGAAACACAATCATACACATACTCTACAATCCACATATACTATAGTCTACACATACTCTATATTATACACATACTCTATACTCTACATACTCTAGATATACTCCAGATATACCATAGATATACTCTTTCTTTTCAGAGAGCGCCTTTCGCTCTCTGCTTTCTTAGTGGTGTTCCGTGTCTTTCTCAGAGGCGACGTTCCGCCGCACTCTTCGCTCTCCTGAGGCCATTACATAATCCATCGAAACTTCTAGCAATCAATAAATTTGCATCTACACCCACCACTACACCACCACACCATCATGAGCTACGAAGACCCCATTGACGGTCTTCTCAACGGGACAGAGTACGTTTCCCAAGGGAGCAGGCATCCTAGCGGCGAAACCCCCACTTCCCAGCCGTCCAAAGCCCAAGACGACGACATCCAGGTCATCAGCCGTGACGACTACCAGGACCCGTTTGACTATCAATTCATGGGTCTAGGCAACACTCCCAGCATCGCCACGCCCTCGAATCCTATTTTCACTGGCGATAACGACGATTTCGCCGACCACGAGCACTTTCAGCAGCCCACCGGGCACACTCCGTTGTTCACCGAGGAGACTGGAAATCACAATAATAACAACAATAACAACACTATTAATACTATTAACACTAACAACACTAACAACACTAACAACACCATCAATACTAACACTATCAATACTATAAACAACAATAACAACAATAATAATGCTACTAATGTTAATCATTCTGGTAACATTCCTTCTCTTCCCTCTCCATTGGACCATACACTCTTTTCGGGCAACGATTTGGTCCAACAACCGCACAACTTGCTTATCCAGGCGCCCTCAAAATTCCAGGCCCCGCTTCCTCCACTTCCGCCGCTTTCCGAGTCGGTGATTCCCGAAAACTTCACCATGATATCTCGGCTTCCCGAAGAGCTCAAGCCGCCAATGGGCACCATTACGGCCAAGCGCAAAAAAGAAGCGTCCACGCCCAAAACCAGGCCTGCTTTCGTGATCAAAATCTGGAATATGGTCAACGACCCCAAAAACAAGGACTATATACGGTGGAACGACGACGGGAAAACGTTCCAGGTGTTCCAGCGCGAGGAGTTCATGAAACTCATTCTTCCAAAGTACTTCAAGCACAACAATTTCGCCTCGTTTGTGCGCCAGCTCAACATGTACGGCTGGCATAAAGTTCAGGACATCACCAGCGGGACCATGAACCAGGGAAAAGACGAGAAAGGCGGCGAGGAAATGTGGAAGTTCGAAAACCCCAACTTTATACGTGACAGAGAAGACTTGTTGGACAAGATTGTGAGAAATAAGAGCGTAAATCTGAGCGACGGCGATGTAAATGAAGGCAATCAGGTCAATTTCCAGATGCTCCTCAACGAGCTCGACCAGATCAAGCTTCACCAGATGGCCATAGCCGAAGATATAAGGCGTGTGCGTAAAGATAACAAGACGTTGTGGCAGGAAAACTACAATACCCGTGAAAGACACAGTCACCAGGCGCGGACGTTGGACAAAATCCTCAAGTTTTTGGCGGTGGTGTATGGAAACAACGCTGGAAAGTTCATGGAACTTGACAATTCGGCCGATTTTGGTGCCAATAACCAAATGACCGCCTACAATTACGGTAGCGACCCGCAGCCGGGTCTGCCAAATGCGTTTGCAGCCGGCCAAAAAACGGGTGCGGCTGCAAACGGCACGCCCGCGCCGTTCTCCAAGCCTCGGCTCATGCTTACCAACCAAGCGCACCGCCGCAGTCCGTCTGTAAAGCCCGATTCGCATCGTGGCAGCGTAAATACCGATACGTCTACGGAAGAAATCATTAGATCGAAGGGCCATACGCCAGATAACGAGAGTGCGACTAATCTCAACAAAATGTACCAGCAGCTTATTAATCAGGACCTGCTGGTGCCGATGGTTGCGTCGCCGCGGCACTTTTTTCCAGAGCTAAATACAGGACCGGGCACGCCGCAGTTTATCAGAATGAACAGTACTAATAGTACTGGAAATGGTGGTAATAGTAGTAGTAATAGTGGGGACCCGCACGACGTGATGTCAGGGCTCGAACAGAATATCTACAAACAGGGCCAGTCGATCCAGCAGGTGCAGGAATGGATCCAGAAGCTTGCGACGCAGCAGCAGCAGCAGCAAGCGACCATCAACGAGATCAGCGACGACATGAAGCCGCCGCTCGACGAGTTTGACGTGGGCGAGTTCCTTACCAACGACGGCACTAGAAAGCGGTCCGCTGACGACTACTGGGAACCCAACAAGAAACAAGCGCTGTAACGATTCCTGTAATATACATATACCTGTAATTCCTGTAATTTGTAGCGCGCAGTGCATTTACTGTGCGTCCTGTGCGTCCTGTACAGTTAATGCCGGTTTCGTAGTTGCGGCCGTTACGGCTTGTGCGTTTTTACCTCTGACCGTTTGGCGCGCGCACGCCCCGATAAGATTGACAGGAAACGTCAACCAGAAAGCTGAGGCGGCGTGGACACCATGAGTTCTGGGGTTCTCGATCTCCGAGGAGACGACCTGAGAATGAAGCGTGAATACAGCAAGGGCGGGTGCCGTGAATGCAAGCGGCGCAAGATCAAATGCGATGAAAGAAAGCCGGAGTGCTGGCAGTGCCAGCGGCTTCTGAAGGAGTGCTCGTATCCCATGGCTGGGGAAAAGGTTGCGAGGGTGTCGAAGCGGGCCATGCAAAGTACTAATAGCAATAGTACCAATAGCAATAGTACTAATACCAACAGTACTAATACTGCTAATACTGCTAATACTTCCACTGAAAATAATGGAACTAAAAGGAATAATGGTGGAAATGCTGAAAAAGCAAGGAAAAATTCCAGTCCAAATGGGCGATCCGATGCTTCACGACCTCCAATAGCTGCCAACTTGGCTCCTGGCTTGGTGCCGTTGCCTGGAGTTCAATTTTCTCCAGGGGTCGGATTATCACCGGGAGTCCATGGATTATCACCTGGATCTGGGATATCGGGGGTATCTCTGGCATTTCCAGCAGCACCGTACTACGCTGCACCCCCTCAGTACTCCCAAACCCACCTGAGAACTCCGCTGGGCGGATACATGCCGATAAACAGGCACCCGTTCTCACAGTTTAATGGGTACTCTCCGAATAATAACCACAATCAGCCATATATGCCTAACCAGGTACAGAACCAGGTCCCTAACCAAGTACCTAATCACTTTGGTCCATATTCTGGCCTAAAACGAGATAACGAGGGCCCCAACCTAAAAAGACGGACCCTCTCCACCATCTCTCCACAGCTCCCCAACTCACCCCAGGCAGCTCTGACGACCTCAGATTCGGCCCAAAGCTCCGTAGGAAACAAATATACCCCCTCTAGTATCGTCAGTCTCTTGAACGACGTCAATACGCCCAACGACTATCGAGCCAGCCAGTCGCCCAATTCCATCCGAACAACCACCACCAACTCGTCTAATCTGCACCGACACTCGGAGTTTCCCGAAGACGGGTTCCAGGACCAGATGCTCCAGTTTTTCGACCAGGACGACTTGAACTTGTTGGCTTCCGACTTGAACAATATCGTCAATAATATCATGTACAACTCCAATTTCTCTGCAAAGTACTCTCCCGATACCCAGACTGACACCTCTTTACACCTGTTGGTCTCCGACAACAGCACCTCTCACCAGGGCTCGCCGCATGCCAACTTTGAGTCTGCCTCGAACCATCCTACCCCTGCGCAACGGCTCTTTCAGCGGCCCCAGGGAACGTTTCTTCTCAAAGGGCTTCCGTACGACTATATCAAGGTGAAAAACTCCCGCGAAAAGCACTACTTACAGGCTTTTTACAATGATTTCGCCAATATCTTGCTTCCGTTTGGTTCGTACGACGACACCACAAAGACTTATACCAATCCGGCCCGCGACATTATTCTCCAGTGTGCTTCTCATGAATCGTTCTTGCTAGCTGCCGTGCTTGCCCACGGTGCAAAAACGGCCTATACTACTCACAATCGTGCTGAGGACGAAGAGGCGTACTGTACGTATTTATCCAAGTGCCTAAAGCTCTTAGGACCTGCTCTTAGCGAGGGAAATGGTGCTTCTACTGGAAATGTTTCTGGAAATGTTTCTGGAAGTTCTGGAAATCCTGCAAATTCTGCAAATGTAGGCTCTGTAGAGGATAAACCCAAAGGGAACCTTACGTCCAACATCGAGGCGGTGCTTCTCACAGTTCTTCTTCTTACATCTGCCAACGCTGCCAATCCACAGCAGGACTGGCGGCCGCATTTGCGAGGAGCCAAAGATATTCTCCTCAAGGTCTCGACTTTGAAGATCAAAAACTCCAAGATCTTGATCTTCTGCAAGTTCTGGTTCGTCACCTTGGAGATTTTGGCAGGAATAAGCTCCACTTTGGGCGGTACCCTTCGCACAGAGGCCGAAATCGACTCGCTTATCACCTCAGGAGACGACTACGAGATCCTGGTGCTCAAAGAAATAGGCATTATTGTAGACGGTGGGTTTAGTATCATGGCAGGCTACCACAACGACGCAGTCAACCATATCCGGGACTTGATCAAGGTCCTAGCCAAATTCAGAAATAACAAGCTGTACAAGCCCAGCGACGACTTTGAGTATCTCGATCTTTTAAGTCGGTTTTACAAGCTTTCGCAGATCGAATTTGTAGACAAGAACTGCGTAATGAGCCGTGAAAAGTACGATACCAGTCGCTTGCGTGGCTTGGTCGATGTCTTGCCTCGTAAGGACGGCCTGGGCGACGTAATTATCTCCTGGATGGACACCTCTCACCAGGCATATATCCTTGGAGGCATCATCACCATTCTCACCAAGTGCTTCAAGGAATCGCATGACTCGCCGCAGATCCAGATGCTCAGCAATAGAATCATTTCCGTGGCCGAGTTCTTGAACTCCACCGAAGGTACATCCAAGCAAATGTTCAAGTCGTCCATTATGATGATCCAGTGGCCCATGCTAGTCGCAGCCATGAATTGCGTCTCCGACAAGCACAAGAGCTTGGTGGAAAAGTTCTTTTACGAGTCGGGCCAGGTGGGCAGCGGCAGTGCCGAGTTTGCCCTAGAGAGAGTCCGTAAGATCTGGCGCATGAGAGAAAAGGGCTTGGACCCGGGCTCCGATTTCGACGACAACTACAACGATGTTTTATCCTACTGACAGGCTATGGATCGTTCTTCAATGCACAATTGTCGAACGATCTTGACCCATGTAAATTGTAAGAATATGTACTTTTATCGAAACTCTTCGAATAATATAAAACTATGACCTTAATGAAAAGAATATTAATAAAATCTAGTATTTATAGTACACGGATGGCTTTAATTCAGGCCAGACTCTTGCAAATACAAGATGCAACATCGTAGCACAATTTAACCCCTATATAAAAACTCTCAATAAATTCTTTTACCATATTGATACCCACCCTTCGAAAATTAGAAGTGGTGAAGTCCACTCAAAATGGTAAGATTATTGTAATTAGTATACGATGGAACATTGGTAGAGATTCGTAATATGTAAATGCAAATATAGCCTCACAATAATTAAAGATTATTTGAACTAAACTTGAATTGATCTTGTGTTTTGGGACCATCATCAAGCACTCTAGGATAAAGAATTGAGATTTATTTAGAGTAAGAATAATCGATATTTATGTTGCTTCACCTGTTATCTATTTATTTTATTCACTCATCTTGGAGGAGTGAGTACCAGTTCATTTGTCCGCTGGCTAGAAGTAGCCTGGTCTCAAACGAGCTACTCAGACGAGCAGCTTGCTCTTCCAATATTTTCTTTGGCTCCTTTGACTCGAATCGTAATTCCTGTATGTCGAGATCATCTTCTGACGAGTCTTGGTCAAGCTTCGTTTCCAAGTCGTCCTCCAACAAATCTGAGCTCAGCCCAGTGCAGCATTCGCATTTGTCCTTAGTCCAGTCGTACTTGCCCTGACTCAATTCATTGTGAACAAACCACCCGATTCTTTCAGCTCCTTGTCGAGCTCCATCCAAGTTGGCTGACGACGGGCCCATTTTCAACGATGCGTTCTTACCTAGCATAAAGAGAGGAATCTGGCTGTTCCATTGTAAGTTATCTGTCAAACACGGAAGGCCCTTGACGATTGGAATAGGGTGCTCTTTGAGAACAGGCTTGATGAAATCGAGCCCTTGGAGATTGGCCTGGATCCCAGTAGCAAAGTAGATGTAGTCCACGTTGGACACACTTATCTCTTCGTATTCGTCTTCATTGGTATGGGCGTTTTTCGATCCGGTTTTCGTTCTAAGCTTGAGATCCCAAACCCTTTGCTGGTCGTTCCAACTCTGCTCTTGTATAGTAGTAAACTTCATGAAATTGAGCCTACCATCTTTGACATGCTTCGTGATCTTCTTGTAGTACTCAGGATTGACGGACCCTCCCTCACGGGCTTCTTGTATCATCTGGAACCGTTCCTCGTCCGTGTCCTTGATGTAGAAGGCGGACTTCTTGACGTTTTTGTACTTGGTCACCCAGTCTAAATGGAAGTCAAAGTGCTTAATTTTGATGGGTCCACGGAATAAGAGATACACGTTCTCTATTCCCTGGTTCACTGCCACATGGGCCAATTGGGCCGAAGTCAATCCACCACCAACAATCACCACCGTTCTCAGCTTCGACTCACGAGGCTTGTCACGGAGTTCTTGGCCCAAATACTTGACTTGCCCGGAGAACAAGTGAGTGGTGTGGCAGCTGCCAAGAGGGAACTGCGGATTGTCGAAGGGCTGGATGGGATAGTTGATTTCGCCTCGGTGCCCACTGGCTACAATGCAAATTTTGCACCCAAAAGTGCGGCCTTTGGATGTCCTGATAACAAAGCCTTGGCCGAACAAATCGTCGCCTACCACGTTAATATACCTGTATTCTATGGATGTGACCTCGTCGTGCTGGACTATTGACTGTAGCTGGTACCTGTCGATGATATCGTCACAGAAATCTTTGAAAAGGGGAGTGGACGGTCTGTAGTAGTCTTTCCAGTCGCGCATATTGATATCGATGATCCCCGGCTTGTCGTGGGTTTGCACCTTATCGGAAGTTCCAGCATTGACGGGGACGGGAACCTTATGCTTCCTGCTGTTCTTCTTGGCCAACTTCTTCATCTGGTGCTTGGAGTATTCTTTTCCAACCACATTGTGAATTTCCATCAAGTCTTTGGGCCCCTCCCGTTTCGACAAATGGGCATAGCTGACCAACCCATCGACATTCACTGGGTCCGGGTGGAAGAACATTGGCGATCTGAGGTACGGGATCTGACAAGACCTAAACTGGTTGTGCCATTGGCCCATGAACTTGTCGGAAACCCCGTCGAGCACGAGGATCTCTTCGGGCTTAAATTTCGTGGGGTACGACTTTTCGCCACTACGAGGCTTATAATTGGTTTTGGACGAGCCGTTGTGGTTGAACAAATTGACTTTGTTTCCTCTTTGCCTAAGCCAATGGAATCGTTGATGCTCGTCTTCAGTGTAGATTGACCCAGGACACTCTTCGCAAAGCCGGGCTGTCACAGCGAGCCCACATGTACCGCCTCCTACCACTACAACCTCGAAGAAGTGATCTCTGGCAATATCTACTGTATCGTCGGTAGAAAACATGGTGGTGTACCAACTTGATACCAACATAGTTGAGTATTTATATTTTTCGCACCCAAAATATATGATAACTACTGAGGTCTATAACTACAAGGGTGGTTGCAAAAAACAAACCCAAAACAATGCGTAGCCAAAACTTACCACAGAGGTAGCGGTAGGCTAGCTCAACGCGACCCAGGTGTATTTAGCAGTATTGCTTCGCGATAACACCGAAATAAACTGGGTGCAAAATTGAAATAATACTGACTCAGACAAGTGAATAGCTGCGATTTTTATTTATTCATGTATACCTTTTGAACTTTCTATCTATTCGCATATTTTAGTTTGTAGTTTATGTACTTTTCACAAAGCCTTCGATCAAAGCTAACAAACCTACAGCACCAGGATCAGGAATACCGCCTTCTTGTTTGAACTCGTCTTCATTGACATAACTGGCTCTTCCGAATTTGGCCTGCAAGTCCTTGGTAGATTCACATCCTTCCTTACCAGCAGAAACAGCCTTTTCAAGATCGGCCGACTTGTGGAGTTCATCTACAAATGGCTGCAAGGTATCAATCAAAGTTCTTCCTCCAACTCTAGCCTTGGTGTACTTGAACAAACCATCGTATAATGCTGAGTTGAAAGCCTCTGCAATGGTAGCAACCGAAACGTCCTTGGATTTCTGGAGGTTTTGCACCAACGAGGTGAGGAAAATCGAGTAGAGTCCTCCCGAGGTGCCCCCCATGCTGTCCTCCACCAACTCAGTGATGGTGGAAAGAGTGGCCACAGGATCATCGAGTCTCAGCTTGAACTTGTCATCTTCATCCAATGCCTTCAAGATGGCATTAGCTCCGTCGACCAAGGTCTCACCACAGTCGCCATCTCCTACGAGTGTGTCGTAATGGGTGATTTTAGGTTCCTGTTCGATCAAGTTTTTGAGTGCGCTTCTGATGCCCTTTTCAAAGACTTTGGGGTCGACCTTGAGAGAAGAAGTGACTTCAGCGTTGTGAGCATCCATTGGTGAATCGACTTCTTCGGCGTGGCTCTCCCATTGTTCGGACGAATACGATTTAGGTTTCCATCCTGGAGCGTTGGTGGGGGCATCAAGGAACCCCACCACGTCCGCGCTGGTATAACTGAGTTTCAAGTCTTTTTTATCGAGGTTGCTCAAGTTAAGCAAGGTGATGGAGAAACCCGGAGCATTGAGAGAAGTGACAAAGTCACTGACCAAAACTCTGGTTGGTTTACGTTTGAGTGGAAGGTTTTTGTACACATGCTCGGTTATGGCATACATTTCGAGGGTGGAGGTACCCCCGATATTGTTCACAAGCAAGACATAGTCGTCATTTTCCAAGTCGAAATCCACGTAATGACGGTCTTTATCTTCCGGCGACAATAACTTAGAGAACATGTCCTTAATCAACTCGTCGATATCCGGAATTGGACTGATTTTGTGGCCGGGCTCGTTGTGGATACCCAAACCAATTTCGGCTTCGTTTTCTGCAGTGAACTCAACCTCGGATTCCTTACCTGGAACCGAAGTTCTGTCCAAAGAGGCTCCGATAGTGACCAAGTTGTCGTTGATACTTCTGGCCAAGTCGGCTACAGACTTCAAGTCGTTGGCCTTGGTCGAGGTGGCGGCAGCACCCGCGACTTTGTGCACAATTGCGGTACCCGCCAAACCTCTTCTTCCGACCATTTTGTTCTGCTCTCTTCCGACCGCGACATCGTCACCCACCATCAAGATTTCGACATTGTACCCCTCGTTTTTGGCTCTTTCAGCAACCAAACCGAAATGCAATACATCTCCGGTATAGTTCTTTAAGATTATAAGGGTACCCTTTTCTTTATCTGACTTGGTCTTGACAGCTGCCATAATCTGCTTGGTCGAAGGAGATGCAAAAACCGATCCACTTACAGCCGCATCCAATAAATTGTCTCCGACATACCCCCCATGTAATGGTTCATGTCCTGCACCACCACCACTAATCAACGTTACTTTTTTGGTAGTATCGGAGTGGGGGTTGAATACAACTTTTTCGGAAGCAATCAACTTGATTGATGGATTGGCTCTGACCAAACCTTTAAGGTTGGCTAAAACTATATCGTCGTTATAAACCCAGTGTTTGGCTAATGTCATTTTGTCGATTGTTACAGGAAGAATGAGTTCTGGTTCAATTGACCTGAAAACTGGTGGCGTCGGCTTAGTTTTATACAGTTGCTGGTGGATGTATATAATCTTGGGGGATCGGAGAAGAGTATCCTCCACCAATAATATTTTTTATGACGTATAGGCGCACATGGCACAAAACCGCCATGACTATAATCACTGTTGAAATTCGTTTGTGTCCCTCCACCAGCAGCGAAAAAAATGGTGTGCGATCCCTCCACCCAGTCCCTCACCTGTTCCACAAGCACCAGGTCCACTAGTACCCCCACCTCTTTTCCTCTGTAAATGGGTACCGTCTAAATCAATAAATGTATCTGGAGTTTGACCCCCACTCCTGATGTTAAAGTTCTACCCCATATTTGTTTCTCCACTAGTACCTATCAGATTCTTTTGTATTTACAGTTATTTAGATTCATTTCACTCGCTCAATATTACACTATTCATCACTCTCACTCGTAATTAAAGAGTCTTACCCTGGTAGTCGCTTAGTCAGTGCTTGATAAGCATTGCCGTGTGCAAGTCAATAATGAAAGGTCAAAGCTGAAAGTACTTTTACACAGTGAATTTGATTCCAAACTATCTAATTTGGTTCAAACAGTAGATCACGAAAGCGAGCTCAGAGAGTCAGAATGTACAAGTGCTACTTTTCATTGAGTAGAGCGTTTGAAAACGCTTGTTCAGTGCTTGATAAGCTGCATGGTCGTGCGCTGTTCGGGAACTGAAAAACTCGAAGATTCACTCCCTGCAAAAGTCGAGGTCTTCTCCGAGTATTCATCCCGATTTACTACATGGCTATCCAAGCTCACTACATGGCTCTCCTATTTCGCAAAATCTCTCTATAATTAATACTTTATTTCGCCCTGTGGCTCGATCCGCCTATATCTTTATCTATCTAATATATCTTTGTTCTTGTCCCCACACTATCAATGCGTGCATGGCTCAATATTAACGGCGCTGCCCGCTTATCGGGGCCCCAAAGCCGATCTGAGTATTCAAAGCCTTTAGCGGGTTATCCAGCAGAAAGAAGTGAAAACTTTCGGACACTTTAAACCTTTAACACAACTTGCATCGAAGATTGCCGGCATGGTGGAAAAATGTGTGAAAAACAAACATCACCTGGCCAAAGGAGAGACTATAGTAGAGGAGGATGTCGTGAATGCAAGCGAAGGAAGATCAAATGCGACGAATCGAAACCGATATGCCTGCACTGTAAAAGATTGAACAAAGACTGTGCTTACCCTAAAGAAGGAGAGAAAGTTCTTCGGGTCAGCAGGCGGTACTTGGACGAAAACCCGAGTCCGTCGCCTCAAGACCACATTCCAAAGACCCTTAATATTCAAGTCTATCATGGTCCTAAAGCACAAAAGAGACGGAAAAAGAAAGTACGATCGATTTCGACCAACCCAAGACCAAATGGTTCAGATGATCAACCTCCTATAAAGCTAGAATCCACAACAGTTCCTCCATCCATATCCCCTGTTGGTGCCCTATTGAACGATACGCCTTCGACGTATGATTCGTACAAAGACTCCTTATTGTCTACCGGCGAGTCATATTTCAAAGAAAGTCCCTTGACTAATGTGAAAGAATCTCCTCTCGAAAACCCTTTTCCAGATGCAAAGTATCCACAGCTTTCAATGAGCCCGTTTCAAAACGACCAAGTTTTCAACGATGCTGAAAATTCGTGGAGAAACTTTTATAGTAACGATGATTTGAACTTACTAGCATCTGATCTCAATACTATTGTGAATGATATCATGTTCCAGTCGAATTTCAAGGGAAAGGACGAAGCTGGGGACATCGCACCTGCAGAATCCAAAGTAGAGCCGATTTCTGCAAAGAGTCCTTATTCGGTATTGAATGCAACAGAATCTTCCGAGCTCCCATCTGTGGACGCATGGACCTCGATACCTCGAAACCTTCCTGTCGATTACATCAAGGTAACGTCAGGATACGAGCGGTTTTATCTTGAGGACTTTTACCATGGGTTTGCCAACCAACTTCTTCCCTTTGGGGCATATATTGCCGAAAAGAACATTTACGCAAACCCCATTCGTGACGTGATACTTTATTATGCGTCCAAAGAGCCGTTTTTACTAGCAGCCATTCTTGCACAAGGTGCAAAAACCTCATACGAGAAAAATCACCTTGAACGGGACCAGGAAGCGTACGGGTCATATCTCTCGACATGCTTAACCCTCCTCGAGCCCGCGCTTCCTAGAAATCGTGAAAAAGACATTGCTTGTAATGTGGAATGTATTCTTCTTACAGTATTGTTGTTGACATCGGAAAATGCTGCCAACAAGAAACAGAGCTGGCGACCCCATTTAAAGGGCGCCAAAGACATCATTCTCAAAGCCACCAAGAGCAACATTAGACAGTCGAAGACTCTAGTGATTTGTAAGGTATGGTTTATTGATTTTGAGGTGTTGGCCGGTTTGAGTTCGCCTTTTGGAGGCACACTCAAAACTGACGAGGAACTCGATCAAATCGTGAATATCAATAACGAGTACGAATACTCGGTTTTGAAAGAGTTTGGAATCATCCGAGAAAACGGGTTCAACATTATGTTTGGGTATAACAACACGGTGGCATACTTGTTCCGAGACTTGATCAAGATCTTCAACAAGAAACGGAATGAAGGGGCCGATTTCAAGGCCACTCAATCGATGGAGTATATCAGCCTAATTTCAGGCTTCTACCAGCAGCACAAAGTCACGTACGGCAATCCCAAGTGCGTGGGTCCGGAAATAGAAGGCGAGTTGGTCGACCATATCTACCTCAACAACGAAAATATCTACATAAGTTGGATGGACTTGGCGCAGCAAGCATACACTTTGGCAGGAATCATCACCATTCTCACCGAAATCATGGAGCAGCCGTTCTACATGCCATATGTCCAGGATCTAGTGGGACAGCTCATGTCCTTGATAGCGTACCTCGAAAAATGCCCCACCAATCCCCGGCATTTCTTCGAGCACTCTGTTCTGATGATCCAGTGGCCCATGTATGTAGCAGCCTTGAACTGTACCGAAGAGCATCACAAGTATTTGTTGATCAAGTTCTTTAGAATGTTGGCAGATCTAGGATCGGGGAGTGCCGAGCACGCGTTGATTCGAATCATGAAGGCGTGGGATGGAAAGGAGGGAGACGAAGAGAAGAGAGTGGATGTAGTTGCATATTAATATGAGTGATGATAATGATAGACTGTAATATAAATGATAAGTAAGTAGTGATAAACCTATGATTAAACCCATGAATGATAGTAAAATCTCTAAAACACTTCATTGTGCTACCATAGTAAACTTACTATATCATCTATCACATATATTGATGTAACCAATGACTTAAGATTCCATCTCCAGTTATACTCATCACATTCTATTCTGATAATATACTTGTTTCTTTATGTATTGAAATCCTGGTCTCCTCCGGATCTTGCTCTATTTATATTCTCGATTTTGGCAGCCAAATTGTTGCGGGATTTAATTGCAGGGCGAATTGACAACATTTCTTGCAGCCGTCACGAGTTTGCAGCCATTTCTCGGCCAATAGCAGCACGCGGCTGCAGCCAGGGTCATTCAACCCCACACGTACGCGTCCTACCCGCATTAATTCTGTGGTACTTAAGTAGCCGACAATTCCCCCGTTTTACGTCGACTCTCGGAGTTTTCGCAACACTTTTGGGTCGCGATCTTCGCAACCTTTCAGTCACGCTGGGCATCTACACTTTATGGCTGAAGCAATAAGGGTCTGATTAATTCCATAAAAGTGTCTCACCATCCCTCACCTATTCATGATGGTTGAAAAGAGGAGTAGACGTGGTGAATACAGCAAAGGAGGATGCCGAGAGTGCAAGCGGAGAAAGATCAAGTGTGACGAAGCCAAGCCGGCTTGCCATCAGTGTACTCGACTACTGAAAGAATGCACTTATCCCAGTGTGGGCGAGCGTATTCTTCGGGTGTCCAAGAAGGTGTTGGACGATAAAAGCTTGACGATACAGCCTTATGAGCCTGACAAGAAACGGGCCAAAACAGAGATTCTGGAAAGCGGAGGCGAGCTGGAACGTCTGGAATCTGAAACCTTAGAAAGTATTGGCACTTCTATGAATGGCCAGTCTCCTAGTATTGCATCTATCACCAACATATCCAACGACTTCTATGAAGTCAGCGATCTCAATCTCATTGCCAGCGACCTCAACAACCTAGTCAACGAAATCATGTACACGTCCAACTTTAACAAGCCCGTATCGTCGCTAGAGCATTATGCCAGCGACTTTGCCAAACTGTTTCTGCCTTTCCAGCATGTACCAGATGAGAAAGTGGTGCCGACGAACGTGCCTATAGATTACATAAAGGTCAAAACTATGGAGGAACGGTTCTATTTGGAAGATTTCTACTACGAGTTCGCCCTTATCGTCAATCCCTGGGGCCACCATTACCCCGAAACAAACACATACTCCATACCAATTCGAGATTTGATGTTGATCCAGGCGTCGACGGCTCCTTTCTTGATGGCTGCCATCCTTGCTCAAGGTGCTAAGACGTCGTACGAGAAAAAGAGACTTCAAAAAGACAACGACGCATACCACTACTTTCTAGCCACATGTCTTCGGCTTTTGGAGCCAGAGGTGGCCAAATGCACAAGCAACTCGTTAAATGACGGGCTAGGCTCAAATATCGAGGCCGTTTTGCTCACAATGTTGCTTCTTACGGCCGCCAATGCGGCCACATCCACGCAAAACTGGCGGCCCCATTTGAGGGGAGCCAAGAGCTTGATTCTCAAGTCCAACAACAAGAAAGTGCGGTTATCAAAAACGTTTATACTATGTAAATTTTGGTTCGTGGCTCTAGAAGTATTGGCCGGAATCAGCTCACGACTAGGCGGAACCTTGAAGACCGACGCCGAACTAGACGTGGTGGTCAATTTGGACCATCCGTACGAATACTCTGTTTTGAAGCAGTTTGGAATATCGCTTCCCAATGGTTTCAACACGTTTTTCGGGTACCTGGACAAATGTCTCTATCACTTGCGAGATTTGATCAAAATCTTGAATAAAAAGAGAGAGCTAGGAAACCAATTTGTTCCTAATGATACGTGTGAGTATCTTCGGCTTCTAGCTGGATTCTATCAAGAGTTGAATGTGGAGTTTATTGACAAGCGATGCGTGCTCCCACAATTTCCCAGCTCCCTTAACTTGGTGGATGTAGTTAGATTCAACAATAAGGAGTTTATCATCAGTTGGATGGATTTATCGCAGCAAACGTTTTGCTATGGAGCAATCATCACCATCCTTACACGATTTCTTCGAATACCGTATAACTCGCCGCAAGTCCAAAGCATCAACACCAAGTTGATTGCGTTGGTGTCGTATCTCCAAGATTGTCCGGGGACGCCCGAGCAAGAAATCAAGAATTCGGTGATGATGATCCAGTGGCCGATGTTGGTAGCGGGCATAAATTGTATGCACGAGCATGAAAAGTATATTTTGATGAAGTTCTTTAGGATATCTGCACAACTTGGAAGTGGGAGTGCCGAGATTGCCCTCAAGAGAATCGTGAGAGTATGGGAAAAGAGGAGTATGGGAGAGGACATCGATAGTGAGGAGGATAATGATTTGGATGTAGTGTCATATTAGTGTAATATAGGTGTATGAATAGTGAATAATGAAGTAAAAAGTAAAATGAATTGAAGAATAACAGTATAGAATAAAGATTAAGTTAGTTGGTAAAGAGAACAAAACAGACTAAAGAATGATGGTAAAGGATAAGATTGATAGCGAGTAAAGCATAAAGAGTATAGAATTAAAAGGTAGAGTAATGAAAAGAGATTGTCTGAAATTGGGTTGATTGAAAAAGTCAGAATAATTAGAATAGTTGACAAAAGTGCAGTGACAGCTGAAATTTGCAGCTTTTAATTGTCGTCAGGAGCTATTTGACTAAGTATATGTTAGCAAAATACTGAAAGGCCATAATTTACTTGAAATGACGAACTTATTAAAATGGTGTCAGGAAGATTCCCCGGTAGTTCTGCACTGTTAAATTATTTCTGCTGGGCTTGCAGAGTGAGAGATGAACAATGGACTCAGGTGTGCATGAAGAATCTTAACAGCTAACATATTATAAGTATGAGTTGGTAGACTTAAGATTGTGCAAATAGAGAATATAGAGGGTAAAGAAAATGGTAGAATTAAGGATGAGATTGTGTAAAAATACAGGTTATGAACATATGCGAGTGAATAAATATAGACAGATGGAGGATGGCAGTAGAAGCCGGCGAGGGCCAATTGACAGGTCGTCGACAAGTAATGACAATCATAATTTCAAACACACTAACAGACAAACTAGTCGATGATGAAATGAAAGCCACTTTGCAGAGTCTGATGCTACCCAGAAGTAGACAAGAGTCTATCAGTAGTTACTGAGATTGGTACTATTTTTCACTCGGTTGGTACGAACGTCTTTATACCGTTACATACCTTTATATTATAATTGAAAATAGCACTTACTTAACGATTGTCACATCACCACACACCCCACCACCACCACTATTCAACAGTGCAGGATATAGTAGTTCCAAGACATTGGTGAAAAGTCTCGGGCCAAGACCAGCGCGCTTACGTAAGCCTCGGCGAAAACTTCCGTTTGCAACTCATCACCACCATCACGACCAGACCCACCAAACAGCCCATTCTATCCGACCGTACCAACGCGAGGAGTACCAGACGACTACAGGTCATAAACGAGCAGCTAACGATTTTGAGCCAGCCGTAACCTCAAAAATAACCATCTTGTTGCCAATATAGAGGCTCGCTAATCTTCCTCACCAATCCACCACCACCGCCTAACGTCACCACCAACCACCACCAGACATCACAACCTACGAACCTACTACATAAACAGTTGGTCCATCAGTTTATTAGGTCATTTGGTCATTTTTTAGTTCATAATTGTGCTCACAGTAAAAAGCTTAAACTATTGGTCGTATTTGCTGAGTTATAGTATGAAAGAAAGGTCGGAGACCCCCGTCGAAACCAAGGCAAAACGGTCCAAGTCGTTCACAGGGTGCTTTACGTGTCGATCACGCAAGATCCGGTGCGATTTGTCCAAGCCTTTTTGCCAGAACTGTGCCCGGTCGGGGCTTATCTGCTCCGGGTACGATATCAAGCTCAAGTGGTCGCAGCCGATCCAGTTTAATAACAAAAGTGGGAATGTGATGCCGTCGCAGGTTCTATTCAATGCCAAGAGCGACGAAAGCGAGTTTTTTCAGCGAAGAAATGTGGATTTCGTGGTGTGGGACGAGAACAAGAACTCCAAGCCGTACGAGACGTACGACGAGTTGGACCGAGATTTGGGGATCTTGCAGAATTCTGCCAACGAGAGGTTGGACGACGACCGGATCAAGCTCTTGGGGCCGTTCGGAGTGTTTCGGGCGCGGCAGGGATATAAACGGCAAAAAACCAAGAGCGACGAGAAATCGAGCCAAAACCAAAACCAAAATCAAAATCAACAAAGTAAAAGTACAGAGATACAAAGTAATAGTATACTGAATAATCTGAATATTCTGAATATTCCGAATATTTCGAATATTTCGAATATTTCAAATATTTCAAATATACTGAGACCGTTGCTGAGAAATATGCGAGTAAATGGGCAGCCAGCCAAAACCAGCCCGTACTCAGGCGATGCTACGCCTCACGACCAGCTCTGGCTCTCCAACGAACTCAGAGACGACGCTCTTTTGACGGCAGCCGCACTTAATGGAGATACCCAGTTCTTGGACTTCATGAACAACTTCCTGCCCAATCCCAGCCAGAACCACAACCAAAACCACCAGACCAGCCAGAACGACCTTCTAAACCTCGTATTCCACCGTAACCACCCTTCTTTGGGCCCTAGCCCGTCCGCTGCGCCCACCCCAGGCTCTTCTTCCATGGCCATGTCGCTGCTTCTCAACACAGACTCGTCCAATATCATGATAGATCCCACCAACCAGCACTTGTACTACTCCAACTATAACAACTACTACTATAACAACCCGTACCAGCTCAACGACGACTTGGAAATCCACCTCCATGCGTCCAAATCGCCCGGCGACGACGACGTCGACTTGGTGGACGGCGAAAATAATGCTACCACCATGCCGGCTTCCATCATGTGCATCGTGCAGAACCCACTCCAGCACCGGTTCGAGCTTACCTTCAAAAACCCCTCGGGCCCGTCGTTTGGACTTCCCACCACCGCTCTTCAAGTGCAACCTCTCACTCGGTATCTTCTTAATTATTACATAACCCAGGTCGCCGACTTGATGACGGTGATCCCACTTACCGAAAACCCCTGGAAAACCATCTACTTCCCTCGGGCCCTTATGGCCATTGGCGAGCTCTCTTCTTTGGGCCACACTTCGCCGGCCAAAAACGCCCTTCTCAATGCCCTTCTCGCGGTCTCTGCCTTCAATTTGCAGTCTAAATTCCCCAAAAACTCCGACCTGATGAAGTACTACCTCAACTTGGGGATCCGGCTTCGAAACCAGGCCTCGCTCTTCGTCAAGCAGTTGCTCAATAAAAAGTCCGAAAGCCTGCTGGGAATCGAACACTGCGTGTCCAACGAAAAGTATAAGGACGTTTTGTGCTCGGTGATGTCGATGATCAGCGTGGATTTGGTCTGGGGAACCATGCAAGACACCAATTTCTACATCAAGTGGTGTGGAAAAGTCATCAGTGCCAAGATGGTCAACAAAAAGAAGCTCTCGTCCAAAGCCCGCATTCTCCACCGCATTTTCCTGTCTCTTAAACTTATCCAGGACTCCACCTGTCTTGATTTGGACAGTATAAAGGCGGATTTTGCAGCCAACGGCTCAGACACTACTTATGACGTCAACGGCGACAAGTTCGGCGAGGTCAAGGGAAAAATAGACTACATTGTAGACAAGGGCAAGAACGCCTCGCCGTCGTTTGTCAATAAAAAGCTCATCAACACCATGAAAAACGACGAGAACTTTGCTACCGATGCCTTGTACGGGTTGCCCAACTCGCTTATTCTCTTATTCAGCGAAACCGTGCAATTGCTCCGTACCAAGATTCATCACCAGGAAGTATTCCAAAAACTTCCTGACGATTTCACCCATCGAGTCAACATCCTAAATGCTAAAGTGCTTAACTGGAAACTCGACTGGGATCTTTACGAAACAACCAGCTCACCGGAACTGCCTGCTGACTCAAATAACTCTGCCGACTCTATTCAAGTAGATAAAGACCTAAAAGAAGTGGACTTGGTCGAACTCGATGCGTATGCTACCGAAGAAGAAACCAAAAAGTTCTTCTCTCCCATGCACGAAATCACCTACCACCATATTCTCTCCTTCTACCATGCATTGCTGATCTACTTTAACCGACTTATCAAAGAAGTCCACCCCAAAAAACTACAGATCAAGGTGGCCAAGACCCTCAGGCACTTGAACGCCATCCAGAGACTTATAAGAGAGGACAAGGCTGCCATTATTCCGTTGTTCTGGCAAGGATTTATAGCCGGGTGCGAGGCCACCTCTCTAAATCTCCAGACCAGCTTCAAGAAATGGGGCGCCGATATTGCCCAGTACCTTGGAAGTTACTGGGGAGCCCGGCAGATCATGTTGGAGGTATGGAGAAGGAAGAGAATGAACGAGGCGAGAGACGACTGGGTCAGTGTGATCCAAGACTGGGAAATGAACTTGATGTTGAACTGATGTATATAGTGTATGATAGACTAGTAGACAAACTACACCAAAGCAGACAAACTAACACCAACCATAAAGTAGACGGACCAACACCAGCCATAAAGTAGACGTACTAACACTACAGAATTAGACCTAGGACTAACACTACCATAAAGTAGAATGACTAACACCAAAGTAGACGGACTAACACTACAGAGAGAGACCTAGACTAACACTACAGCAGAACTAGGACTACCAGAAAGGGGTGGATTAATAAATAAGAACAGATAACAAGAAAGTCAAGGATAATCTTGGACATACTTACAGTTTCGAATCAGAAATCTTTTGAATATACTTACAGTTTCGAATCAGAATAAATTGAATATCCTAAATATATCAGAATTAAATTATATCCTTACGAATTGTGTATCGGAACCCCATTGATATCCTAACGAATATCCTTGTATTATGTATCAGAACCCATTGATATTCTGACGAATTATGTATCAGAAAAATCATTAATATACTAACGAAATATGGTCCAGAGATACACTGATTATTAGTCAGAACTCATTGATGTACTTACAAATTATGCATCAGAAATAAATACTACGTATCAGAGATATAGCTGGATATTCATCACAATGAGACGGCATCATAGTTCGTGAAAAGTGTTTCAACCATTAGTTTGCAGCTCAGTCTACTTTGTGAACTCACGTTCGTCTACCTATTACAGTACATCAAATAGTCCATCCACACGATATGACTTGTCTCTACAATTAGGCTGTGGGTATAAGTGGCTGTGGGTATAAGTGGCTGTGGTTGCTATGTATATAGGCTATGGTTACTATGTATATAGGCTGTGGTTACTATGAATATTCTCTATGGTGTACTTGATCACCACCCTGGCTCATACACTGTCAATGGTCTATGTTTCAAATGTAGAATGCGCCTAACCAGGGCACGCCTAGACTCTATGGGAGTTTGTAGGAGCCTGGCACGTCTAGATTCGATGCGCACGCGCCCGCAAACCGCCATCGCCCCGCTTGACGCATCTGACGCCCGATACGCGCCTCTCGCGGTGTTTGTTTGTTGTGAAAACGCGTGATTTTTCAAATCAAGGTACCATGCTGCATATTATGTAAACACCAACGGTTGGGTGCAAATTTCGTGTTGGCGGAGTATGCATGGTGTGTCCACGCGACTGTCAATGTCATCGCCATCGGGAACTATCGACAGGGGTGCCAACAAACACTCGGCGCGTAGCGTAGCCGTGTCTCGTCCACCGTGCTTTGCTCCAGACGTTTCACCAGGTGTTTCCCCGGCCACTTGGTATAAATACCGGCCCCAGCCTGGCTTTTTTCTAAAAGTATTATCTATCATCCAACCCTATTCACTCTTTTCACAATGCAATACAGATACTTGACCGCCGCTACTTTGTTCGCCATCGCTACTGCTGATGTTCAAACCGTCACCGACCACCAAACCACCGATGTCACCATCACCTCTTGTTCGGACCACGCATGCACAAAGAAGACTTCTTTGGAGCCTGCTGCAACCACCTTGCCTGCTACCGTTATTACCACCACTGTGAACGACGAGGAAACCATCTACACCACCGTGTGCCCAGAAACCGAGACCCCAGCTCCAGCTCCAGTTGCTCCAACCTCCGAAGCTCCAGCTCCAGCCCCACCTGCTCCAACCTCTGCTGCTCCTGCTAACACCACTGCTCCCGCCCCAGCTCCTCCAGCCCCAGTTGCTCCATCTTCTGTTGCTCCAGTTCCAGTTGCCCCAACCTCTGCTGCTCCAGCCAACACCACCGCTCCAGCCCCAGCTCCAGTTCCAACTGAGTCTGACTCTTACGTTGACGTCACCGTCACCCCAACCGTCACTGCTTCTACCGGTGTTGAAGCTACCGTCACTTCTCAATCCACCTTGACTTCTCAATACAGCTCTGCTCCAGCCTCCTCCGCTCTTGCTCCAGCTGCTGTCTCTGAAAACGACGCCAACAAGGTTGCCTTTGGTTTCGCCGGTCTTGCTGCCATGGGTGCTCTCTTATTATAATTTCCCTAATGTCTAATGTTTTGTCTTTGCATGGTGCAAAGGTCTTGAAGGGTGGTGGATTGATTTCACCTCTTCTTTCCCTCTAAAAATCGTTATTATTCCTAACATCGCTGCAGATTGTGTCGGATAATTGGCCGGTAGGTCTAAGGATACCTCATATAATTTTTCTAATTTTTTTTATTTATTTTTACTAAATAGCTCTAGATTATACAATAAACGTTTACTATAAAAGATTTCTCATCATATACTTGGTTTTGTACATGAGATCAGATCGCTTAATTCGGGACCGAGTTTTTCGCAACCAAGGACCTGGTCTTTTGAAGCTACTCATTTTTGGCCGACGTCTTCTCATACGGTACCTTGAATATTTTATCCTGTCTGCCATCTCAATCTGGTTGTACTTTATTCTCCTCTTACATCTTTTAAGCTCGTACTTGGTATTGAACTTGAGCCTGCCGAGTAACCTGCGAAACCGCCGATCATAAGCTTTATGAATGAGTCTGTGATGGAATGCCCGAAACCGACGTTTCACCGTATCTCTCATGCGCTTGCTCACTTTATCTCTCATACGCTCAAGTTTGCTCCATACTGTGCCTCGACCAAAACTCTTCCCAGGTGCTTGATACCCATTGAACGGATATAAATTATATACACCAAAGAATGTACTTGGCTGGTTGGGGACTAATTTCAGTGGTGCCATGCCTTCTTTCCTTGTACTAACTGATTTTTGTGACTCAGTCATAAGGGACGACTCTGCGATTGTCTCTAAGCAAGCAGCCACCATCTCTACTTCAGACACTGATGGTTCATGTTCTAAGAGAGATAAAGGAGAGATAACATCCACCTTTTTATCTTCGTCTTGATAAATAATCGTGTTTGGAGATGAAAGAGCTGCTGCCTTAGAGTAAAGCAGATCACTAGAACTCGCCTCTGACTCTGAATCCAAATTCTTATAATCAAATCTCTGTATGTACACCTCTTCCTGTTTTTCCTCCATTCCCTTGAGGATACACACTTTTGCAGTTCGGCGGAGCTGTAATAGCTCCATCAAAGTCACGTTCATTGCCGACGAAGCGTTGGTGGCTTTCTCAAGAAGTCGGGGATTGATGAAACCGTTCTCTTCAATATCTTTAAGTGACTCATCCAAAAGTTGGTTAAGCTCCAACATGGTTTTTCGTGGTTGCTGTTCCAAGCGAAGAATAACACTGCTGTAGTGCATTTCAAAGAAGTTGGTCCCATTGAGTAGGGTACTCTCTTGTACTTCTCTTCTTAACAAAATCTCACTTGCCAAAGTGGCAGTCTTTTCACTTGCCCAAACGTTTTCCTTGAGACATCGGCTATCTTTATCGTGTTCCATACAATTGGATCCCCATATCTGTAGACTTTCGGGAATATTCATCATGATGCCCCTTCTCTTTTACTCCTTGGTAGGATGGGTTACTAGTTGTGAGTACAGAAAGATTTCGCAGCCAAAAATTTCTTTTTCTAAATACATACACCATCTAGCTCAAATAGAATAGTGATCTGTATAATCGACAATACAATCTACTTCAACATAGGGACAGTAGGATCGGTTCAGTAAGGCTCACCTCTCTTATTACCTTTTTTGCATATTCTACACTTATATAATTTTTTTGTGTATTTTCATATATATATGTTACAATTACTCAGGTACTCTAAATCTCAATTGCTGGCCCTCAGAATAAATATAATTCAAGATCTGGTCGAAATTGCCAGCTTCCTTTAATTCCACATACTTCTTGTATAGCAACAAAGCCGTGTGGGCATCTTCAATCGAGTCATGGTTTCCCGTCTGCACCTTTTCACTTAACAAGACGTACGCAAGGAACTTCAACCCCAATTGTCTCTTGAAATCACTCTTATAGTAAAACTCGGCCGTATCTCTTATTTGGTGTTTGGGCACTTGCAAGTTGATGCATCTGAAATCATTGTACAAACCGTGCCCAACAAACACCACTCCCATGTTCAACAACAACCACAACTTCCTATAGGCTGTTTGCAAGGTGACCAAGTTTTTCTCTGACTTGATAGGATCCAAGTCTCCCGGCTCGATACCTGAAAAGCTGGTTAGATAGTCATAAATAGGTGCTGTATGTACAATATAATCGTCAATAAACGCTTTACCGTGTAATGGCCCTTCCTCGCCTCTCAAAGCGGAGATTCTTGCCAAAGAAACCTGTTTTGGCTTGACGTGGGTTTTGGTACCATTTGAATGGACTTCCAATTCTTCAGGACTCAACGACACGAACTCTGCATCAATGGCCACCAAAGAGCCGATTTGGGGCGCCTCTTCCCTCGTCAACAACTCATATTCCTTTTTGTAATTCTCCCTTATTGTGCCTGCAAAATGGTCTCTGTAAAGAATAGTATCGTTCAAATCAGGAATTTGGGTAAACGTTTCGGGCTCAAAGTACTTGAACTCATTCTTGCTCAAGGCAGAGTCTTGGTAAAGCAACACCACTGGTTTTTTCCACGGGTACGAAACATCAAAGACTTCATCTTCAGGGATCGGCATCACCAAAAAGTCATTGAACAAGTACCATTTGGACTCGATTTTTACGTATGTCACCAAAGTATGGGTGCCGGTCGACAGTTCGGATTGGTGGTCTATTTCGCAGACATATCCCAAAAGCTCATACTTTGTAGTGGAAATAACATCAGGTGTACCGTAGGTATTTGGAATGGCCTTTATGGAGATTTTGTTCTTTGAAGTTATGGCATAAAATTCAGGAATGAGCAACTTTTTGAAGCTATTGATCAACTTGAACTCTTCATTAGAAAAGTTGAGGTTGAGACAAAGCAAAGGAGGCAACTTAGTCACTACGGTTCTGACCTCCAAATCATGCGGGTACCGATGCTGGTGTTGCTGGCATGGTATGGACTGGGTCTGGTTGATGGAATACTCCAAATAGGTCAAGAGGTTGTGGTTTTTACGGGTTGTAGAAGGCGTGGCAGGCGGCAATAGCGGCAGATGCGGCTGCTGCTTGAAGGTCTGCGGATTGAGCAACACACTGAGCTTATTAAGGACGCTGCTGGGAGGAGTCACCAAATCAAGCTGGAACAGCGAGCCTTGTCTTATATCATTGGTCGGACAAGAACCACCGTTGCCTTTGATCAGGATCTGGTACTCTATTCTCATCAAGTCTACAAACGAGTTATCGTTGAACTGCAGCACCAAATCAGAATGCAATTGGTTGAGCAAAAACTGGTTGAATTTTACAATTAAGTTCCTTAAATCTCTGCTGTTTAAGTTCTGGCCTTCGTTGGTGTTTATGAGGTTTTGGAGCTGCGCTTCCTTATTCTGGTTGAGCACCTGGGAAAAGTTGTATATCTTGACGTTTGTATCTTTGGCTTTGTGCATCATATCAAATAAATAGCCCAATTCACAAAGAATAGAGGATCCCTGGGGGTTTTGCTTGGATATAATGGTGTCAAAGTCCGAAGGAAGGTACTCTTTGGCCAAGTCTTTGATGATGAGGTTATAGAATTGCGGCTGGAACCGGTACAACTGAAGAAGAGCATTGACATACGAATTATCAGTATGATTTTCTAGTCCACAGTAAAGGCCGTCGGTGCGGTTATAGTAGCTGAAATCAAAGTCTTTGATACCAAACTTGGAGTACTGGATTTCGAGCTTGGCGTAGCAATTCGGAATGGTTTTGTTGGGCAGTTTATACTGAAAAACGTCACTTTCATCGCTACTCAACTCATCGTTCGACATGTTTTTCTTGAGCTCGTTGGCATCTATAGCACTTGTATCGGAAGAATTGGACATGGTCTTGAACAAAGAGTTGCTGGAAGAAATAGCCAGGATTGGACTGGTTTGAGAGCGCTCGCTGATGAATTTGGGCTTGTTCACGGGCGTATTGCTCTTTTCCTTGAGAGACTGGAACGGTTTCTGCAGGTACCGAGGCCCGTACTTGTGCTTATCGTACGGAAAGAACCCTTTGGGAAGTTCTCCTTCTATATCTAGATCCACCCGTTCGGGCAATTTCGACAAGTGCTTGGTGAATTTGAGATTGGTGGCCCAGTTCGACAATAATAGGTCTTTATAGTAAGGCATTCCTACCGAAGAAAGCGGAGCCCCAGGCTCGTCTAGCGGGATATGTTTGGAGATGGGAGCCGGGATATCAGGCTGGTCAATAGGCGAAGGAAAATTGACAAAGTCTTTGGAGGGCCCGGTATTGTTGAGCGTCCATACATGAAGATTGGCTTTCCCGTCCGAAAACGCCAAAAAGTCGCCGTTTTCACTCACCTCAAGGTTACAAAACTTATTGGAAGATGCAGCCTGGTGCGACTGCGAGATATCTGCCTGGTAAAGATGAACGCTGGCCTGGTCATATATGTCTACAAACTGCATCTGGCCCAGACTAGATGCTATAACGATGATATTTGAAAGCTTTGGATGGAAACGGACGTTTGTGGCCCCGGCTGGGAACGGAATAGGGGCCACTAGTCTCATCATACGGCTATCGTATATGTTAACTAGTGGATCCACAATGTAATCCGAAGCGCCATTTGCATGGTGGTGGTGATTAAACCGTCTAGGACGTGCAGAGTAGCCGCAGGTCGCAATATAAAAGCCTCGCACGTCGATATCGCTCATCATCCCGTTATGGCCCTGGAAAGTCTTGATCGACAGGTTAGCTACCGGATCAAAGAGTTCGAGCGAGCCATTGGCGTTGCCCAACGTCAAGAATTTCGGGCCCAGGCTAATGAGCGACACGTTTCCAGGGTGGTTGAACGTGCTAAGCGTCGACGGTTTGTTCAAGTCAAACTTGGTGAGAGCCGTTTTGGAGCCCACCACAATATCGTTAAGCGTATTGCAATTGGTAGTCATGCAATTGAGGTCAGTGAAGTGCGAATTGTTGGCGATTTCAGTGAAACTTTCACTACTGAAGCTCAATTTGCACAACCCTCTGCGATTGTTGAAGTTGATATTGGAGCTCAGCAACGAAAGAATCCCGTCTTTATGGTTGCAAAATTGAAGCACGGGCGAGTTGGAGCTCGCAGACTTGAACCGTGTATATGGATATAACTGAAATGAAGGCTGGTACGGATTGGCTCCAGCTTGCGACAGCGACGAGAACAGGCCCGTATAGCCTTGGGAGTCGCCCACCCATATAAGGTTCTGCGCGGAATCGAATTTTATGGCTGAGATATCAGGAAGGTCGTGGGTAGACCCACGGCTTCCCATGGTCGCCGGGATCCATGCCACCTCGTTCCAGCTGTCCATGATAAGATACTCCTCTACTAAATATACTGTAGATGTTGAGTGCATTTGATGATGACGCGTGCCGGATCACGTGACATGAGAGTTGAAAATCGACACTGTCACGTTACACATCCCTCGATAAAAACTACTTTTGTGCAGTGCGTCCCGTGACAGATAAGCCATAGATACGGAACGTGCGAGTGTCTACGATTAATTGTTCCCCCACAGCAATCCTATCGTGGCGTCAACACAACCACCATTGCTAAATAGTCAGCAATTTCTTCACGTGTGGGCAGTAAACACGTGAATGACCGATAACGTGAAACAGATGTGTCACCAGGAAGACCTGCATACCCGCCACGTGACCACACAGTCCTACCTCCCTACGTACCTCCCTACCACCACCACTTCTTCACGATTCACTACCAACACTTTCTCCTGTAAACCTTTTTTGGGTATACATTTGCTCCCTGTGTCATCCACTTGCTACCTCTCTTGTCCAATTCCTGACGGCCAAGCCATCAGCCCGCGCTGACCGACGCCAAATTGGGCCCACGAGCCATTTCTGTGCGCGTGCCCGCAATTCACAACACGTCCTGCATATCTTATCTATGACTGCAACATATATATAGAGCCAATAATCCCAATGTTATTATTCCTGTGCCGTTGTTATTTCTCGATAACTACAAATTACACCTCCGCCACCGCCCTCTTGTCAAATGTTCAAAACTTCCCTTTCGTCGTACATCCCATGGTTCAAAAAATCCAAATCCGCACTTAACGGCTCTGCCGCCGCCGCTGCCACAAACGATGGCGATTACAGCGAGGGTCCTTTGGTGGTTCCCCTGCTTGACCACACCCAATTGATCAACATCTCCATGAAGGATGAAGATGACTCCCAGTCGTTCGTAGATATACAGTATCGCAAGCTCACGTATGCCGAGGCCGCCTCCTTGGGCCCTGGCCGGTCCGCTGCCGGTGGTGCAAGCACCAAACCCAAAACCAAGGCCAAACCACCACAGGCCAAACCAAGAAAAGAGCGCGCTGCCGAAAACCAGTATGCGGTTTTGGACGACTCCGTCGAGATCGAGCCGTTCAAGTCGGACGTCAACTACAGAAAGTCCAAGCAGTTCAAAAGTAAACAGTTTGACACCGTACAGAAAAAGAAGCAGAAGAATGCCTTGAAGAAGGCGTCCACGTAAAGAAGGCGTTTGCTGAAAACACCTTTGGTACTGGCTACATAAACGGTGTAATTATCTCTATCAATCAAATCTAAAAATATTCCTACTGTAGTAACTCGCGGGCCCGAGGCTCGCTTGTGATCACTGACCCCTGGTGTTTGTGGCACTTCCGAGACTTAGATAGCGAAAGCGTCACCGATAACGTTATTGTCACACTCTCCGGCTTGCTCAACAATGCACAGAAAGAGCGGGTCACGTGCGGCCGCCGGGATCATAACGGCGCTCTCCAGGGTCACCCACGCCGACGCCGAGACCACCGACGCCTGGGGGGTCACGGGCGACCACCACGAGCGGGTCTTGCGGACCTCGAGCGTGCGGTACCGAGCGCTGTTGACTTCGAGCAAGATCGGCTGCACGAATACCTGGCCGATGTAGCCCAGCGGCACTGTGCACGAGTATGACCCGCTCATGATTACCGAGCTCCCGAGCCCGCGCTCGGTCGCCACCCCCAAATTGAATAGCGCCAGTAGTGCGATCCCCACGCTGAGACTTTGCGACGCCGTCACCCCCATGGTCTTTGTAAATGTTCCGCCTAGCAGTCCCGCGCCGCCCACAGTATTGTTCAAGCACCCGGTAAGTGCGCGTTTGGGGCCCTTGACGTATTCGCCGTCGCACTTTGCCACTTCGATCCACGTATGCTTATCTTGAGCCACCTGATGCTCACTTTGTAGTTGGATTCCTCCGAGTCGATACGCCGTATTGAGCTTGGACTTGTGTAGAATCACCGACCCCGAGTCCTTGATCTGGATGATATTGTTAGGATTTCCTAGAAGCTCTAGAATTCGGGGGTGGAACTCGCTGCTATTTTTCTGTTGCAGAGTCTCGACCGTGACCATCGTCACTGTGTCTAGAGTTGGAGCTTCTGTCATTTTGAAATTGGTGATACTGGCCTTGCTAGCGCATACGCTGGCAACCAACAATGCCCATATAGTCTTAGCAAATAACATTGTACGTTGATCAATAGCGAAGGCGCATCGTCCTGTTTTATATGTGATTTCTGATATGCCGCATATTTCGCAGCCAAATTCTGATGAGCAGATCAAAATAATAAGTGCTCTTTCAAAAGCAATACTTGAAATAATAGAATATGAACTAGGCACATTTCAGGCTCGTAAGCAACTAGTTTGCTAACTCCGAAAATGAACAATTTTAACTTTAATTGTCTGATCGATATTTCAATGAAAATGTTGATTTTTTAGGCTATGTTACTACCACAAGCTCATGATACTTGAAGAAGCTTGGTCAACATCTCTATTTGACTTCAAATTTGTAGAACCAATAAAACATACAAGTCAAATGATAATGGTACACGAGCTAAGTTGTTTGGCCCACCTTTCTTTGGCAACTACAACCATAGGCGTCCAGGGTATACTGTATTCGAGATTCACTATAATGCTGGATAACCCTGCGATTAAGATCTTTAGATTACTAAATATATAATTCATGGTTACACTGTATATTACATCATCACCTCACCCCACACCTCTTCGAGGGGTGGACTGGATTTTAATAATTACACAAGTAAAGTTCGTACAACTATTGTCAGTTGCAGTATCATTGCGGATATTTACTATTGTATTTTCTATAACTCTACTATTAACCTAAAATATTTTCATAGCCCCCTTCCTCTACACTGAGATCCGAATGATAGGTGTACTTCTTGGGCTTTCCAATAAGAACATTCCATCCTTCGTTCAAGTACAACATCGAGATTTTGAACACCGTCACAGGGAAATCTCTGTAGCTTCCAAGCACAAACAACAATGCCTGGTAAACATCATCGAATGCTATTTTGAACTCGTCATAAAACGTTCTACTGTTTCTATCCTGTAGTATTTTCTTTTCTCTGGGAGAAACAACCTTCTTAGTAGGCATTGATCTTTTGGTAGACGACGATTTCTCGACCAGTTTCTTCGACTCCGAAGCGGTTTTCACAGCATCAGGAACCTTGAAAAAGGGGAACTTCAATCCATTCTTGTCGTCCCTCTTGTCGTACTCACCCGGCTTGACGAGACCCTTTCTTACATCTTCAAGATGTTCTATGTACATGTTTTTGAATGAATTGATAGACTGGATGGACTTGGACAATCTGTCGAAAGTGTTGACCAAAGCTACGATTTCGATTCTTCTGAACCGCAATTTCTCGGAGTTTTGGGGGTCTTCACTTTCAAACAAGATCTTGAGGGCCGTTCCGTACCCGATGGTCTGGAGCTTGCCCCACATTCTACATCTGTCACATCCTACACAGTCCATGATGGCGGAGATGTTTCTGAATCTTGATCTGAACTCCATTTTGATTTCTTCGGGAATCGAGCTGGGGTTGAACAAGCTGGAGGTGTTGAACAAGGGATTCGAAGAAATGACCGGAATGATCTCGTCGAGAAGCTCTTCGTACGTCTGGCCCTCATAAGCAGCATCGTTGGCTACAAACTTTGCTTGCTGGGCATGAGGATCTATAGCCTCATCGTTAGAAATGATATCTTTAAGAGACAAAAGCTCGCTCAATCTGACCAAAGATTGCGATACCAAGGCATAGTTGAAGTAGATATTGGAGAGACGGTCATTGAAGGTACCTACTCGTTCCATGAACACCCTGAGATCCGGATAAAAATCGCCACTATCGGCGTCCAAGTACTCGTTGGCAAGATGCACCGAAATGGAAGCATGCATGCCGCTTATCAAGCGGTAAAACAAGTTTTTTTCGACGCAGTTCTCGTCAGAAGCCTGCTCGGTCGCAGCTACATCTACAGTAGTGTTTGGAAAACAATTTTCGGAGTAGATCGCGCGCCATACATTATGGGCCTGTTCGCCTCCATACCCCGTAAACCGCTCCGGATTTTCAACTAGATTCACATAAACACACTGGTTACCTTCGTCTATGTGGGTATAGTCCAAATCTTCACAGACATGGTCCTCGTTCTCGCCGTTTTTCAAGTCGATCTTGCCCAACTTTTCCGGCTTGAGATCCTCAGTGACTTCCGTCCAGTTGTATTGATCTGGTGATAAAATTTCCACGGCGCAATTCTCGGTAGCGCAGAAGTGCTGGGCGTTCCAGAACTTGCACTGCTTTTCAAAGTCTAGCTTGAAGTGACGGAAGTAGGCGGTTTTGACCAAGTTGGCTAGCGGCTGGCGGATCTGGCCATTAATGGCATCGATGAACGAAAACGTGGTGTTACATGATGGGGTGATGATCTGGGAACAGAAATCCGGTGAGTTGAATGGACTGAACTGAGAAGCACCGTTCGCACTGTTCCCAGACACTGCTACTATGAAGTAGGTTATGAAGAACCATATGAATTCTAATTTCATGGTTATAGTGACTAGCTCAAGTTACACACTGTACAGAGTAGAAGTGTAGTAAATATGGCCTGGGATATATATTCATATATTCACGCCATTGCCATCGGCATCACCTGTTCGTATAGGGTCGTGCGCGGGAAAGGAACACGTAGCAGTAATGACTAAGCCAGAATGGCAGTTAGGATCCGCCCGTAGGTGGAGCCTAGACTGCTATTCGATGCAGAGGGCTTAGATTACAAGTATGAGTTTTCATGGAATATGCTACATGGCATATTCCATTAAGTTTTGGCATATCTATCGCATGCAATCTACTGGCTCTGTACCGTGCGCTTACTAATGAGTGCTAGATTCATAATCCTAGTACTCATATAAATACTGCATGACATTGATAACGTCGTAGCCTCATTCATATCATATTGGCAACTACCTCCATTTCTCGGAACGACGACTGCCACCGTGTCGTTTCATCCATATCTCCCAATAATTGTTCCGTTATTGCTCAGATAATATTTTGGGTGCAAAAAGTGCGAATGACAGAAAACGTTCAATAGAATGGTGTCCTAAAGATCTACAGCGATCTCCATCACCCAAACTGAATTGACGTAGACAAATAGTATGAAACTTGTTTTACTACTAGTGTACTACGAAGGAGAGTGAATAGCACAGCATGTGTACTCTATTCTAGCTGAGGATGAACGATAGTACTGCGCATACAGATATACTACTACTAACCAATCTTCACGTTCCTCATGTTTGGACAAAAAACCAATTCGTAGATGCAAGTGGAGCGTAGTCATATTCGACTGATTTATATTATCCCTGATTCATTTTCTATTGATATATTCTATCGGAATATTGGTATTTCCACTGTAATCAGCATGTACCCATACGATGAGTTAGAACCTCATCAAGATATAAATCAAAACAGGGTTCGTATTTTCGAGACGACAAAACAGCACCCCTTTGAGTATAATATTCCTGAAATTGCTCATTCGTAATAACTTTCCTTAGGAGAATTGAAAGGTTTCATGTGGTGCATCACAATTTAATTTAATACGGTTTCTTTTGATCTTATTCATAGGGTCAAATGGGCAAGAAGTTATATTTCAATCTCTATAATCTATAATTCACAATAATAGCGACTCCAAATTAGTAAGTATCCAATTATATAACCGAACTAACGGTAAAGTATTTAGATACATTATATTGAATTATTACAAAACATGATACATTTTCTTATCGAAGGTCAATATTCCACACTCTTCATTTTACTACTTTATTCTATTCAACATTCTTTATTCTAATTTAATTTCTATTTAATTTGTATTTTATTTAAGTACACTGAAAATCACAAACTTATTTAGTGATTTATAGTCGGTGATTTCTAATGTAATACTAGTTAGTAATTTTCAGTGTACATTAGTTGGTGATTTTCAGCGTATTAGTTAGTGATTGTCAGTGTACATTAGTTGGTGATTTTCAGTGTATTAGTTGATGATTTTCAGTTGATTACTTAGTGATTTAGTGTACTTTTTTAATCAAACTTGATCTTCTTTCCCGTCTTGGTCATATCGACATCCTTAAAGAACGCACCATAAGCAGAATGGGTCTTCTTCTTGGTATGTCCTCCAAACTTCAACAACTCATCTGGAACAGGCTGGTTGGCACCTCTCAAGATGTTCATCAAAGCACCACTCAAGTGCTTTTCGTGCTCCGTGAATAAAGTGTGCGCAATTCCGGTCTGGCCAGCTCTACCAGTTCTACCGATTCTGTGAACGTAATCCTCTACAGTCAATGGGAACGTCAAGTTGATCACCACCTTGACGTTTGGAATGTCCAAACCTCTGGCTGCAACATCAGTAGCCAACAACAAGTTGGACTGGCCGGTCTTGAACGAGTTCAATGCTTGCGTTCTTTGCTGTTGGGATAAATCTCCATGGATGGCTGCTACATTGTACGAATTTCTCTGCAACAAGCTCTCGATTCTGCCTGCTTCTTTCTTGTACAATGCAAAGATCAACACTTTGTCGTTTTTCTTGGCTCCCAGCTGGTACTGACGCAAAAGAGACAACAATTTCTTTTCTTTGTCGTATGGAGAAATCACCTCGACTACCTGGGTGATTCTCTTGTTGGCAGATAACTCGTCACGGTCACCGATACTTACCTTGATGGGCTCGTTCATGAAAGTGTTGGCCAATTCTCTGACTTCTTTGGGCCATGTGGCAGTGAACATCAACGTTTGACGTCCTTTAGACTCGGTGTTGCCAATAATAGCCTTGATATCTTCTTCAAATCCCTTTTCCAACATTCTGTCGGCTTCGTCCAAAACCAAGTAGTCGATGCCTCCCAAGTTCACGGCACCGTCATTGATCAAATCCAACAATCTACCTGGAGTGGCCACAACCACATTGGCTCTCTTCAATTCTCTGACCTGGTCTGCCTTGGAAACTCCTCCGTAGATGGCCACACAGTTGATATCGGTGTTGGCAGTTAATTCCACCAAGTTATCGTAGATCTGTAAGGCCAATTCTCTGGTTGGAGAAATACACAATACGCTCAAGCCAGTTTTGCCCAAAGTCAAAATGTTATTGATAGCAGGAACCCCGAAAGCGAAAGTCTTTCCCGAACCGGTTTCGGCAACTCCAATGACGTCTTTTCCACTTAAGAGGTATGGCCATGAAACGGACTGAATGGGCGTAGGCTTGGGGAACTTGGTGACCACGGAACTGATCTTGGAGTTCAATTCAATGTCGCTGAACGAAATCAACGGTCTCAAGTTCAATTTGTGTGGGTCTTCTATGGTGACTTCATTGGTGCTCAAGAACGAGTCGATTTCGGATTGCGGCAAGTTGGTTAATGTGGATGATTGCGTGTATCCGGCAGATCCTTTAGCAGATCCAGTTATGGTGGTGGTAACTTTGGACTTTTCCTTCGTGTCTTTTTTGTCTTTTTTACCTGACTTTTCGGATTTTTCACTATCCTTTTCTTTCTTTTCTTTCTTTTCCTTCTTTTCCTTCTTTTCCTTCTTGTCCTTCTTTTCCTTCTTGTCCTTCTTTTCTTTCTTCTCCTTCTTTTCAGAGCTCAACTTCACCTTCTTAGGCTTCGTCTCATCGTCGTCCGCGTGCTTTCTCTTGCTATCTTTACCCATCTTGGTTGGTGAAATATAATATGTGAAAAATGGAAATATATCTCATCTCCGCCGCACGATGCGCACGTGAGAAATATACTAGCACTTACAGAGTACAACATACACCTACACTTGCAGAGTGATACTACTAAGAACACCTACCACGTACACCTAGCCAATCAAATCTACCGGCATGAAAAAAAACCCAGCAAAATTTCCCGTCGTGGTGTAGCTAGGCTGTTAAGCGGTGCCAACGAGCCTAACCAACTGATATATTGACATCGGGGGTTTATCTGGGCTATTGTAGTTTGAGTTTTCTATACATTATAAACCTTATGAAAGTCCTTTTATTCCATTCTTCATTTGTAGCAATTCTGTTCAGAATGAGAGTAGTTTACGACAAAATCAATAGTCAGATGCTTCACAAGTGCTCGCTCTCTGAGCGAAAATTTGCAGCCATCCAGGTTCACCATTTTTACTCAGACAAATCTTTTAGTTTGTTTTCTCCTCTCTGCTACTCTAAGGTACTGCAATGACTTTATCTTCTGCCAAAAAGTGCAGGATGGAAAAGGCTAGAATACACTTTACATGAGTGCTGGATGTTAAAGGGTGCTGGAGATCGTAGTGTGCTAGGTTTTTAAAAGTGTTAGGTGGGAGAGTGCGGTATATTGATTAGTGCTTGATCGTTTGTAGACTTGAGAGAAATGCGTAAAGGTGGCAGTAGTGGGATAATAGCGAGAATTGGTAGTGAAGGTAGTGGTGAGAAATACGGTTGGAGTCAGTGAGTGTAGTAGGGCTAGTGAGAGATAGTAGTCACCATTACATTGCTGACCATTTGTGTCATGGCTGTAAAACACATTATTCACAGACTCAGCAGGTCCAACTACAAGTTGGAATTGAATTCTACTACGGGTTGGATATATTTTCTTGTCTAGTGGGCCAAATCTAGTGAAAAATACGAGCACAAAAGTCCATTCGATTCGCAGCCACCCAGCCCACAATGCACCGAGGGGAGGTGTTAGAGAGACAATGTACGGGAAGGAATAGCCGCTAAGTGGATAATATCGTCGTAGAGAACGTTGCAGCGGTGAGTACTGATAATTAGAGAATGCTAGAGTGAGAGATAGTAGTGAAAAGAATAGGTGAGAGTTGTAAGAGAATGAATAAAGTTGGTGGAGTTTAAGTATTTTTCAGTGTAGCGGGAGTTAGCGAGAATTACTGGTCCTAAGATGGGGGGAGTGGTGAGAGTGATCGTTGGTGATAGTGGGAGTTGGTGAGAGTTGGTGCGATCAATCGAGTTTCCTGTGCAGTGAGTAGTAACATATTGATAGTGGTACTCAGTAGTATTCCAGTGAATACATGTTAGTGAATATTAGTGTAAATGTTTCTGTACTTCTAATTTAGTGATACTAGTGCGCCGGCGATAACTCTCGTCAATCCTCACGCGCACTCCCCCGCTAGCACACCATATTTACACGTACTATATCTACAGCATCTACACAACTCTATATAAACATATCAACTTCATATCTTCGGTTGGTGATTTCTTGTAGGTATCAATGTTAGTGGTTTCATGTAGGGTATCGATGTTAGTGTCTTTCTGTGTAGAAGTTATGTTAGTGTTTTCTGTGTAGATTATTTTGTTAGTGTTTTTCTGTGGGGGTAGTGCGTTGCGTAATTCTCAGTACACCTTTGACCACGTAATTTTCACGTCCAATACAACAACACAACCTATTCAATCACCAATGTCTGGAAAGAGAAGAGCATACCCACAGCCTCAATATGCCACTGGCCCAGCCATCGGCGGTGGCCAGGCTCCTCCTCCAATTGACCCCAACCAGTACCAACAACAGCCAGTTGGCGGTGCCTATGGAGTGGACCAAATGGGCCAGCAGTTCCAAAGAATGAACGTCGCGGGCCACGAGCAGCCTAGCCAGTACCAGTACAACCAATACCAGCAGCCAGGCGCGGTCCCCCCTGCGGCAAACGCCTACCAAGCGCAACAACCCCCACAACCCCCACAACCCCAAGACCAAGGCTACCACCAACAAAACGGGTACTACGTGCAGCCAGGCAGCAGTTTGGGCCCGGCGCTTCCCTTGAACCAGCTATACACCACCGACTTGTCGCGTGAATTGCCGCCTCCCATCTCCGACTTGTCGTTGCCACCTCCGCCGCTTGTGTTGCCCGCCAACTCGTCATTGATTCCCAACTCCGACACCGCCAATGCTTCGCCCGAATACTTCAGATCCACCTTGAACGTGATTCCCAGCAACTCGTCGGTGTTGAAGAAGTCCAAGTTGCCATTGGCGTTGGTGGTCAAGCCCTACAACGCCTTGAAGTACGAGGACGAAAACGTGCCTGTGACCTCCGACACCTACGTCAGCAGATGCCGTCGTTGTCGTGGTTACATCAACCCGTTTGTGACCTTGGCCGAGAACGGCAGACGCTGGAGATGCAACTTCTGCAACTTGCTCAACGACATTCCCTCTGCGTTCGAGTACGACGATATCCACGGAACCGTCAAGAACAAGTTCGACAGAGTGGAGTTGAATCACGCGGTGGTGGAGTTCGTGGCTCCCAAGGAGTACATGGCCCGAGCACCGCAGCCCATTGTCTACACTTTCATTATCGACGTCTCTATCCATGCTGTGCAATCCGGTTTGACCGGCACCATCACCAGAACCATCTTGGAAAGCTTGGACAGAATCCCCAACACCAACAAAACCGCCCGCGTGGCCTTCATCGGGGTGGACTCCAACCTCCACTACTTCCGCTTCAACGAAGGCTTGGACGGAACCGACGTGTTGGTGGTTTCCGACATCGACGAGGCGTTCTTGCCCTCTCCCAGCGGGTTATTGGTGAACTTGGAGGAAAACAGAGGTGCCATTGAGAAGTTGTTGGTGGACTTCCCGTCGTACTTCGAGGGCACCGCCAACCAGAGCTTTGCCTTGGGTCCTGCTTTGAAAGCCGGCCACAAGTTGATTAGCCATATCGGGGGTAAGTTGGTGTGTTTCGCCGCCACGTTGCCCAATCTTGGAGAAGGCAAGTTGTCCATCCGAGACGAGGCCAACAACGCCGGAAAACCCAAGGAATCGAAGGTGTTGTTGTCTTCGGCAGACAGCTTCTACAAATCGTTTGCGGTCACTTGTAACTCGTCGCAGGTCACGGTCGATTTGTTCCTCAGCTCGTCCACCTACCAAGACGTGGCCACGTTGTCGAACTTGCCTCGCTACACCGCGGGCCAGACCCACTTCTACCCAGCATGGACGTCCGCCAAAACAGAAGACGTCACCAAGTTGTCCAAGGAAGTCAGCGACCACTTGTCCCAGGACATTGCTTTGGAAGCCGTGTTGAGAGTCAGAGGCTCCACCGGGTTCAGAATGAGCTCTTTCTACGGGAACTTCTTCAACAGATCCTCCGACTTGTGCTCGTTCCCTACCTTCCCAAGAGACCAGAGTTACTGTATTGAAATGTCCATTGAAGAAAACATCAACAAGCCCGTGGTCTACTTCCAGGCTGCCGTTTTGCACTCCACTTCGTTTGGTGAAAGAAGAATCAGGGTCATGAACTTGGCCGTGCCCACCTCGTCCAAGCTCGCTGACATCTACGCTTCGGCCGACCAGTTGGCTATCACCAACTACTTTACCCACAAAGCCATTGAAAAGGCGTTGTCGAGCTCGTTGCCCGAAGCAAGAGACTACATCACCAAGTTGGTGGTGGACATTTTGAACGTCTACAAGAAGGAATTGGTCGCCGGAAACGTTTCGGGCGCTTCTCCGCTCCAGTTGTCCACCAACTTGAGAATGTTGCCATTGCTCTTGTTCTCTTTGACAAAACACTTGGGTTTCAGAGCTGACAGAGTGCCTTCCGACCACCGTGCCTCGGCCCTCAACCTCTTGGGCTCCATGCCTATTCCTCAGTTGATCAAGTACATTTATCCTACTGTGTACTCGTTGCACAACATGGCTGACGAATGTGGCTTGCCTGAGAAGTTGATCCAGGTCAACGAAGAAACCGGCGAAGAAGAGGTCATCACCACCACCAATATCTTGTTGCCCGAACCCATCAACGATTCCAAGGCCTCGTGGGAAAACTACGGGTTGTACTTGATCGACAACTCGTCCGAACTCTTTTTGTGGGTTTCTGGTAACGTGGTTCCGGGTTTGGTCCAAGACTTGTTTGGAACAGACAACTTGTACGAATTGCCAACCGGCAAGACCGAATTGCCCGAGTTTTCCATCGAAGAGTCCGAGTTCAACTATAGAGTGCGTCAAATCGTAGGCAAGATTAGAGAGCAAAACGATTCCATTGTGTGGAAGAACTTGTACGTTGTGGTTGGAGGCTCTTCCAACGAACCAATTGAGATTTCTCAACAGAGAGATTTGATGGCATTGAGAATGTGGGCCTATAGTTGTTTGGTTGAAGACAAGACCGGCGGCGAGGCTTCGTACCGTGACTTCTTGACCAGTTTGAAAACAAAAGTAGCTGCATAGAAAGAGTAATTATTAAAAGTAAATTCCCACCCACAGGATAAACATCGTAAGGTAGAAATCATATAAAAAACTCAAATCTATAAAAGGTTAAGTAGATTCCCACCCATGGGTGGGAATTAAATAAAAAAATTATCAAAAGTAAAGTAGATCGAAAGAATATTTCTATCAAGTGAAGTAGAATTATATAGTAAAGAATAATTCTATCAAAGTAAAGTAGAGAACTATAGAGTAAAGAATAATTTTATTAAAAAGTAAAGTAGATTTTAACCCATTGGTGGGATAATATAATAAGAATTAATTCTATCGAAGTAAAGTAGATTTTCACCCATCGGTGGGAATTATAATAAGAAATAATTCTATCGAAGTAAAGTAGATTTTAACCCATCGGTGGGAATTATAATAAGAAATAATTCTATCGAAGTAAAGTAGATTTTAACCCATTGGTGGGAATTATAATAAGAAATAATTCTATCGAAGTAAAGTAGATTTCACCCATCGGTGGGAATTATAATAAAGAATATACGTTAGGTTCTATAAATAAGATTACTGCGTAGGTGTGTTGATGAAATCATAATTAAACTTTCAAGATAGTTCAGGACAGACTAAGTTAGGATTACTTCCTCGATGAGCTATTCATGATTTCATTTGCAAAAGTTAAGAAATAAATTAAATCCAGATTGACAGTTCCTAGCGTGGAAAAGGTACAGGTCCAACTCTTCAGATCTGATAGCTCTGTATACCTATTTTTGTATACCAGCAAAGTCATTTTTATTCCACTCCTCTTTATGTATTAACTATTGTTATGTACTTGGCTTTCTCGCTGATTATTCAGTGTTACCATATCGTTTACTAGCTAGAGTCTTTATCAAACTATGACTGGTGAAAAAGGTTACATTAGTCACTTTCCTAAAGAAAACATGACAAATTAAACAATAGTCGCCTTTCATATTACTTTTCACTTCAGTTTATCGCCGTCTTTAATCTTTGCTATGAATTATACCAGTATTATTTCCCTTCTAAGACATCTCTATGAATTAAGAAAATTTAGCTTACAACTCAAATAGATTAACCCAATAATAATACTTGAACAAAGAATAAATAGCAAATCTATTTAAATTAACACTAGATGCAAATATCAAGAACCTTATCGTAAACAATAGTATGAATAATCACATTACATCTAATTGGTAGTTTAGCAAGTTCCTTCCAGTATATCTCATTAGGTTGTTCAGAAGATACTTCTTCTAATATACAATTCACCTCTAATGACTTTATGGAGTTATTGATGCTACTCTTTTTAAGCTGGCTAAAATTGTATTCTTCACCCTTATTCTATTATTGATACCGCATCAAGCAACAACTCCCTCTCGTACTTATCCTTAAAAGTATCGTTCAACGAGTTCCGTATTCCAGTAGCATAAACCTTCAAGTTCTTCGCAATGGGGCCGCCCCGCGCCAAAGTAGCGGCCACGTTCTTCTTGAACTTGTTCGCCACCATCTGCCAGTACGTATCACTCAAGCGTTCCACCTCAAAGTGCTCGAGCACTAGTGCCATGAGGGTAGATGTGCGATTTTCGACCGGAACCACGCAAGAAGTCAAGATTTGTGAGAGGGTTTCAAAGTAGTCTACCGAGGATTCTTTGGTTTCCGACATGATAGCCGTGAAGTTGCGAGGCGCTTGAAGTGCCCTCGATAGCTGGGTGGTTGATGTTTGTACTAGTTTGCTGATCGTGGCCCTCTCAAGAATGGTGTGCCAGTTGTTGGGACTGAGAATATAGAGCGCCACAAGGTTATTCTGGAGGTTTGTGTTGCCTACTACGAATGTGCTGGGATGGTTGAACTCGTTGTTGACCACATGGATGCACTGGTTGTTGAGCTCAAGCCGTTTGCTGGTGGTGACGGCCTGAGATTCTCTCACGAGTTTGATGGCTAGAAGCGACACAGAGCCTTTGGATTTGCTCACCAGCTCGTTTGAGTAGAAATTGGACACCTGGAGATGCAATTTGGCCAATCTGACCACGTCTTTGGTGGCATCTTTCTCGAGTTCTTCCAACTGCTGGATCAAGAATACAAAGTACGAGGCACCTCTTAGCAACTCCAAAGTGTGGTGGATTTTCTTCAACGCTCCGTTGAGCTTGACTGCCTCGTCGTACGGCTGTATAAAATCTGTCTGTATTCTGTGAAACGAGGTGTTGACGTGTTCGAGCCCGCCTTTGATGTTGCCGTCCAAAAGCCGTTTGGACTGCTCGATTTTTGTGAAATTTGCCACCAATTCGTGGTAATGGGCACCGGCAATGTCTTTCATGCGCTTGTCACATTCGTGGAGATCGAACTGGAGCTTTTTGGCGGGGGTGCTGAGATCGAGCTCGCCGGTGTCGGTCCCGTTTGTGGCCACAAGGAGATCATTGGCGAACCTTTTTGCAGAGAAATCGGGCTCAAGGAACGCCTCGAAGTCTTCAAGTGCGTTTTTTGAAGTGGACATCAGAAGGGGTAGTACTATTATAATGAAGACATTTAGCGTTAGCAGTAAATAGCGAGCGTAGCGAGCGAAGAAAAGAGATCAAAAGAGATTGAAGAGAGATTGAAAAATAGTGAGCGAGAAAAGAGGAAAATAGTGAGCGAGAAAAGTGCAGTAATAACGTAGTAGGATATAGACCGACACAGACTGCTTAGTTACATACATACAGTGCCTTCTATGTACATATACTCATATACATACATACAGTGCCTTCTATATACATATACTATCTGTTTGTTTTACTCTGTTCTGTACTTGGGCTTACTCTCGGTGGTTTTCTTTGCTCCACCGCGAGGGTTTTTTGGGGAGTATTTGGAGTATTTTGGCCTGTACATTTGCAGACGGGCCTCTCGCTGGGCCCGCTTTTCGGCCTTTGCCCTTTCCTTTCTACGCTCTCGACTCTCTATAATACCCATTCTTTTCCTCTTGCCGGGCCGCTTGTTGCGGGCTCGTATCTTTTCTCTCAATAATCGAGCTGCTACCTCTGCGTTGTGCGCGTCCAAATCGACGAACCGGCGAGAATCGCTAGTGGGAGGCTCACCGCGAAAGATATCGTCATATTCCACCGCTACAGACGAGTACTGGGCTCTTTGCTCGGGTGTGGGACGTGAAAAGTAGTACGACTCGGGCCTATCGTTATTTATTCTTTCCTCTGACGGCTCTCGCATCGATACTTTCATCACTTTTACTTCTTCTCTGCCTCTTTCTTCTTCCTTCGCACTGGCCTTAGCAGGACCACCAAAGAGAGGGAACTCGAACTCCTCTGGTTCTTCCTCTTTAGCTTTTTCTAAGTTATCCTTTGCATCTGCCTCTACTTCCACGAACTCAAACTCTAGGTTGGGCATATAGCTGGGGGTGTCATCGACCTCGGGTTCCGACTCCGAATTGTAGAGCGATGCCCTAGATACTCTGAATGTTAGTACTTAGCAAGTCGAAAGAAGACAAATACTTACACTTTTGACATTCTCACCTATTCCAGTAGAGTTAAGTCGATCAGTGTATGGGTTAAGTATTGACTAGTTTAGCGTATTGGCTAATATATTGGCTAGTATATTGGCTATATTAAAGTTGGTGTGCCTTTACAAGTCTTTTTCTCACTAGTGCGGCTCCCTAAGATTAGCGAGATTACGGAGTGATTACTGCGAAATATACTGAGATTTATAGATTTAGTAAGAGGTAAGACAGAGATATGGTGTACTGTAGTCAGTGTTAGTGTAATAGACTGGGAGGGTGTTTGTGAGAATAGTGGGAAATGAGCAGAGTTGATACATAGAATTTAGCAAAGAAACCTGGTGGAGGTGGGATACCTATTAAAGAGAATAATGCTATTATTAAACTGAATACTGATGTTTTATTATGTACGACCGTTAGTGTACGACTGAAAAATGGTAGAATTAAGTTATATTCAATGTCAATTTTTGTAGTGATGTCCAGTCTACTATCACCAACTACAATTGTAGTTGGTGTTAGTTAGTGCTAGGAAACTGGACACTAACTACAATCGTAGCTAGTGTTAAGTGTGCCTTCGTGTAGTCAGTGATATCCAGTCTACAATGTGGTAAGTGATATCTAGAGAACAATTATAGTCAGTGTTCGTTAGTGTACTTTGAGTTAGTGATATCTAGAGAACAATTATAGTGTTAGTTAGTGTAATAGCTAGTGTACATTATCTATAATTACCATAATGGCCTCGTGGCCGTACTAATAGCTCGCAACGTATCCTGTCTCCTGCGCAACTTGGGAGGCACGAAACTCGACTCGGATATCGCCTGCGTGTTGACCTCAACCTCCATATCTGCTTCCGATACAAAGCAGCGGGGATTTTCGCTCCCGTTATATACATTCATGGAGTCCAAGTCGACCTCGGTGGTACGAGTACTGATGACTTCATAGCTAGCAGGATGCTCGTTTTGAATAAACGCCATGGCCTCGTCGATATCTATAAAGCTTATCAAAAGATTCTGGAATTTGCCGTGCCCTTCACGTCTGAGGGTCTTTAAATTGTTGAACGGCTTGGACCGGTCGATTCCCACCATACTGAAGTAAAGGTCCCATATCTTGGACTTTTCTACCGAGCTCAACTCGCGTTTGCCTTTCTGGGGCAATTCGTTGACGGGTCTTCCGGTAACCAACGATACTTGCAAATCGGTCACGTACTTGGCGTTGCCGATTTCAAATACATAGAGCGGAGCATACTGAAGGACATACTCCTTGCTGAGCTTCACGCCAAACTTGGCACTACGCAATCCGATGGGGTATATTTCGATGGTATGTTGTTTCATCAATACTTCTCTTTTCTGTTGCAACACCTTCGACTTTTCTTCGGCTTCTTTGGCTAGTCTGACCTTTTCTTGTTCGCGGAACTCGGCCAACTTCCTCTCCTCTTCAAGACGACGCTCTTCCTCCTCTTTTCTCTTACGTTCTTTTTCCTTTTCTGACTTTAAAAACATTCCTCGTCTGGCCCGTTTCTTGGCCTCCACCTTCTCTTGCCATATCCGAGCTTCTTCGGCGTTTTTGGCCTTGAGCTCTTCTTGTGCTTTGGTCAATGGAGCAGGTGGTGTCGACTCGGCTTTCTTGGATTTATTATGAGGCGAAGAGTTTCCTGATCTTTCAAGTGATTTGGTGCGTTCAAGAGTAGTTTCCGGAGTTTTCGATCTTTCAAAAGCCTCAGCTTTGGATACTTTCGGCTCCGACTTAGAATGCTTGAGTTTTTTGGAAACGGTTCCAATATCATCTGAGCTCTTACGTTTACGCTCTGATTCCACAAAAGAGGCATCACTATTATTTTCTTCGTCTGAAACTGCAATGTCTGGCGAAGAGTGTTTTGAATCCTCTTTCTTAGACTCCACTTTGCTCTTCTTCGTTTCTTCTTTATATTCCTTGCTCTTCCTTGCTTCTTCCTTCTTCTCCTCTTTGCTCTTTGCTTCTTCCTTCTTCTCCTCTTTGATTTTTTCTTTATTTTCCGTCTTGTTCATATACTCCTCTAACAACTTCACCTCTTTGGGATCAAAATGAATAGACCGCTGGGCGATTTCCAAAGCATTGAGATTGTCTTGTTTTCTCTTTCTTCTGGGATCTGCATCTTTGGATAATAACGACTCCACTACTTCAAAATGGCCTCTTCCAACCGATGCCAAAAGAGCAGTGGCTCCACACTCATTTTCGGTATCGATATTGTATGGCGTCGGATTGAGCCCTAAAATGATGTCTACCAACTCAATATGGCCGTTTCGGGCTGCTATAATCAAGATATCAGGCTTAGATGCTAGAGTATTGCCTGAAACAAAGTAGTTGGCCGTGACTTCTTTCTTGCCTTCTGCTGCAAACTTGAATATACCCTTCTTTTTGATAAGCTCTCCAAAGTAGGTATCGTACGGATCTTCAACTACAGGAGGAGCAGGGCTTTCGGAGTTTTTGGCGGCGGTTTCTTTGGATCTTACGTACTTGGCATTTGCTTCCTCTAAAAGCTCAATGATCTCCTCGTACCCTTCCTCATCAGCATGTTCATTCAAGATTTTGGTCAATGCTGTGAAACCATCAATATTGTAGATGCTGGGATCAGCTTTGTTTTCCAATAAGATCTTGACGGTATGAAGATGCTTGTTTTCGGCCGCATCAATAAGAGGAGTTTCCGAATCGCCAGCTGCATCCGCCTGAGCATTGACATTGGCTCCATGTTTGATGAGAATTTCCACCACCTCGCTATGCCCTTCAAGAGCCGCTTCATGCAAACATGTAAACCCGCAAAAGTCCTTTTCATTAGGATTGGCGCCTTTTTCAAGATACGCTTTGATTTCTTCAATGTGCCCTTTTTTGCATGCTCTCTGCAACAACGATCTCCCTCCAGCATCACGCTTCATTTTGTACGGACGCTGTTTCTTTTTCCGTTCGTCTCCTGAATGATCATCTCCACTAATACTTCTGTGCTTATGGATTTGTTCATCTTCGTCATCGGAATGGAGAGCAGCAGCCTTTCTTTTTAACTGGTGCCTCTTTTCGTCATATTCTTTCTTTCGTATCAACCTTCTTGTTTTGCTGAAACTTGGCGGATCGTCAGCTTCAATGGTTTCTGCTTCGGAGACTTCATCTTCTTTTTCGCTATCAATACTCTCATTGTCAGAAAAAAAGTCCAGTTTAACCTGATCCAGAACTTTCTGATCTTTAGTCTGATCTTTAGTCTGATCCTTATTTTGCTCTGCTTTTTCTGTGGTTTCTTGATTGCTTTGATTTGTAGACGTTATCTCGTCATTTGCAGTGGCATCTGATCCTGCGGTGGAGGTAAGAGGCACAAAAAGGTTTCCAGATACCGGTCTTTCCTGAGCCTTTTCTATCTTTAAATTATCCAGAAGTGGTTCTAATTGTTTCGCATTCTCTTGAGGATCTTGACTAGCCTGTTGCTCTGTTTCTGTTTCTTTCGTAATTTTAGAAACCGGTTTACCATTTATATCTGAATTCTCAACTGACTTCTCAACTGACTTTTCAACTGACTTCTTTTCAGATTTCCTTTCATCTGAGCTCTTTTCTGACTTCTTTTCTTGCAATTTCTCCTTTAGTTCTGAGCTCTCTCTTTTATCTTGTAGTTTCACTTCTGAGGATTGTATTTCTGAAGGTCTTGAATCTTGTTTTTCAGTCTGTTTTTCAGTCTGTTTTTCAGTCTGTTTTTCGGTCTGTTTTTTGATCTGTTTTTCGGTCTGTTTTTCGGTCTGTTTTTCAGAGTCAGCTTCCTCCGGTTTCTTTGGCGTATGAATATACGGAACCTTTTTTTCTTTTGACGACTTGAGGTAATCTGAAAACGATGTTTTATGCTCCTTGAACTTTGGCTTGGCTGTGCTTTCTTGCGGAGACTTGACCTTTGGGTCTTCTTTCGTTATGGATTCTTGCGGTTTTTCCGGCTGCTTCGCAGATTCTATCTTCTGCAATGTTTTCTCAATAGAATCGTCAAAAGGCGACACAGATCTAGGGTCTTTCTCAACGTTCGACTTTGTTTCTTGTTCTATAACTTTATCCTGTTTCGAAATTATACTTGTAGGATCATCATGGTCATCGCTGTGTTTTTTATCAGTCTTGTTCTCGTTTATCTCATCGTCGTCGTCAAAGAAATTGTGCATCTTGGTAACACTCGACTGTCTCAGTCTGTGCTTGTCGTTAAGTTTGTCGTTAGTCGTAATTCTGGGTTGCTTGGTGTCAGGAGGCGAGTAATGGTCTGTTCTGGTATCTTCGAAGCTTCCTTTTCTCTTCTTGCTCTTGTCTGGTTTATTCGACAAACTCGAGCTTGAATATGACGATGTGGGCGTCAAAGATGTCGATTTACTTCTTCTTTCGTCCAGAAACTTGTTCGCCGAAACAGTATTGATTTTGGGGCCATTGGACTTGGAACTTTGATGGGTATTTTCTTTCCATTCGGGCGATTTAGACAGACTGGCGCTGGGATACGACTTTGTATATGTGGCTTTGGGGTTGCTTTCTTCTATTCCGTTGGAAGAGACTGACGATGAGTAGTATTTGGGCGTTCCAGTATACGAATCGTAGCGGTCACTGGCAGGCCGTCTTTTAAAGTTGGATCCGCCAGATCCCATGCTAGATGAGCCTGAGGCGCTGCCGTAATAGGTGCTTGTGTTTCGTGACAGCTCAGTCGAAGACGGCACGCCATTTGCTCCAGAAATATACTTATTGTACTTGTTATCGTATCTTCCGCTGGCACGAGCGCCTGTGTTTCCATTACTGCTTCCATTACTTCCGTAGCCACCATAGTAATCTCGGTCTCCTCGCCTTCCATAGGCACTCATTCCGTTTCTGTTTTTGTCTTGTGGGGGAGCTCCCAGGCCAGAATTTGGTGCTTCTCCGTTATTGGATGAAGATCCATTCCCTGCCAGTCTCTTGGGAGGCCCACCGCCTCCGTATCGTGGGTTGTGGTACCCACTACTCCTGTTGTATGACATCGACTGGGTTTGTGCTCAACAGAAATATACAGACTGTACGGCGTAAATTTGACTGGTTTGCTTGGTTTTTTTTTCTGATAGTTGTTCCACCAAGTTCTGCGGTGGCGATTACGTTGTTACTCGATAGATCTGTGCTATATCGGTGGTGGTCAATTATACAGTCCTGATCTTTAGGAGGTTGTCTTAAGTTGATTTTTTTTCTGGTGAACAAATGCAGGTTAGGTGGTTTACAGGTTAGCTATAGCCAGCAGTAGAGCTAGATGAACCAACACAAGACACCGTAAGGTGTCGTGTATTTGGGGCTGTAGTACTTATAACACTGTCGTCAAACACAGTCAAAGCGGTATTCTTTCATTCAGCTACTTCTTTGCAGCTTGATTTACTGTCACCACCTTGGGCACCGTCTACTCTCCCTGCAGCTCTCGAAATGATTTGAAAAGGACTAGTATCATACCTGATATTTGAGGAATGTCTCCCACTGCAGCTACACCACTTTCACGGTGTCTTTACCTTGTTTTGACTGCTCATCCTCTACTCTCTGGCCTCAACGGCGCTCGAATTTCTGACGATCTGGGAGCAACGGCACGTGATGCATACCTTCTTGAGCATAATTATGTGCATTGACACAAATATAGTATTCACTAGCTTTGGTAAATTCAGTACAACGTTTATGTACTAAAAATAGGTATTTAGGTGTAACTCTCGCAAACTCATTTAGAATGGGTGGTCTCTATAATGCTGGGATTGTAAATTACATAGTACACCGAAACTTGAGCTTTCAATTTGCATCCATTTGCAAGCGATTGATTAGAGAGTTTTGATTTACCAAAAAGAGGTCAATTAAAATTTTAGCTACTATTGAAGAGAAATTATATTTGCTAACCCTATTTCTATTTTACGTATCTGCTAATCATAGCATATGGCTTGATAAGATAGAGAGATGGGAATGAGATCCGGTTGCGAAAAGCTCGGGCACGTGAAAAGTTGACTTCCGGCCGCCTGGGTCACCAGTACATGGCCTCAGAACAAACGGCAAAAAAGGGCCAGAAGTAGTGGAAAGAGGTGTAGATAGAGGAAGAGCCCTAGTGGGAGAGCCGTCACCAAATCATGAAATCTCTGGGCGGCTGCACGAGCGTCCATGAATCCTTAAATCGAGATCCGGATCAGGTCACGTGATAACAGGCCGAACCAAAGCAGTATGGCATTTTCGTACATTACGGCTCTACTCAGGGCACTACTCAGGTCAGCAGAAAATCGAAGAAGCCTTGTACGGAGTAGGTGATTTGGTTACTTTATTAGATTTCTATTATGTTATATAAGCCCAGCCCATTTTACAAGTTTATTCATAATAAGAAGAACGCATACAAAGAAGCCTCAGTTAAAGTACGATATAGCGCTCTTCCACTCTAGTATGCAAGTAGAGTTTACTATGGTTGATGCACAGTCTTAAATGACGATATAATACTTAATTTAGTCCATTATCAAAATATTTGATGAATCAAAACGTGTTGGGGTATTATGTTTACAAGATGAATTTTTCTTTGAGTCTATTCTCTATCTATTTATTAGTGAGATGATCGCCGAATTCCATCAACTCAAATATGAGGCTCATATTGGGGCAGATGCGGTCACAAGCCTCGATCTTGTTGCCCTCCTGTCCAATGCTCTGGTTTACGCTGACCAGACTGTCGATGGTTCCCGATTTAAGTAGTTCGTAGGCCTCGTTGACACCGATATTGAATTCTTGCATGAAGAACGCCACGATAACGCACGCAGATCGCGAGATTCCACACTGGCAATGCACCAAGATCTTTAGGCCTTTATCATTGAAATGTTTTATCTTGGAAGTAAGCAGCGGCAAGTCGCGCGATATCGACGATGTGTGGGACCATGGGATGTAGAGGTACTCTTTTGAGCCCGGCAGCTGGTTTTTGAACTCGGACGAAAGGTCCTGGCACTCTTTGGCCACGTTGATGACCAAATCAAAGTCGTTTATGTCGATTGGTTTTGGTTTTAGAGCCGGGTCCAGGTACAAGAAGATGGTGTTGTTGAGGACGTTGCGGGGCCCGGACGGGTATGCATTTACTTGGTTCGACTCTTGGAGTTCTTCCGGGATTAGAAACCGCTGGCTTGATATCTGCTGCGGGTGTCGAAGATTTTGGTGGGGGTGGATGCTAGGATGTATGACGTGGTTGAGGTCGGAGGGCGAGGGGATGTTGGGGTTCAATCGTATGCTTTGGGGCGAGATTTGCGAGAAGGAGTCTGAGTATTTCATGGGGCTCTGGAGGTCGTTGATCAAGTCTTCTTGGAAGTATTCGGACGAGTAGCTGGTTTTGGGGGTGGCCGATTCGCTGTAGTCGTAGTACGAGTAGTCGCTTCCTCGCAATGTGTGGGACCGGACGTCGTTTTCGGACGACGAGAGGCGCGGCGTGTGGCTCAAGGTCTGGACTCTGAAGGTGGGTTCTTGCGGGCTGGCCAGGTCCAAGCTGGAGGTGGCGGTACGGCGTCTGTTTTTGGGTATGTAGGGCGGAAGCAACGGCGTTTTGGTGACGGACGGCGTCACAAGGGTGTTTTCCGCCGCGGCGTCGTCTTTGGGCGCCTGCAACACGGTGGTGATCTGGTTGGTGGAGGGAATGGAAAGGGTCAAGGTTTTCCTCCGGGGGAGCAGCGGCTTGTTGAACGGCAAGTCTTTTGCGGGCAGTAGAAGAGTGGTTGTGTAGTTTGAAGACGGGCTCGTGGATGCTCGATACGAGAAGTTGAGGCTCAAGTTCTTCATGTTTCTATTTGTAAGAGACGCCGGTTTGCGGGAATGTTTGGGCGAGTAGTTTATTTCGTAAGCGGACGTAGACGTGGTGGTGGAAGTGGTGGTGTGGGCGGTGGTGGTGGCGGACATTTTGTTGGTGGGACTAGATGTTGAGTAAGCTGGCCTGATCATGTACGGGGACTCTTTTGTCTCCGGCGCCGGACTGGATAACACTCGAATAGAGGGAGATCGAGGAGGCGAGGGCGTGTTGTCGGGATGTGGAGGTATTATAAACGGGTTGGACGACATGGCTGGCGGTCTCAACTAGCTGGGGGGCCTGGTGTGTTGGCAACTGAAGAATGTAGCAGAATCTGATACAACAAATCAAGTGGTTGGGAGAATTTGGTTGTAAATTTGGGCCGCCCACAGACAGATTTTGATACAGGATTGATACAATATGCGGCAGCTGACAAAACCACTAAACCCACGAAAAGCACGCGAATAAACACAGACAGCAGAACAGCAGTGGTTAGCAAAAGAGAAGGGAACTATGAAACAATCCAGATGTCTACCTGTGCTACAGTGTGTTATGTCAGTGCTAGACTCCTATACTATTTACTGATTCATATGGCCAACGCTTCTACTGGTGCGGTACCGCAGAGGCGGCGCGAGGATGTTCGCCGCGAGCATTCTTTTACGCAACTGGCTAATTTTAGCCTGGCACACAATAGAAGGGTGACAGCTCAGTGGATTGGCTACAAAGCGAATGCGATGAACAGCTAAAAAAAATGTGCTAAGTCTATGATTGACTGGATATGTTTGTAGATATATATTGTATGTAAGGTTTGGTATATATGTGTATTATGTGTATAATGTGTATGTGTACAATGTATATAATCTGGATGGGTAGGTCCATTGGGTCCCTGCCACTGGGTGGCCTCCGCTCGGTATATCCCGTTGTGAGACCTCGATATGCAGCTCCAACGATTACTTGCCCTTATTATTAATGCAGTAAAAGAAATCCATTCCGCAACTTTACACTATTTTTTTGGAGCCATGCGCTTGGCACAGAGATCTTGCCTGGCATCTGCACTAGCATCTACGGGGACTTGACGTGGTGGCCACCCCAAGGAGTGCCTGTCTGGTCGCGTCTCGCTTAAAACAATCTGCCTTGCGACGCCTCTTTCTTCGCGTGCCAATATATACGGCCCTCGCTGTAAGGGGATTCCGGCCAATTATTGCCTGCCGCTTTTGTGTCGCCTTTGTGTGCTCATTTCTGTCCCAAACACCCGGTGGTTTCGTCATTATTCGTGCCTTTTTTTTTTTTGCCTGGCCACTCGCTTAGGGCCTACACAATTGCCTTCATATGCTGCATTATATATTATGTACTTATTGCTTTTTCTAATTATCTTCATCATCGGAATGTGGTCCAAACTCTCCTTCGAATATGGTGGCTCCTGCCTTGCGTCGGTTCTCGATGATCAGACACTCTTCCATATCGAGGATCTTTTTGCAGTTGGGCCGGTCAAACGGATTGGGCCGCAACATTTTGTTGACCAATTTGTCGAGCTTCATCGAGTCGCCGCTCACCAAAAACTCGGGCGCCCAGTGGGGGATCAATCCTTTTAGGTTTTTATGGTTAGATGTAGATGACGTAGATGACGTGGCCGACGCATGCACCGGCTGCTGGAGGTGGTTGGGGTGCGGGATCATGTGATTGCTGGTCAGTCCATTGAGATTCATCGACTGGTTCGATGAAAAGTTCATGTTGTTGGTGTTGTAGGACGTAACGCTGGAAAAGTTCTGGTGCTGGAGGAAATCGCTGATATTGTCGCTCAGCAATTTCCCGGCGTCACTCAAATCGCCACTTCTCAACTTTCTCCAGGGTGTCCCGTTATCAGGTAAGATAATATTTGCGGCAATTTCCAAAATAATTAATCCAAGACTAAAAATATCTGCAAAGGGGGTGTAGATCTTGTCATTAATCAACTCGGGCGCGATGTAGTTGCGATCGCCCTCCAAATCAAAGTCCTTCTCCAATATGGGGAGCTTGGTTGTCAATCCAAAATCTCCTATTTTCAAAGATCCCTCAAAAGTTACAAATATATTGGCCGGTTTCAAGTCCAAATGGAGGTAGTTTTTCAGGTGGATAAACCTCAAGCCGCTCAAGATCTCAATCAAAATCTTCCATATTCTGAACTCGTCCATCTTGTAGTTTTTGTTCTCCTCCAAGAAATCAAACAAGGTGCCATTGTCACAATATTCAGTCATGATATAGTAGTAGTTGTTGAAGTCCCACGCCTCGATAAAGTACACCAAATACTCTTTGCCTTCTTCTTGTTCTTGCATGTTGACGCTTTCGTTATCTTTGACAGAAGTCAACGCTCTCAACGCCTCGATCTCTCTCCTGATAGACTTGCGTTCAATTTTACCAAGAATTGGTTTCTTGGATCTCTTGATGGCAAGTTTTTGGCCCTGGAAAATACACTCGTAGGCTATCGAAAACTCTCCTTCTCCAATATACTTGATATTCTTCATCCCGAACTTGCTTATGAGATGATCATCAATTTTAGGAAGTGCAATAGACTCTTTGCTTTGAAGGTTTGCTTCGGCCTCAAAGTCTACGTCACTGTCCTCAAAATGAGGCTTATTCTTGAAAGTAAGCGTATGATCATCTTCCTCCTTTGCCAATATAGTTATTGAAGATGATACTCTTTCATCGTACGAGTTCGTTTTGTGGCTCAACCTCTTTTTGTCACATAGGTGGAAATTATTCTGGTTTTTGGAGGGTAACATGCTGCTTTTATACAACAAGTTGGTGGGAGTCGATGGCTCGTAGTACTTGGCTGGAGTGGGAGGATTGGACAGGTCGAGAGAGGTGGTAGAAATCGATAATTGGTTTGCATTTCGAAGATAACTACTCAACTTGTGTGAGTTTCTGAACAGTACCGGACTAAAGTTTGCAGGGGTTGAATGTGACTTTTTGACTGATTTTGTTGGGGTTTCAGGTATTCCGATTTCGATATCGGAGCTTGAATCGATATCTAGGTCGGCGTTATTGAGAATATTAAGATTGGACGTTTTTTGCGATGAATTGTTGGTGGACGGTATTCTGAAGAAGGACGAGTTCGACTCGTTCAAAGTGGAGTTATATGCCGAAATATTGTTTCTGCCCACTTCAATGGATATTTCAGAGTTATCGTCCATCATTTCCTCGTGTGCTGACGATATAATATTCGACAAACTCGATTTGTTGGTGTTTATCAACATAAGAGGGTTTTTCTTGATGGGAGTTTCTGGAGGAAGCTTGCGAGATTCTTTGGATATGGAGTTCTTTTTGACAAGTCCCGTGGACTTGAATGCTGTTTGTAGCGGCTTGACGAACCGGTACGATGATTTGTTTTCTTTGTCGTCAAAGTCATGGGATCCAAAAGGATATGAAGGAAGAGATGAAGGAGGCGAATGAGCCGGCGCGTTATTTTGTATCTGTTGGTGTTTCCTCGTGGGAGGAGGGTTATCATCTTGGTATATCACAATGGAATTGTTGGAGCTATTAGAGAGCTTTCTGTTTTTGGAAGGACTGTCAAAATCCATTTCATCGATATTGTAGTATTCGAAGTTGCACGAAATGGGCGACGAGCTTTTCCTGTGAAACGGGGACTTGTTATAATTAAGTGAGGTTTTTCGAAGTTTGTTGGACGAAAGTAACTTGTTCTCTTGCTGCTTACTTTCAGCAAATATGGTCGAAGCTCTAGGGGTTCTTTCGGGAGTAGATCTATTGGGGGATATAATGGCATCTTTGTCGGCATTTTTGAACATTTTGAAACCCTTTCTGCCCAATTTCGATGGTGAAAAGTACTCCAATGCCTCTGATTGAGTCACCCGAGTAGGAGGCGGTTGGTATGAAGATGCGGATGTTTGGTTGCCAAAAGCCAGGCTACTTTGGGTTTTACTTTCCGGAGACTTGTTAAACTGGTAAATCAAAGCTTTCAGGGCATTAATCTTGGTGGAAGACGGCGACGGGCTCTGACTCACCAATTTGTGTGGTCTTTTGAACTTGTTATTACTGGATGGTAGCACAGAGTGTCGGGAAGTGATGGGGCTCAGGTTCTCTATGGGGGTCGGTTCACGACTTATTGATGCAGAGGAGGGAAGGTTAGCCGAAGCCAGAGCAGACCTTATGATGGAAGAGTCGATTTCGTTCAAGTCACTGATATAATCGATATCCTCGCTGACTTTATGGTCCATTGACCGTAAGTTGGAGTCAATGGACAAGTTCAAGAACTTGGACGATCGTTTGATGGAGGACTGTTGAGACTGGACTTTTTCGGTCTCTTCTCCCTCGGAAAACGTCAACAAATCGTCCTGTTTATTGCTCCTTGACCTGCTGAGATTCTTGCTATTTCGACTATTGCTTCGGCTGTGGCCGTAGTGAGAATGATGCCGTTGGGTATTATGATGGTGTGGGGTATTTCGGTTGCTTCCGTTTGATTTTTGGGGGTTGGATTGGGTGGCTCGTAATGTGGAAAGCTCTTCGTTGTCGAGTTCGTCTCCTACTATCTCATCGTTATAGTGGAAGTCTTCTTCTACGTAGTCATCGAGTTTATCGTGAAGAAAGTCGTGTTTGATGTTGAACGGCGGCGACTTGTTGATTTTCTTCTTTGAGCTGGTGGATGTGATATCGTCTTTTATGTCGTCAAGGATCAAGCTGTTGAAGGAACGGGAAAATGAGTTGTTTGTATAGTATTCCAAGTCGTTGTGAAGACGAGGCAGATGCAGGGACTTGTTTTTAGAGGAAGAGTCCGTCCTCCTACTTTGCGGCACCGCAGGTTCTGATGTATGACTAGGAGTTCTCAAAGGCGGGGGTTCATGGTGGTAATGATGACGGCCTTTGGAAGATGGCGTGGTGACGGAGGTGGCTGCTGTGGGAGGAGGATGGGCGGGGCTTCGTGAGGACGCCGAAACGATGCCTGAATTCGAAGCTGAGCTTGAACTAGAGCTGGACCCGCCTGCCCCTGAAGTAGGGACACCCGCCGAGTATTGCGGGTGTTGGTATGACATGATCAGAAATGCAAAATATTAATTCAAATGAATAAGAATAACCAACTAGGTTAACTAGGAGGACTAGCCTTAGTTTGTTGAATAGTTTTCAATAGTTTGGTAATGTGCCAATATTATGTGTCTCTAGTAGAGGTCACTGATGGTAATAGTTTGATTAGTAGTATAGTAGATTAGTGTGATTAGTAGTACAGTTGATAGATGTGTAGTAAGTGATTTTTGTGAGTGGCTATTTTTCGAGACCGCTTCATCAATAGGAAATAGGCGAGCTCTATAACGGACCAAAAAACAGCCAGTATAGCGTTACAATTGTTTGCAGCGCATTTGTTTTCGTGGTGTTGTTTGTTGTTTTGAAAGGGGGGTTACGTAATCGACCTAAATAGAGAGCGCGTTTGGGGACGAGTATAGGGGTCTGGGCGTAAGGATCGGAGTTTAGCAGAGAGAGAACAAAAGTGGTGGCGTTGGGGTATATGGTCTGAGTGTCTGACAGACAGGCCGGCCTGGTCAGTCTGGCTTTTGGGTGTACCCGGAGATGATAGGTTTGTATATCTATAGTACGCGTTCAGTGATGCTTGATGGAGATGGGTTGCGGCACACGTGATGTTTACAAGTCTACGTGGTGTTTACCTTTACGTGTCACGAACGTGACCAGAAAGAAGGTGTATGACTCTCAGTCATAATCGGTCTAAATAAGCTATACCCTAGATAAATAAAGTAGAGAGGATAGGATAAAAATAGAGTTAATCTAATTCCCGTATTTTCTAGCACGACATGATATATTATGACTAATTCAAGATCTTACTAATTCTTATCCAAGATAATAGGGATAGAAACCTTCACTGTATTTTCTAAGATAAGAGCTATTTACTGTTAGTTAGCTAGTGTTTTAGCTCATCAGTACGTTTTGGTACACTCTCACCTGACTGAGCCAGGCTCTGTCACGTGATTCACGAGTTTGGGCTTGGGCTTGTGCTTGGTGTATGACAAATTGGCACCACCTCATTGGCTCGTGACCCAACTGCCTCGAGCCGAAAAATAGCAACTCCTCCTGTCTATTGGCTGTAGATCGTCAGTCTAAATAACTTAACCGAACTTGGTAAATGCTATCACATTTCAAACACCGGCCCACTATTCTCTAGCATATGACCAAAAACCCAGCTCCAGTTTATCTCTTTGCCCGTCTGCAGTAAGCGACTACTTCCTGTATATACCTCGCCCATTTTTTTTCCTCGCCTCTCGATTTCGCCACCACCTCATCTCTACCTTGCAGTGGTACCTCGCAAATTGTTATCCACAAGAATTTGCATCCTTTTCTCAGACAATAAAAATTATCACCAGAAAAGTTAATCTCACTATCACAAATACCACCCAACCCAAATAACATACACAGACCATTATACATACCCACCCATTACACACACCATTGCACAGACTAGACAGATTCATTTTTTCATCTCACACAGCCTCACTCTACCAATTAGTAAAGCTGCTAAATATCAATATTCTTCATAATCCACCACATTAATGAGATCTGTACTATGATGGCACACAACAACGAAAGAGTAGTAGAGCTCAACAAACTGGCGGAAATAGCCAAATTACACCCCACCGCCACCAAAAACACCACCACCAAAAACACCTCCAAAAACACCAACGATCCAACCATCTCCTCTGACACCACACCAGATATTTCAAAACTGCCGGACACCTCAAAACTGCCCCAACCACCTGCTCCACTCCTGCCTCCAGAAAAAAAAATCGACCCCTCGGCGGTCACAGACGGCCAGCAGTGTTCCAACTGTGGAACCACCAAGACCCCGCTCTGGCGAAGAGCGCCCGACGGCACCTTGATATGTAACGCATGTGGCTTGTATCTTCGCTCCAACAACACCCACCGGCCCGTCAACTTGAAAAGACCGCCGAGCACCATACCGATAGGCAAAACCGAAGAAGGCTCGTGCAAAGGCGACGGCAGGTGTAATGGCACGGGAGGGAGTGCCGCATGCAAAGGATGTCCTGCTTATAACAACCGAGTGGTGATTACCAAGAGAGAAAAAGAAGCAAAGAAGGAGGTTGGCCTGCCGGAGCAAGGCGAAGAGTCTGAAACTTCAGCCTCCAAACGGGCCCATGACACTGACGAGCACGATTCGGATTCTCTCGCCATAGCATGTTTCAACTGCGGAACCACCATCACGCCGTTGTGGAGAAGAGACGATGCAGGCAATACCATATGCAATGCCTGTGGTCTATACTACCGACTTCACGGGTCCCACAGACCTATAAAGATGAAGAGAGCCACCATAAAAAGAAGAAAGAGAAACGTTTCCAATACCACTAATAACACTGATAATAACACTAATAATAGCACAAATACCACCTCAAATACTACTGCTGCTTCTCCTGCTGCTCCCTCCAACGCCTCGGCTGCAGCCTCCACCCCCTCTCCTCCCGCCATAGAACATCCCAAACCAAGTGTATCTACCAATCCCACACCGCCTATGTTGGCCATACGAACCCCTCCATATAACCCCAGCCATGCATTGCCACCGCCACACGTCCCCTACCAGCTACTTCAACAGAGATCTCCTCCACCGTATCCGTACCCACAAAACTCGTTCTATCCACCGTACTCTGGAAGAATTCCCAACGGTCCTGGGCCTGTTCCTGGTCCTCCGCCGCCTCCTCAAGCCATGCCATACCCATACTTCCAGCCCATGAACCAAATGTACGAAAACGTCAAGTTGCCCCAAATTAATGTTTCCCCAGTGAAATCTGCAATAAAAGAAGAGGAACAACCAACAGAGGAAGAACGAAATGGAAAAGGTAACGAGGAGGAACTAAATCACAAAAAAGGTAAAGAGGAAGTACTGGCAGAACTGGTTAAAGGTGAATCTGCTTCTAATAAATGTGCCAATTGTTCTTGTGGAAAAGGCACCGCACGCACTCCAGGGCCCATTGCCATAGACTTTACATCTACTTTCGCCAAATCCCAGGACGATAGTGACGATGAAAAACCCCGTCATGCACTTTCCATTGGGGGGCTACTCAATGGATAGTTATAATGCATATTACTAGTAATAAAAATAGTAAACTTATAAAAGGTAATAGAATTTATTTTAGGATTAACTGAATAATACTGTAAAATAGATAACTGAGGAGTCACTATGAATAATACACCCTGAAATATAGTATTCACTACCAAAATTAATAGTAGTGCTAGTATAGTGGTAGTAACGTACTACTATAGTGCTAGTATAGGGTTAGTATAGTGTTAGTATAGTGCTAGTATAGTACAAGTCTAGTACTAGTATACCGTTAGTGCTAGCTAGTACTATCTCGATAAGTTGACGGTTCCTCATAACCACTCTTATCAAACTGCTTGTCAAACTACTTATCAGACTTATCAGATTCTATTTTTCGGTATGTGCCACGTGATTTTGTGCAATAACCCCATATCGATTGCAACCTGAAAAGTTATCATAAACTAGATTATACCTGATTATCGTAGTCTTTTCATGAGTGACTCTACTGTCGACCATTCGTTGTCCAGAAAAGCCAAGGATGTGGCCGCAGGATTCATTGGCGGTGCCACGCAAGTGTTGATCGGACAACCGGCCGATCTTGTCAAAATCCGGTTGCAGACGTCAAACGAGACGTCTTCGCTCTCGGTAATCAAGCACGTCGTGAAAAACGAAGGGTTGCTAGCGTTCTACAAAGGAACATTGGCCCCACTTTTCGGCGTAGGCGTGTGTGTATCACTACAGTTCTACGGTTTCCACGAAGCCAAAAGACAAATGGTCAAGTCCAACGGAGGCTCCGATCTCAATCTCTGGCCCCAGACGTACATTGCCGGAGCGGTTGCGGGCTTGGTCAATTCGCCCGTCACTGCGCCTATAGAACAGCTCCGTATATTGAGTCAGTCAGATACCTCTCCTGGCAAGAAGTCGTTGACCGGCATGGTGTCGAAAATCTACCGCAGCCACGGTCTTGCTGGTATATATCGTGGGCTAGGCATCACCGTCGTCCGTGACATGCAGGCGTACGGGGTTTGGTTCTTGACGTACGAAACCCTTATCCAGCAAATAATTGGGTTGCAGCACTACCGGTCGCGCAGCGACATCTCGACCCCCGAACTTCTTGCCAGCGGTGCGTTGGCGGGGAACGCATTGTGGCTCTTGTCGTACCCCATAGACGTTATCAAATCCAACATCCAGAGCGAGCCGTTCGGGCCCAATGCCTCCATCAACGGCAGCATCAAAAAAGCTACTTTTTCTATATATAAATCCAGGGGCCTCGCAGGGTTCTGGAGAGGTCTAGTGCCATGCTTGCTCAGAGCAGTACCGTGTAGTGCCGGTACCTTTGCCAGTGTCGAGCTAGCATTAAGGCTTATGGGCTAGTTTTTCGCAGCCGGGCACGTGAATGCATTGGTCCATGAATAAGCGTAAAGGCGATGAATACAGAGGAACAAACGGTGTAGAGGAAGTGTATAAAACAGCTAGAATGGCTAGGTGGAGTATCCACTAAACCCATTACTTTGTATAGTGATCTCCCCACTGCGAACCGGGAGCGCCTTTTCGCAGCCACGCACGTGACCCCATTTGTACCAATTATAGGAGATGAGTATACACGGAGAATAAGACAAGAGAGAAAACGTAGGGAGGGAACAGTAAGAGCAATGGTATGGTGGTGACACCAAGTTCCAAGATCTTGTCTGATGTAGATATTCTTCTTAGTTGGGAACCTTGGGAGCGCCATAGACGTGACCTAGGTTCCCAAAAATTAGCCAATCGCATTGTCGCATTTTTTTCTGACCAAAAAATCAAATTATTCAGTGTACTACAATAGCAGACTCACCGGTACTCTCACATATCTTATTAATCATCGACATGTTGAGACAAATAACAGCACAAGGCATCAACCGTCGGTTCTTCTCGGCCACCGCCAAGGCTTTAAAGCCCGCTGCCGCCTTCCAACCCACTGAATATCTCACCACAGCCGGATCCACCCAGTCGGTCTGGCCAAAAGGATTCAGAGTCCCTAAACCTAAAACCTGGGAAGAAAGCGGTGAAAGTGCATTGAGCAAAGCCACCAAGTTCTTCTTCTTGAGTGAAATCGCCCGTGGTATGTACATCTGTATGGAAATGTACTTCCGTTCTCCATACACCATCTACTATCCTTTCGAAAAGGGTCCTATCTCACCAAGATTCAGAGGTGAACATGCATTAAGAAGATACCCTAGTGGTGAAGAAAGATGTATAGCATGTAAGTTGTGTGAAGCCATCTGTCCAGCACAAGCCATCACCATTGAAGCCGAAGAGAGAATCGATGGTTCCAGAAGAACTTACAAGTATGACATCGACATGACCAAGTGTATCTACTGTGGCTACTGTCAAGAATCGTGTCCTGTGGATGCCATTGTTGAGTCTCCCAACGTCGAATACTCCACTGGTACCAGAGAAGAATTGTTGTATAATAAGGAAAAGTTGTTGGAAAACGGTGACAAGTGGGAGCAAGAGTTGCAATACTGTATTGACGCCGATGCTCCATACCGTTAAGCTTATTGATAAACACGGCGACGGAAGTCCACTGATAAACACAGCGTGGAAGCCAATTGATAAACACGTTCAGCAAGAACTCTGATAAACAACAGCACAGTTATACTATATAGCTCATAATAAAGAATAAAATTTATCAAGTACTAAATTTATTATTTTCATTATTTATCATGCTTTAACATGAATTAAACACCTATTGATTACTTTTTGTTATACTTAATACCTCTTGAAAACAAACTTGGCATCAAAGCATTCGTGGATTCCACGTCTTCACCTAGTATAATTGATCACTTATTCGATTAGAACAGAAGAGGAGTAACTGATTTGTTATGTAGCGAATGAAGTAAACTACGAGTGCTTATAAATATCCTAGCTACAATTTATAATATAGCTCTATCAGATTATTCCATATTCTCAACTCTTCTTTCGCAGCCACCCAGACTATTAAATTAATAGAAGCACTAATTAATCAAAAGTGGTGGGTGTGGTTACAGCTGAATGAACATCTTACGAAGTACTGTCCAGTCCAATGATTGAAATGTCAGCTTCATCAAAGTATATCGTATTTTTCTTACTCCCTTTTAGTCACACCAGATTCTATATTTTGTGACTTTTTGCTAAAAGTCTAAAAAATGTCTCAAATGACACCAAACACTAAATAAATCAGTTTTCTCTTAGTTTTAATTACTGATTCATCTACTTTTTCTACTCTTTAGTTACGTGTTTTGTTTATTAATCAAAAGAGTATTTAATAGTCAAAGACTTTAATGCGGTAAATAGCTCCGAAATGATGCAATGTTTATTGAATTTGAGAGTAACCAGTGAATGGGTTGGCGTTCTTGGACTTCAAGTATTCATCAGAAGCTTCTTGCCATTTTCTGTCCAAGGATTGTGGTTGAGGAGCACCCAAGGATCTAATACCGGCGAATAAGACGATGGAGATGGCGATACCTCCGGCAACACCCCAGAAAACCTTGGCCTGGTCGCCTGGACCGTACAATGGCCTTCTTGGACCCCATTCTCCGAAAGAAATGTAGTAGGCGGCCTTCTTTTCGGCAACCGATAATTCCTTCCATGGAGCTTCCATTCTAACCTTCAACTCCTCTATCAAGGCGGTCTGGTCGTCCTTTGGTAATGTTGCCCATCTTCCTTCTAAGTTGCTGACATGGGCGTTGGATAATGGTCTTGGGGCAGTCTTGGCAACAGTGGACTGACTACGAATAGCTATTCTTTGAACGGTTTGACGAAACATCCTGCCTAAGTTAGTATTAGTTGACTTTGGTTTTTTTCATTTCTTCACTCTGTTGAAATTTTGATTGGCCGAAAAACTGGCCTGTCCACGACCTCGCTATGGAGCAACAGAGATGGCCCAGTTGTGAAACATGGCAAGCAATTGAATGTTCCAGCACTGGTATGGAATAGACTAGTGACGTAGGTCTACAGCGAACTCCATTGCTGTTTCTGCTGTAGAATTTCACGTAAATTGGACCACGTAATTGGCAAATGTGTCCCCATAAACTCTCACGTCACTAAAGTGTACTACACTGTCAAAACTGTACTAAAATGTACCAATACTGTATGGATATTCCATCCAAGTGCTATGAATATGAACCCTCCATTCCACAGCTAGCACCGCTTCCATGAGCTTGTGGCTCTCGGCCTCTTTATATCTCACTCGCACCTCCACACAAGGCAGTTATATTTGCTCAATCGAAATTCAACAACAATGATGATTTTGGGCTGCACCCGAGCCCCTTCTCTGCCTCTATAGACAAATCCAACATACCTTTAGTGTATAACCTATGTGGTGAAGAAGTATGTTGTTTTTCTGGAATGAGATTGGAAAAAACGCCATTGGATTAACACGGTCGTGCGCCGAAAATCAGCCCACCTAGCCTGGTGCGATTGGATTTAGCGGCAGCGTATTGGTCCGCGGCTACGTAGAGCTGCGGTAAGGAGGATCTATAGTATTGGGCATTTCTATTTACTGTGGATATGTACTATGGAGCGCTTCAACTTGGAGTCTTTGATTTCCTCCACTTCTACTGTAGAGTTGTGTTGTAAGCGGTTGAGGTAGGTGACAAACTCTATGATGGAGCCTCCGACGCCAAAGTAAATGTTCTTCGCAGCCACCAAGGCGTACGAGCGAGGGAGATCGCGGGTGATGTCTACAATTGATTCCGCCACTATAGGAAGGGTATCGAGAGAGTATATAGTTTCGGATGATATGACAAAGGTGGGTGTATGGTTTATCTCTGCCGCGACGAGGGAATTGAACTCACGACCCCATGAGCCAGACACAAACTGGAACTCGATCTTTTGTTGCGAGCACTCGCTTTTGAAGTGGTCAAGTAATTGGCGGGTGCAAAGCAACTCGTCGTTGGAGTGGAACGGTCTTTCTTCGTTGGTGGTGAGTTCGTGTAGCTTTTCCACCGGCAAGGTCGATGCCCAATGGATCAAGATATTGGGGAGACTGACCAAGCGCAACACGTCGTAGTTGAAGTCCGATAGCACGAATTTCGCCCCGCGATGAGTATCTGCACCTCTATTCTCGAATAGTTTCATCACTATATAACTAACAGGCAACGAAGTGCCGCATCCAAGCTCCACAAACGTGGCGTACTCGTCCAATTTGGAGCTCTGGATCAACTCCGCAAGCTTATCCACCGTATCGTAGGAACATTCCCAGCTCTTAAAGCCGCCCTCGTAAATATTTTTTTCAAGGTCGTTGTCGCTATTTATCAACGGAACCAGTTCGTCTGTGTCTTCAGTCATGACCTGGTGCTTGACATCGAAAAGGTCTCTTCTATAGACCAAGTTCTGGCCCACAGGCGTGTAGTAGTTGTCAAAAGTCAATTTGACTTCGACCAACGTCTCGAGAAGCGAGTCTAGAGAATGTACTTTAGGAAGGTTGTGCGGTTCAATGGTCATGGAAGACAATGCAAGATTTTGGGGTGCGATCGGCTGACTGGCCACCGGGCCGGTCCCCTGCTCGATCTCATCGTCGCTCTCTGTGAACCCAAACGAAAAGCCCATTTCAAACACTAAATCAATACAATTCTACACGATGGAGCGATGGGTTTTTCGCGATGAGATAGCATCGAATCTATGGCTGAAAAATAAGTAAAAATACCGCGCAAGAACAATCATACTTAGATACCGCGCCCGCGACAGATTAGTCGACTCACCAGTTTAGTCCCACAAGTCCAGCCCGGGCGCGCGGCCACAAATGACCAGTCTGTTCCCGTGCGACTCACCACTAGTGAGACAAATATGTTCCCGCGCGGGACTGTCTAACATTTTATCGTGACCTGCGACGCCGTCTACTACCTGCTACATTGCTCCACATGCTCCCCTGACCCTTTCATCGGTTATCTGTTGCCGTGTCAACACCACTAGCCCACGCTAGTCCCGACGGGCCAGATACTCGCCTGGATTTTTCACTCCCTCCAAACGGGCAATATTTCCCGGCATTGCTGTCTCGCCTAACATTTGTGGCTCACTGTTCTGCTAACCACTCAATTGTAATTATTCGCGCCTCAAGCACCTAACCTAGATAGCACTCAACCACTTTCACCTGTATAACACCCTTTCTATAACACCTCTTCAACGTAATTGTTTATGTAACTTGTATCTAGTCGTAAGTGCAACACTATTATCCTCTCGCACTTGGTGCGTGCCGCGCAACCTTATTTCCACTCTACTTCCCATACCTCGTTCTGCCGCCTTTCTTCCTCTTATCGACTACCCGCTAAATTTACACCAAAAAAAAATAATCGCAAAGCAACACCAAGTATATTAACCATCAGCTCTTAGAGTAATAAAACTTAAAGTCTTGTTGACTACTTCATACACAGCGTGAGTACTACTACAGTCATGCCCGATTCGCCTCCGCTAGGGTCTCACCACAAAACGAAAGACCTCAAGAAAAACACATCGCTGTCTAATGGACCGTCTGGTAGCCAGCCTGTGGAGTCCAAAGACTCAAAACACGACTCTTCAATGGGTTCTGGTGCCATACCAAAGCCAGAAGACCAGCAAACACAGCAACCACAACATCAACCTTCACAAACTCAACTTTCCCATAACCTGCATCCCAAACCAGCCAAGTCTACAGACAAACTTGCCTCGGTCAATTCACCTTTGACCACTCCTTCAATACAAGAAAACACCCTGAACTCAAACTCGTCGTCGGGGGTGTTCAAGGTGCCTAAAAAAATCTTGGTTTCCGATAACAAGGAGCTCAGTCTCAGGCTCAATTCGATATCGGGAACAGCCAGTGCTAATGGAACATCTCAGCCAAGCGAGCCCATTATCCAGACCACCACAAACACACCGCAACCCAACAATGATAGCGCAGACCTTTCTCAGGTACCACCTCCTACAACCACACCCAGCCTTACGCCAGCACAGACGGGAAACACAGCGGCGATTCCACCGACCAGACTCAACAAAACCACCATTTCTGACTTGAACAAGTCTCTCAAGGCCAAGCAAAAGATCATCAACTTCAAAGAGCCGCACCCCAAAAACACCACCTTGATATCGGAAATCATCAACACCTCGCCCCAGTCAAGCGTGTTTCCTAACAATATAAGCAAGGAACTCGAGTCTGAAAAGCCACCCCAAAACTCCACTTCAAACCCTATTTCAGGACCGACAACCGGCACCCTTAACGCTCCTACACACCAGTTGAGCAGCGTAAACCTTTCCCTTTTAAATACTCCCAACGGTACCGGCAATCCCAGCCAGATCACCACTCCCAGCTCCAATATCGAGAACATCAACGATCTTAATACTGCCAAAGAAAACGCTCCTTCTAATAGAAAACAGAAGCGTATAGCCAAGCAAAGCTCCACCAGAACCGACTTCTTTGCTGCAAAGTTGGCCAGTGCGGTGGACGACATAGAGAGCAGCGATAGCGACGAGACGTTTGTCTATGAAAACAACAACTTGAACGATATAGATACTGTCAGCAACGCTGCCAATGTGGCCGACAACAGCAGTGTTCATGGCAGTGTAATGGGCAGCTTGGCTCCAGGAAACAACCCATTATTGCCAGGACCAGGAAGTACGGCCGGAAGCACTGCTGGTCCTCTTATAAATTCTCCACTAGCAGATGGTATCAGTAGTCATGACCATTCTGTGCTAAACTCACCTAATTTCCACCCCACGGAGTCGATCTATTCGCACTCGTCAAAGCATCATAAAAAGCCTCCTTCTCTTGCCAACTCTTTCAACAGCAACCACTTTCTTGACAATGTGATGGCCAATGAAAAAGACAAGAGAATTAACCACCAGAAATCCTTCTCTTCATATGCTCCGGAAGAAAAAGCACAAGTTTCCGAGACTCGCAGCTCGTCCCATCAAAGTCAGCCGTATAACGACCAGATCCTAGCAAACTACCAAAACCGGCCCCGTTCGCAAAGAACTCACAGCATCAACGATGGGTATGAAGACCACTATTCGTATGATGAAATAGACGACGAAGACGAGATCGACGACGACATATCGACAGATGGAGAGTATTATAGCCAGCGACTAGCTTCTCCCAATACGACTGTCCAGCAGTCAAAAGATGGCCGTTTTTCATCTAATGGGTCTATTGTAGGACAAGGACCAGCTGCAGAAGAGGGTCAGCAAACCGATCCTCACAACCAACAAACATCTTCAATAGCATCCAAGGGCACTTCCAAAAAGTACAAGTCGTCTTCTTCATCTTCCAAATTGAGGTCCACCACCTCAAAGCTCTTTGACAAAAAAGGGTCTCAGCCTAGAAGGTATAGTATTATTCCCGATGATATAGATATCGAGGATTTCGACGACGAATTGATCTACTACGACAACAACATCCGGTTTCCATATTCCAACTCCAACAATAATCCCAGCACCAACGAGTCGACGGCTCTACTCAACTCCAACCATCGACTTCCCCACTACAGATCCTTAAATCTTAATTACGCCAACATGAAAAACCCCAATGGGCTCAAAGCAAAGAGATACTTATCTACCGGAGGGGCTTTACTAAACACCCCTAATAGCAACGAAAACGGGTCTCCTAGACCTTCGCCTGGCGAAGCAGAATTCGCAGCCCCGGGGTACTCATTCCAAGAACCCCAGCCGCATGGATACTACTATGATTTCGACGAATACGACGAAGAATTTCCCAACGAGCACCAACTCAGTAATAAAAACTCCAGGCAGTTTGGTGGCAATGGCAGGTATTCTCACCCCAGATTATCTCATAGTAACAATGCGTTCTTCTTACCGCGAAAGTCTTCCGAAGAAGGTTTTGGAAGAACCAATGCCAACTTTATAAAATCGTTTATTTACACTCTTCTCAGCATATTGGTCATTTTGACCGTTGGATTTATCATGGGTTTCGTCTTGGCCACCACCAAAGAATTATCCAACGTATCCATAGTCTCGATAGATAACCCGGTGGTCAGTATTGACGAGCTACTCTTTGATATTTCCGTGGAAGCTCTAAACCCGGGATGGTTCACGGTGGAAATCGAGGAGGCAGAACTAGATATATTTGCCAAGAGCGGATACTTGCCTGAACGAACCGAAAATCAGTTATCAGCGTACGAATCCAAAGGAGTGGAAAACATTCTACTTGGAACGGTGTTCAAGCTTGAATCTGCCATGAGTTTCCAAGGTGGTTTCTTCAATAGAGATGTGATGGACCAAAGTGCCGAAATCAAGCTATTGACCCCAGGAAAAAACTTGACCAATCTCTTGAACTACCATCTCAAAGACGAAGAGGAGGAACCTGATAATTCCAAAAAATGGGAAATCATATCCAAAAATCCTTTTGACTTGATTGTTCGTGGGGTTTTAAAATATACTTTGCCCATGAGCTCAGCTGTGAAATCTGTGGCCGTCAATAAGGTAGGATACATTGACCCCAACGCCGTGAATGGAGCCACCATCACATTTGTTGATTTCACGTCTGAATGACCGTAAATATAGAATTACTACAATATTCTTATTTAGCTAGCAAAATAATATATTAATCAAGTAATCTTTCATTTCAAGATCTCATCACCTTAAAGTATAGCTTGTCACTTTCATTCCAAGTTCGGGGCTCCAACCTCACTTTGAATGGCTTTGGTTCAAATGATGTACCATCTTCATACAAGTTATCTATAAACGGATCAAGTTTCATCAAGGTGTTTCCAGTGGGTGGCTTGATTTTGAACAATAGGATCATTCTACAAGTAAGCGTGTACAACTCTTTCAAAGCCAAGTGGTTTCCCGAACACATTCTGGAGCCAATTCCAAACGACAAATGATTCAACACCGATTTTGGGACGAGTTTTCCTTCCTTATCCAACCATCTTTCGGGCAAAAAATCGTACGGATTTTTGAAGTAGGTTTTGTCGTGGTTGGCTGCAAAAGCATTCATCACTATAGTGGTTCCAGCCGGAATTTTGACTTTGTTATACAAGATATCTTTGGTCGTCACTCTTGGCAAACCTAAAGGTAATACCGAAAAAAACCGTAAAGCTTCATAAACTAATGCCATGACATAGTCACATTCCGTGTTTTCGCTTGAGGTTTCCCAGCATGTAACAATATTGTCACCGCTTAAAACCATAAGCTCAGAGAAAGCTCGTTTCTGGAGTTTGTCCCCATACGGCTGCGAAAGGTGGCCCATGAGGTGATTGAAGGTCAATGGGGTATTATCCAATCCAGCACTTACCATAGTAAGACACAACGACTGGATTTCCAGTTTCGTCAATGTGACTTTCTTTGATTCTTGAAGGTTTTCCACTCGAGAGACCAATCCAACGTATTCTTCAGTATCTGTATTCTTGGTATACCGACAAGGAACATCAGGAATTGTGCTTCGGGTACCGTTCAAGGTCTTTAGCTTCATGGCCTTGTATAACTCGCCCATATAATTATCTCTTCGCTGACGGTACTGGTCCGGCGTGCCTGATCCCCAAGACGGGATGTGTCTCAAAAAAGGCAAGTAGTCCCTCAAGTTGAACGAGATGGACCTGAACCTCATTATCTGACTTTCAACCTCGATAATCTCTTTGCAAAATTCCCGGTCTCTGTTGTAGCAGTCCAAATGTACGCCATAGGCTATGTAGACGGAACTTCTCAATGCAAACAATTGGGCAAAAGGCTTGAGATCGATGTCAGATTGTTCATACCTGAAGTTTCGGTAGAAGTTACAAGAAGGAGGGCCCTGTAGCTCGTTGCTGCTCTTGATAATATTCTTTATCATGTAGCGCGACTCGTGGTCTATGACTTGATTCATCTCATCAACAGACCGCTTATTCAAGTGCATGGAGATCGCCTTCTTCATTCGTTTGAAGGAGTCACAATATGGCGTAGATCCAATGGTAAAGCCTTGTGTTTTGGAGACAACTCCGTGAAAGGTATACAGCATGGGACGAGAATTTGTAGCTGACGAACTTCCTACCCAAAGCTTGTTGACGTCCAGAAAGCTATGGACCACCACCACCCGCTTATTTCCTAGTCTTACTTGAAAAATGGGAGCATTGTGCTGCCTCGACCAGTTCATGTACACAAGCGAAGGACTTTTCATTGCACGAAAGACGTTCCCTACTATAGGATAGCCTGGGAAGTCTAGGATGCCTTCAATGGGACGCTGGTTCTGGAACCCAAGGGTATCAAGCAAGATCCAAATTGAGAGAAATAGCAAGGCAGAGAGAGCAAGCCTCAAGACTACTTGAGAAACTTCATAGTTAGCAAAATTGGTCAATTCGATCATTTGTGAATGTGCTTGGCAACTACATTTTGCACCCATTATTTTGCACCCATCGACACAGATAGATAAGACTGCATATAAGAAAAAAGCTAGACACAAGATGTCAGTTTACATTAACTAGTTATGCATTTAGGTGATTAATTATTTACATCGAAATCAATTAAGTAGCAGCATTGTCCACTCTTTTGGTATCCTGTTATTGAACAACCGAATTATTAAAGATTTTGAAACTTTTTCTATACTACCTCTTCCTTGGTCCCACCCAATTGCTGGTCTTTGTAGAACTCACGATCATACTCGGCCTTGGCTTCTCGTTTTTCTTCTTCTATCAACTCATCAATATCATAATCGTAGCTGTTGGGATCTCTGTTGATATCCACCCTCTCTTTTCTCTTTCTCAAGGTAGCCCCCGAATTGTCTCTCTCTAACCTAATTTTCAAAGGCATGTCTTCAGCAGTAAAGTTGATACGGTCTTTCATGGATTTGCGAGTTTTGGCCTCCTCTCTACGAGCAAGTTCGTCTGGGGGAATGTACCCTTGGTACTCGTCATCACGAGCCTTCTTTTGTTGGGGCTGGACCCTTTTTTTTTTGTCAAAGTCGACCTTGGTCAACCCGGATGCATATGGCAAGTACAATATCACTGCTACGATCAAGATCGCAATGAAAAGAAGGGTGAAGAACATGGTGGTGTAGAGCTACATTAGCGGATCTGGTGGAATATTTTTGAGAGTGAAGCAGAGGGTTCACGTGACACGTCATACACTTTTTATTCCCGAACGTACCAGTGTCTGTTCACGTGACAAGAATAACCTCAAAATTTGAAATCGCCTGATGATAAGTGGCAGATTGACTAAACCAATATGATTAGATCTAATATAAGACAAGTGGTAAAGGGCTTGAGCAGAGCCAATGTGAGGCAGCTCTCAATTATGAGAAGTTCGCCACTTTCCAAGACTTTCCAGTTCAAAGGCGTAGCACGCACGCTGTGGCTCACCAGAAGCTACGCTGTCTCTACTGATGGAGAGGATATTTCCAACAAGATAGATAACATTTCGGCCAATGAATACAACAACATCTCAAATCTCTACCTCGAAACTTTGGCAGACGAATTGGAAATGTTGTCCGAAGACTTCCCGGAAGTCGACTGTGAATTGTCACAGGGTGTGATGACATTGACCATTCCAAGTAATGGAACTTACGTCATCAACAAACAGCCTCCAAACAAGCAAATCTGGTTGAGCAGCCCAATAAGTGGACCAAAGAGATACGACTTGATCCAGGGCAAGTGGATAACCTTGAGAGACAACTCTTCGTTGACCGAGTTGCTCAAACAGGAAATAAGCCACGCATTGGGCCAGGATATAGATTTGCCATTGGAAAACTAAACATCAACTCATCAAAATCGTGCCATTCATAGCATTACCTGTACGGTGATATCTAGTGGTCTTGTATATACGAATCTCACGTGACCGTCATTTTATCAGCCGTAGATTTTCAGGGGAGCAATAAGTTGCAACCTTATCATGTCGAGCACAACGAACACTACACGTCCACCGCCGCCATCTTTGCCAGCAGGCTGGATCGCACAATGGGACGACGAGTACCAGAGATATTTCTACGTCAACACCGCTACTGGAAAATCGCAATGGGAGCTTCCTGCAGGGACCTCGGCCTCGACTGAAGATTCTCCGCCGCCGTACGAGGCTCACACACAATCACCACAACCAACTCAACCAACACAATCGCAGCCACAAGTTCAACGCCAATCCTTTGCACAATCACAGCCAGAATATTATCCACAACAGCAAAAGTCCAAAAGTTCGTTGGGTAAAGGAGTATTGATAGCTGGAGCAGGATTGTTGGCAAGTGCAGCACTTCGAAGGTACGTGATATATTACTGTTAATAGTGGAAAAAGTACTAACAAGCAGTTCAAATCGAAACCACCATCATGGTCACCACGGCCACCATGGCCACCATAGCCATTACAGTCACCATGGAATGGGCGGTGGGTTTGGAAGACCTGTCATGAGACCTAGTTCTTTTGGACACAGTCATGGTATGGGCTTCGGAGGTGGTCTAGGAAACCTTGGAGGAGGATATGGAGGCGGCTACGGAGGTGGTTACGGCAATAGTTTTGGTGGTGGTTTCGGCGGTCGTCGCCATCACCACCATCGTCATTAGAGCTCCGTTAGACTAAAAAATTGTATACTTCTGAAAATTATGAAAATTTATGAAATTGTTTTACTAAAAGAATTGTTAATATACGCCACCAACAAAATATACACAGTAACGTAGCAATAGGGTAGCACAGCAGTAGTCCTCTCTTGATAGTGTGCGGTGAGCTGGGGGATCACGCGCCTTCGGACTCCCGCTCACGTGCCGTTCATCCAATACAACAGTTGCAGATGGCTTGATTACTTTCCAATACTAGTATAGATCAGCTGGTTTGATCACCAAAATATAGAAGAATTACATACTTGTTGTCGTGCAAATAACAAGCTTCATACAAAACATCCACTTCATATGAATTCTGCCTTAAAATTCTGCTAGATACTCAGAAGATAGTATATTTGCAACTGAAATATATATCAAATGTCATGATACCCAACATACGATTACGTGGGCGAGACCAACTGTCGAGCAACGTGACGATACGCCAGCCTGAACTGGATAAACCACAATTGCATGTAACAATACGACTACCAATAGAAGAGCTAGATCAAATACGAGAAGATGAGGAGGTCCGCCAGCAGATGAAGCGACTTCAAGAGGAACAAATACGAGCACGAACGAGTCCAAAACGAAGAAATACTCCGAAAATACGACCGCTAACCTCTGAAATGAACGAACTAACCAACGAAAAGACCAATAATGAGCATGAGAGTAATGGCGAAATAGACAATAAAGACAATATTGAGCATGATTTGGATGATATATTCTCATTAGATAAAGAGCTTAACAGAGCACTTGAAGAATCGCCAAAAATAGACCACAAACCAGCACCAAAACCAGCCCCAAAAACCAAACCAAAGCCAAACAAAACCAAGCCAATACCGAACCCAAACCCAAAAGAAAGGTACTTGGGGTACCGTCCCATACCCAAAAACATCATACCTTTTCTTGAGCAAGAATTGGCCAAGCTCAACCCCGACGAATCTGACGAATTGGGCATAATAGACCGGATCATATTCACCCTAAAAGACCCGCTAGGAGCCGGCAAAATCAAGCTACCGGTCAAGTCAGCACAGTGCCAGCACTTTGAATGCTTTGATTTCGAAAACTTCTGTGTGTTCAACAAAATTCCGCCAGGAATCCAGAAGCTTCTTCGTAAAGATATTGCCAAAAGAAAATACGCCAAGTTATCACAAGAGAAAGCCAAAGCAAATGCTCCTTCGAGGCAACTACGAAACTCCCAAACCACTAATAATGTAGTCAATGTGGTGGAAAATCCAAGCGGAAACGCCCCGAAATACAAGTGTCCTCTATGCGACAAGCTCTTTCCACTATACGATTTGTCGGTGGACGATTCATTCAACTACTTTGTCAAAATCACCCCGCAGGAAACAGAAAGAATCGAGATTTTGGACATGAGACAGTACAAAATAGTGGATGAGATCTCCAGTTCTGCTGCTGCGGAGGATGAGGTCATTGTACTATCGTCAGAAGAGGAAGATTCGGTAGAGAACGAAGAAGCTGGGCAGGAAAATACAGAGAGTAACATTGAAGACAAAACTCAACAGGATAGTGACAATGACTTGTTTGATGATGGTTGGGACGAAGAGCTACTTCGATTAGGGACCGATAGTTACAGGGGTTCTGGGAGCTGGGAAGACCCAGTTACCTTAGATTAATGGCATCAATTGGAACACATACGTATATATTGTGAATAGAGGTCTTTTAAGTGGGCATTTCATGGTTAATGATACGCAAAAGCTATGAGTAGAAAGTCTCTTAATAAAAATTAATATAGATTATTTATCAAGTATCTAGGAGATTCGCATAATGTTAACTGAAAAATCAAAACTTTTCAATATACTTTGAAGTTAAAGTTCACCACAATTAAACCACTCTAAGATACTAGTTTTATCTTAGATTGGTATTAAATTCTCCACTACGGATATTATGGGTGTGATGAGTAGGATTATCCTACAAATACTTAGGCTTCTTTTTCTTAATGTCCGTACATTCATAAATTCTTACTTTTTCTAATTTTTTACAAATATTTAACGAAATTGCTAGTATGTCATTGTCATTTTCAGTATTATTTAGTTTAGTTAGCTGGGGCGGCACCAACAAACTTGATGTACTCATCAAGAGTCAAGTGGTTGTACTTGACGCCCAATGCCTTGGCAACTTGTGCACCCAAATCCTTGTCTAAAAGACCCCAGTAAAGTGGAACCTTTTCTTTGACACGAGGAATACTGATGGATCCAGCATGGCCAGCAATAGCTTCAACAAGCTCCTTCTTTTGTTCATCGTTGTACACTCTCTGGTACAATTCTCTTGGCTGTTCAAGATCAAGCTCACTAATACCAGAGATGTAGTCATAAGACTTCAACCAAATAGCTTCTTCGTGAGCTCTCTTGGCTCTTTCCTTTTGCAAAATAGTATACTTATCGAGGGATTCTTCAGAAACAACACCAACGTACTTGCCATCTTCAACAGGAGCCAAACCGTTGTGGTATTTCGATGGGTCACTGGAAATGGCGTTGATAGGCAAGATGCTGCTCAAGTAGTTTGGTCTGAAGCCCTGGTTATCAATGGCTGCGAAACCGTCACGTTGGAAGTTACCGGCCAAGAAAGGACATCCAGAGTTGGACTCAAAGGTTCTTGGCTTGTTGACAGGCAACTGCTGGTAGTTGACACCCAATCTGTGACGGTGAGTATCGGAGTACGAGTACAATCTCGATTGCAAGACTGGGTCGTTGGAAGGCTCTATGCCTGGAACCAAGTGGGCAGGAGAGAAAGCGATCTGCTCGATTTCAGAGTGGTAGTTAACGGGGTTTTCGTTCAAGACCATTCTACCAAACTTTCTCAATGGGAAGTCCTTGTGAGGCCAGATCTTGGTCAAGTCATTGATGGAGTATCTGAACTCTTCGGCCTGCTTTGGGGTCATGGTTTGAACGTAAAGAGTCCATGAAGGATGGTCGCCAGAGGCAATTCTGTCGTACAAATCCTTGGTGTTGTGGTCTGGAGAGGCACCTGCCAACTCAGCACCTTCAGCATCAGACACCGTTTCGAACCCTGAGTCCGCAATACAGTGGTATTGCACGTAGGTGAGATCACCTTTCGCGTTGAAAAATTTAAAGGTGTGACCGGAGTATCCGTGCATGGAACCCCAACTCTTTGGGATACCTCTTCTACCAAACATGTATGTGACTTGGTGGATACTTTCTGGGTTCAAGGTGTAGTAGTCCCAGGTATGGGTGGAGTCGGTCAATTGGTTGAGGTTTGTAGATGGGTCTCTCTTTTGGGAGTGGATGAACAATGGGAACTTATTAGGGTCTCTGATGAAAAATACCGGGGTGTTGTTGAAAACCCAGTCCATGTTACCAATGTCGGTCTTGAACTTGATCGAGAACCCTCTTGGATCACGGATGGTATCAGGAGAACCACGTTCACCACCCACAGTAGAAAATCTGGCCGAAATTGGACACTTGTAGCCCGGGGTCTGGAATGGTCTGGCGTAGGTGATGTCCTCCAACGAGTCTGTCAACTCAAAGTAACCGTGCGCACCACCACCTTTGGCGTGCACAACTCTTTCAGGAATTCTTTCCCGGTCGAAATGAGATATGTTGTCCATCAAGTTGAAGTCTTGAAGCAACAATGGGCCACCAGGGCCGGCGGTGACTCCACCGTATGGATGGTTGGGGTATGGCACACCATTGGACGTAGCATACACTGCTGGGTCGGACTTTGTATTTTGTAAAGGTTGCGAAACCATATTGCTGCGAAAAGTATAGAGAACGAAGTAGAGGACCAGTGAAACGTAGGATGAAACACAGTATATATAGTTTACATGGGAGAGGAGGCTAGACGAGACATGTGGTGATGTAAGCAGCAACGGTTGGGATTTGTCCAGGGCATCTGGAATGGGTCGCATTATGTCCACAGCAACCTTGCTGTGGCCAATTGCTATGGTGCAATTAGCAATCACAAAAGCCAGCAGCGCTCAACAAAAGTCTTGCACCCTTAAAAGCATCTTAAAAGCGGAAAAATAATACCAGCGGGGACTCTACTCTAGACTCTTACAATTACTAAGATAACTAATTGTTCGCTAATTATTAAGTAGCGAACTCTAGACCACTACCATTATTAAGTCAAAAATACTAGATTGTAATTATTTTTGGACCCTGGCGCGCGCCAGTGTCACTTCCCAGATGAGGAGACGGCTAGATATTTCGGGCTGCTGTTTTCCCGATTAGCGTCATTAGATGTTTAGCAATCAGGGCAGTAACTAATATGCTCTGCACAAACTCTGCACAAACTCTGCACCATACTCTATAAATCCCTCTTAGATCTAATTACATCTCGCACCACAACTATATCCGTTTTTTCGGGCTGCTTTTTTCCCGTCTTGTTATGACGCATTATACGTTTAGCAATTAGGGCGATTTAGTATTTATAGTCTACTCTATTATCTGAAACACTTCCGCACTTTCTCAGACACCACTATCTCCGTCTCAGAGTGCTGTCAATGTTGGTAGTGCACATTATCACCTACAACACTGCAGCATTTTTTTCTTAGCACTAAACGTGCCGCTATATCCAGGGTGGTGACATATTTATAGTGCATAATCGTAACTACAAAATACCTCTGCACTTATTTCCTCACCACCGCTGGTATATTCGTTTCTAAACGGAGTCAAGATTTTATATTTAAAGTTTCCTCTATTATCTACAAGAACATCGTCACCGCCATATCCGTCTCGCTATATCCGTTTCCAGAGTGTCAACATTGGTCTCCTATTGTTCTACTGTTTCGTAGTACTTATATGCCTCTATTTCTTATCCACCTGACATGCTATCCTGCATAGAATCTGCACTATGTTACCATTTGAGTCTAGGATGTTTCAGTCGTGCATCCCCATAAAAATTTAAACATCTACATCTACTACTAACACTACTAGCTACTGATCCTACCATGTTGAGCCGTAGTATGGTGAGGACGCAGTTCCTAAGAAGCATCCACAAAAGCACTGGTGCTAAAAAGCCGCTTGACTTTGCGGCTGGTCACCAATCTGCCTCCCTAGCCAATAAGACCAAACCATTCAGTATTGATGCCAACATGTTTAAGGATTCTGAAAAATCCGCTCAAAGCCCCAAAGGAACCAATAGATTTGCCGATATGTTCCAGAACTCCAATTCAGGACCTAAAAAGCAAAACGCAAACCGTAAAAATCACAAGAAAGATGATAGGAAGCCTCATAGAAGAGTGGTCAGATTCGAGTTCAATACAGGTACTCTACAGGCACAGGCAGCACTCAAATCGTTGATATCGTTGGTGCATGAGCAGAACCCGCACTACAAAGTCAAGTATGTAGATCCCGAAACCAACTCCATAAGTACCAAGTTCTTGGTAGATATCTCCAACAACTTGGATCTTAAACAGCATGGGCTCGCTATGATTGTAAAAGAAGGTGAACTTCCCTTAATTAAAAGAGTCAAGATAGAAGACATGATCAGAAGTTACTCCGATAGACTAGCACTTCAAAAAGAAAATGAACTTTTGGAGAAAGGAAGTCTGGTTGCCCAAAGAGTAGTGAGGCAAAGATTGAAGACCGAGAAGAAAAAATCTGCGGCAAAGACCCTTACGATATTCTGGAAAATAAGTATAGGCGATTTGAGAAATCAAAAGAAGAGTGAGATTCAAAGAAAGTTGAATAAGGGTGAGAAGTTCACTTTATATCTCAAAAGTAAGCTGAGATTTAGCGAGGAGTTGGAAGATGAAGAGATAGAAGAAGCACCTAACTCAGCACAAGCACAACAAAGAACAGACAATATACTTCACTTCAACAAGTTCAAGGACGAACAAGAGTTGAATATCGAGTTGAAGAGAAGAGAAATGATCTTTGAGGAGTTGAAAAGCAGTTTGGACGAAATGGCCTGTACATATAAAGTAGAAGGAAAGCTCGAAACAAGGTACGCCATTACAGTCACTCCTACTATGGCGCCAACCAATGAGGTCAATGAAGTCGAAACTAAGGATACCAAGAAACAGAGGAAGCAAGAAAAGCTCGTCAAGCAGCAAGAAAAGAAAGCCAAGAAACAAGAAGTAGACTTGGACAGTTTGTACTCTTTCAAAATAGAGGATTAAAGGAACAAGACTAGGAAGGGAAGAATAAGGTAGAATTAAAGGTTATAAGATATAGTACACATGTAAATACAAGACCACCAACCACTTTAGATAGCATTAGACGACACTACCATACTTGTTTGACTGGCTATTCCTGAGAATAGACTCCTGCAGGCTCGAAGGCATATTCTTTAGTCGATTTTCACGGAGCTTTTTGACTTTGTATCCAAACATATGGCCACCCACAAGTTCGTCTACGATAGGATAATTGAGTAGTGCTTTGATGTCGTGGTGGTCCAAGTTATAGTTGTTGACTACGGAACATGCCTCTTGGTAGAAAAGTTCGTCTTGATCAAGCAATTCCTTTTCGAAGTCTATAGTAGCTAGGTAAGGATCTGATTTGAGTGTGTCCAAAATAGCTCCAGTTGAAGTTTCGACGAACGTTGTTGGAGAGCCCGGAGAATTGCTACGGAACGACTGGACAGACTTTTTCGAGGAAACCCCAGGCAAATGCTCACTGGAGGGGATATACAACTCAGACGTGCTTCTCACTTCACTTCCATCTAAATTCGGCGAACTGGTAGGAATCCAGTGCTTTTGGGTGCCGTCATTATGGTACCGAAGACCCTTGTTGATTTTGCTCATTCGGCCCTTGGAGTTGGGATGTGCAATGGTGGCTTCTACCGAGTCAAACTGCCTGTAATCTTTATAGTAGTCTCCATAAAAAGTAAGCTTGAAATCGTGCACAAGATCTCGTGTTCCGATCATATCTTTGAATGCATACTTGAAGATTAGTCTGCCATAGGGAATCTGTGATATAGTATAAGACTTGTATGAAAAAGAGTACCAGTGGCCCATTGCAAAGGCAACGAGTTCCACACAGAGCAAGGCATTTTGGATGCATACGCCTATACTTGCTTCTGGCCCCGACTTGGGATCAGACGATTCTTCTTTACCAGGCAATAAGTCGAAGGCATTCAAGATGGCGAGAATCACACCTTGCCAGTACGAAGCGAAAATAATCAACTTAACACAAAGAAACTTGCCTACTGGGTTGAACGGCTTCAAGTCGTTCCACAAGATCTTCCAGAAGATCGCCAAGCAGTACAACGACAAAGACACGCTGACATTGTAGAGAAGCGTCAACCAGAAGTATATCGAGCTGGGTCCGATATCGTTGACGTCATAAACGCCCGCGATTTCGGTTGCAATTGTAGCAAAACAGATGAACGGCTTGAGCCATACGTACTGCAAAATCCCCCTTTTGATGGCCAAAAACGTATACGAGTCAGATATGTCCAACGGTGGCAAGAAGTACTTGATAAGACCAGGATGTGGCACTGGTTCCCGCCCACTGGTCATGATGATGATATTGCGCTCGCCACCTAGCATATCGGTGAGCAACGAGAAGAAGGTGTAGATGACAAAGGCTTCGTAGACTTCTCGTGTGGGTTCTAGAAGCGTCTTGTTGAATAGTGACGTCTGGTTAGTCAACATCGAGTAGCACGAAAGTGCAAAAAGCGGCACAATAAGCTGGATTCTTATCATCAACCGCTGCTCGAACGGCTTCCTATAGTTGCGAAGATGTAGCACTATGCTTAGTACGATGATTAGGGTGGAGATCCAGCTGCAATAGAAGGCTATGGCATTGATCCATCCTGGAAGGAGTTCGTCCATGTTAAAATCCTGATAATACAGGCTAGCAGAAGACTACTGAACAAAAGCTCATTCTCTATCATTCACTATCAACTGCTGCGGTATCGCAGCTTACGTAAACAAAAATAGACAGAGGTTGGAAAGAATAGAGTGAAGGAGAATTAAGTATACTGAAGAATAAGGCGTGATTATACATTTCAATGTCAAATAGATAATTTATGAAGTAATATACGTATTATTGAATATTACATTCATCCAATAATGTAGATGTATTTGAATATCTAAACACGTCTTAACACGTCTTAACCCGTCAATTGATAAATTAGGCATACCACGGGTACCGTACAATATCAAAGTAGATAAAATATACTTGTGTTCATAAGTATCAAGGTTGTACCATTTATCAATGCGCTAGAGTACTAAGTTGGAGGGCTGCGAATTATTGGTATCAGAGTGTATTTTGCGCGGCTGCGAAAAGACTCTGAAATGGCAACCGGTGAGTCTAAATGGTACAGAAACATCAGATACTGAATAGAGAGTAAGAAAAATAGGAGCGGATAGTTTGATTCATTTAGTCAATATTAGTGGAGTAGAATAATGCAAGTCGACTTACGTTCGTTGTAGTAGGAGTGTATTATAGTCATTTTAAAAGCTTGTCTTGCAGTAACTGCAGTACTTCAAGTCTTATCGTAATTGTCGCATTTTATTGGTATCTTTGTCTACGGTGTTTTAATTATGTGGTCATACAGTTACGTGTCTTGTCTGTCATTATATATCTAGTTACTCCATACCGGCTTCCTTAAGCTTCTTGGACTTTTCCCTCTCTTGCGTAAGCTTGTGAAGATCGGCTTCGCTCACAAGATGGTGTTCATGTGTAGGAGAGTTCACCACCTGCCCGTTTTCAGTAGTATAGCAATAGTCAATTGACTTGAAGAAATCGTCCTTGACCACATCATGAATAAGGTATCTCTGTGCAGGGTCTATCTGGAGCATATTGCGAAGAAGTTCACGAGACTCGGCGGGCAACAATCTCAATAACCTGTCGGGCCCACGAGGCGACTTTCTAGCTGAGTAATTATCTGTAGTAAGACTCAAGTTGCTCAAGTTTTCTGTGGTTGATTTTGGTTTCTCGTCCGCATCTTCGACTCCAGCGAATGAGCGGTACGACGGATCTGACAATTTGGGCAACTTCCAAGGAAACCTTTTGAGAACCATACAACAGAATACAATGGCCACGGACCACACGTCTGCAAGACGAGGATCGTACCCAAAGTTGGACGGCTCAAATACCTCGGGCGATATATACGGGTCCGAGCCCACCACGCCTCTAGCTTTGGCCAACTTGTGGTTTTCGTCCAACAACTCGTCGATTTCAGGGTTGATGGCGTGTTTATCGTTCAATTGTTTCTTGAAGTGAACGGCAGAGCCATAATCAATGAGTTTCAAGATCCCCTGGTTGTTGACCACACAGTTATCGAGCTTGATGTCACGGTGTGCCAACCCGTTTTCGTGCAAAAACGCAACACCCCTGACTATATGGTTGAAGTAGCAGTAGATCTCCTTGGGCTCGAGTAATCCGGACATCACTATATTGAAAAAGTCGTACGGACAATACTCCATGACCATGAAATATTCTGGATCCTGGCTGAGCTTATGCGTCGAAGGCCCGCGGTGTTTCTTGTGGGTGGGATACTCTTTAATGAGTTCGTAGGTGTGGACCAAGTTCTGGTGGCGGCAGAAGTCGCCGATTTTAAACTCGTTTTTGACTCTGGTTTTATAGTCGCTTTCGCTTTCGGCAGGCATTTTGGATCTGAACTTCTTGACCGCATAGAGCTTGTTGGGGTCCGAGTGGGAGGTGACGATACTGACGGACCCACTTGCGCCCGTTCCAAGTAGTTTGCCCATAGAACCGTACTTTTGGTACAATTCCGACGAAACATTCACCTGGGGCTCTTCTTTGGACAGCTGCGACGAGTGCGAATCCGAATGCTTGAGCTTGTTGAGAAACCGTCTCAACGAAAGATGATGGCCGTGGTGCGCATGGTCTGATTTTCTAGCTTTTCCCCCGTGCTTGGCCTTGTTGGACTCGTGCGGATGCTTCTCCGCAGTCAGATCAATTGCACTGGACAGATCGGTGGACTTTGCGCTGCCATTAGCCGGCGTGGCGACTGCAGTATTCGGGGTGTGGTGGCCAGAATGTGGCGCTGGCGACGATCTGCCACTTCCATTGGGGGTGTGGAAGACGTCTGCGTGGATATTTGAGTGTGAGTTGGAATTGGAATTGGTGTTGGAGTTGGAGTTTGTACTCGTGTTGGCATTGTGCGAGTTGGTGCTGCCGGTGGACTGGGGGCTGATGGTGCCTCTGGACGATTTGCGAAAGATGTACTGGCGGTGGGACGAGACAGGCGCCACTGGCGGCGACAACTTGGCGTCATGGCTGTTGTGAGGCTTCAAGTGGGGGGAATTGGTGCCAGACCCTCGCTGGTGGTCTGAACGGTTACTGGAAGCCGAGTGCGAGCCGTGACTCTTGACAGTTTTCAAAGACGAGGACGATCCCGTGGAGAAGAGGCCTCGAAGTCCCATATCTGCTGCAAAGGAATGTGGTGGACAGATACGAATCTCTAGCTATGCTCCCAAGAAAGTTAGTCACTGACAACCCTGTGATATTTTAGATTTTCTAGAGCAAGTCGCAAAATTTTGGAGTGGTTTTGCCCCGGAAAATGGGCCTAATGCGGACGGAACGAGCTCGACCGCAAGCGTGTTGTGAGGGTGATAACACGGGAAACAGCACGGCTCTGCGGATAAGCGGGTAGCACTGTGTAGTGGACCTGTCAAGTTGGTGACGAAACCATAATACGAGAGGTGGAGCAGGGGATGTGGCAGGGCGCACCGCCAGAGGCTAAGGCTGTAGCTGTTCTACGGCGACTCCATACTTGATGCGGCACGCTCGGCCGAAAAATAATCCCCATCTAGAAAGTCCCCCGGTGATAAAAAAGTAGAGATATCAGATAAACACCAGTAAAGCACCAGTAAAACACCAGAAACCACTTGCGTGTGAAAAGACTACTTTTATCTTAGTTCATGCAGCATTTACGAAAGAATAAGTTACCAAATAGATAATGTTTATTGTGTATTATAGTAGTGTTTAGTAGATTATAAGGTTAGTAATGGTTCATGTTGAACAGATCACTTCTTTTCTTTTTCTTGCTCTTGTTCTTGCTACGCGAAGAACTGGACGAAGCCGTCGACGTGGTGCCCTCGCCCTCGAAATCAATCCCGATGGTCTCGTTTTCTTCATCACTCACATGCTCAATAATGGTCTTGTGAACACCTTGAACATTGATGACCGACTCGATAATTCCTCCGTTACGATACGAAACAGAGCTTTCCTCGTAGTGGTCGACCCCATTTCGCAATTCGTCTTTAGCTCCACTGATTTCAGACAAGTCTGTTTCGGTATTACGTTCTTTGGGCAAGAGGAATTGTTGCGACGACACCAGAGGTTTTCTGGAGTTGGGTTCGGAGCCTGCTTTTTTCTTCAAAAGTTCTTCGGCCTCTTCGACCACTTCGTCCATGGCCAAAGAGTTTCTGCGTTTGGCCTCTTCAATGGCTCCACGTTCACTCAAATGGATATCGTCATAGGTCTTGGAGCCCGTGCCGTTAGGAGGCTGTCTTCTAGGACCCGGTATCACCGAGTTGATGGTGTCAGCCGCAGGTCTTTTGATAGTCACAAACGATTTGTTTGTTTCCAAAGGATTCAGAGCCGGGTTCTTTGGTTTCCATGTTTTGGCAGATTCCACGGCAGACACAATGGGAGCCGAGGGATCGATTCTCTTTTCTTCAGGTGCATCGGGACCTATCAAAGAACGAGGATCATCACGGTTGATTGAAAATGGAGCTCCTTCAAGCGAGTTGCGCTTCGAGTTGTTGGACGACTGGTACAAGTTTCTCAAGTAGACCGTCAAGTTGCGTTTCGACAACGGGCCCGGCTGTTTTCTCTTGATGTTCTTGTTAATATCTACATATACGTCCGACTCGTCCACAATCTCTTCACCAATAAGCTCTTCAATGACGTCCTCGAGCGTCAAAACACCAATGGCCCCCGATGGAGCACCGGGGTTTTCACTCACCACAATCATGTGGGACTTACCTTCTTGGAAATAGTTCAAGATATTCAAACACGAGGTATTCAAGCCCGTTTCTGGAAGCGTGGCCAATGGGAACGACGCCACAGGCAAAGCGTCTTCGGGATCGTAACTGATAAGCACACGTACAAGAAGCATACCGATAAAGTTCATTGGTTCGTTGGGCAAGTGAATGGGGATTCTCGAAAAACCGGCATTGAAAATCTCTTCCACGGTCGCTTCGTCAAGAATCATATCGGCACTCATAGTATATACATGGTCCATAGGAGTCATGATAGCACTGACCGGCTTCTCTTTTAGGTCCAACACAGCACTGATAATGGTGACTTCGTCCTGGTTCAAACGCTCCACACCCATAGTTTTGTGCAAAGTGACCAAAGTCTTGAGTCCGGACTTTTTATAGACAGTACCATGGTCTTCTCCCAAGATATGGTCGAGCAACAATGCACATGGATAAGCTACAGGGTACATTATGTACATTAGCACCAACACAAACGGAGCAAACATGGCACCCACTTGTAAACCGTATCTAACGGAAATCGACTGTGGAATGATTTCACCAAACACCACAATCGAGGCAGTCGAGGTCACCACGGCCGGCCAGCCACCGCCCAAACAACGGTCCAAAACAATAGGCAAGGTTTCGTTGGTGATAACATTCGAAAGCAAGAGCGTGACTAGCACCCAGTGCTTACCACGGCCAATAAGCTTCAACACTTTTCTGGCGTACTTTCTTTCAGTTGGGTCTCCACTGCTGAGAATAACCTTCAAGTAGACCTCGTCCTGGCCCATTAAACCTAAAGTAAGACCGGCAAAAACACCACCGGCCAACACAAGGAAGATAGAAGTGAATAAGTTGATGTAGAACTGCTCGGGTGTCATTTTCTCGGGGTCGGCATGGGATATAGGCTCGACCTCGTGGCGTTGGAAAATGGGAATGGCGCCGACTAGTTTGGATAAACTGGAAAAGATTAACGTAAGTTTGGCAAGAGCGTTGCCGCTAGACAATGAGATCGCATTACGTCGGGTTTTATTAATCGGCATTAATTCTGAGGTTAGTAGGGGATGTAAAGAACACAGTCTAGTAACAAAATATTACTATATTTCTAGTAGGTCTTGGTAATATTTCTAGCAATGCTGAGTGAAGATGACATACGTTTGATAGAATCAAGTTTTGTTCTGTTTTTAGGTAGCACTAAGTAGTAGGTGTACTTTGATAATTGTTGTGGGAGTTTTTTATATTGCACTCTGCCGGCGAGCGCATCACGGTGTAATTAGTTTGCCCGGTCACGAGCGTGTTGGTGTGATTTTCGCACTATCACAAAAGGTGTTAAGAACAGTGAAAATACGGCGGTGCAGTGCGTGAAGGAGGTCTGGGCGTAGAAGCATTGGACGGAAATATCCTACCACTTGGGAAATAGCACTTTATGCGAAAGGTAAGATATGGATCAATTTGCTGATACCTGTATGATGTATGTAGATGTTCACTTCAACCATGTCGTTCGGTGACAGCTGCAATAGTGACGTCCCGTGACGTTTGACACACTGATAAGCTGGGGTGACCACAATAGTTGCGAGTGCATGTGCAGAAGCGGTGTTGCGCGCAGATGATGTGCCGTCCTGCGGTGGGCTGTGTCGCTAAAGAACATTTTTCTCCGGGGTCGAAAAAAATTCCGTAACTAGCGAGCGTACCTGAATTGAAGAGTGAGACAAGTCTAGGAGAACTAGCGTAGGAATATTCAAGACAAGATATGAGATGTATAAGAAGGAGTAGAGAAAGGCAACAAGCTAGTAGTTCCCTTTCCACAATGCCTTTCAAATTTAATGCTGACCATTGGGTTGGCTATCCTTTGTTCTGTCTAATATACTTTTGGGTGCAAAACCAATTCTTTTCAAACTTATACAAAAAGTTAACAATAATCAAACTAATGGAAGTATGAAAAAAAGAGTTTGACATTCTCACTCGATGAATAGATGATACACCACATCTCATAGATTATAAACTCTACTTTATGAACAGTCTCGTGGACGATCGATAACACCCACTCTCGAGTGAGTATTAGTAAAAAAAGCTAAAATCTATAATGTAAATCTGCAACTCGTGACAAAAAATTCTAATACAGTAGATACTCGTCAGACCCCAGCCAATTTGTTTGTTAGTTTCATATACAGACTGATGCCGACCAATGTAGTATTCACTTATTTAGAATACTGCCACCGTTTGAAAAGAGGGCTATCATTTATAAAGACCAATGCACCATTCTCTATTCGTGCAAATCATTATGTATTAGTGCATAAAAACTTTCATTCTAATTACTTGCGTCTTGACCCTTTCTACTTGAAACCTTTACTCGCCATTAATCATATTACTCCTGCATTTCTAGTTCCTTAGATAGTTTGAAGTGCTTGTATTTATTATATACATCTATAATTTTCTCTCACCACTTTGCTCCTAACAAAATCGACCCCTGGTCAGTAGGAGGAGCAACTTCATTAAAATGGGTCTGCAAAAGACGGTCGCTATTAACTTGCATCTCGTTGCAGAACATCTGGCTCCATTGAACTAGTTCCTGAACAGCACCTACTCCCAGGCCCTCGTTCAAATCAAACATCGGGATGCTGTTATAATTATCTAATACCGACAGAAGCCAGTCCTTTTCAGATACGTCTGCCGGATGCGATATCTGGCCTCCTCCGTTGATACAACCACTGGGACATGCCATGATTTCCACATAGTCACACTTGGACGCATCGGCAATCTCTTCTGATCCGGCAGTAGACGATCCTTCTCCACGCTGTGCCACTCTGGCTCTTCTACGGGCCACCAACGGGTTCTCCTTAGTTCTTCCCGATTTCTGGGGCTGAGGCTTTAGTTTTCTCACCAAGTTTTGGATGTTTTTGAACCCATTGACAATCGCAGAGCTGGCCAAAGACGTGCCGTTATACATGAGACGAAGCTCATAAATGTCGGGGTTTCTTCCGCCTACAGTCTGGATACTAAACCCTTCTGGAGAGTACTGTTGGGGGGTTTGGATCATTAGGTGGTTTTGGTACATTTTCAAATAGTTGTAGCCATATCCCCCCGAAGAAGAGCCCGAATCGTTCGACCATGAATGTTGGATAAATGGCCATGATTGGGGAGCACACTGACGGTATATGTCACTCAAAGGGGTTGGCGATGCAAGGATGGATTTGTAGTTTTCGGGCATGAGCTGGTACTGCTGGTATTGTTCCAAAAGCGCCACAAGTTCTTTAGGAGTAAGCACACAGTCAACATCACCGGACATTTCTGGTTGTATTTCTTCGGGACGGGCACTTTCAAGCTTCTTATCGAAACACGGCATGATCGACAAGTGATACACCTTGTCACGAGACACTTGTAGTTCTGTAGCAGCCAAACTCTTGAGAATACACCCTGTGATCTGCTGGGGCGACTTGACGGTAGAGAGTCGGGGCAACACATGGGGATGTGTCTTTTCCGCATATAAAACCCAGCCAGGGCATATTGACGACAATGTAGGGCCATTTACGCCGGCTTCTTTCTTGGTAATCAAGTTATGCGACTCATTAATAAGCGAGAGCTTTCTTCCAAGCGAAGTGCCTACGATGTAGTTGAAACCCATCTGGTTGATAAACAAGTTGACCAAAAGACGGTCGATATCGTCCACACTGAGCGAGAAGGCGGTGGCAAGTGAAGCTCTTGACTGGTGGGATATACTTGCCACAAACACTTTGTCAGATTCGCCACTAGCCTTGGCCGTCAACACTTTGATCAACTCATCATGGGAATGTTGGGCCACCAAGATCTCTTCGGCCGATGTGATGCATCCAGAGCACGCCAAGCAGTCTGCAAGAGAAATCTGTGCTGGTGTGAGCTGGCGATGCTTACCGTCTATCTGAGACACCTGGAGCGGGTTGCCGTTTTGGTCTAGTTGGATGTCCACTTCACCATTTTCGTTAAGCTCGTTGGGTTTTTCGGACTCCACTGGCTTGATACATGCCACACCTGGTGATATGAAGTCGTTGAGGTCGTCTGCTGATAGTATAGCACTCATTGGTGTTTTATTCTTAGTCATGATCTGATGAGCTTTTTAAAAGATAAGTGGTCACGTGATGGTTGCAAATACCCAGCACACAGGAAAACTCCAACACTAATCTCTACGGGAAATCTCTAACACTACTCTCCACAGGAACGCTAACATCGATCTCACTAATTCTCACTACCATAAACGGTCACCAACACTTATATTTCCAAAAAGCTTCATAAATGTTAGTGTGATTAGAGATGGTAGGTTTAGTGGGAGTAGTTTGTAGTTGAGTTTAGTGAGAGTTAGTTTGGTAGTGAGTTGGTGAGAGTAGTTTTTTCAGTGCAGTCGATGTAGTGAGAGGTATAATTTAGTTGACGCTAGTTTTCAAAGTGAGATGTTGGTGCGAGTTAGCGTGTCGTAGCTTTTAGTGAGAATTAGTGGGAATAAGTGGGATCGAAGTTAGTGATTTCCTGTGTACTACTATATACTTCTATTGATCACTCATGTCGTCTAGCTCAAAGTCACCCGCTTCAGCCTGAATATACGAGTCTTTGTCAAGTGGCCCATTCTCATCATAACCCACCAAGTGCAAGTAGAAGTTGATATTAAATAGAAGCCAGAAAAAAACCACAAACGCGGCTGCAGATGCAGTGAGAATGTAGGCCGAGTGGTCTGCTCTGAGATCATACACCAATTGCAATTGCTCCTCGTTGGCCGCCATAAATAGAATTCCGGCCAACGTCAAGCAGAACGGAGGGAAGTACTGGAACGAGGCGATTTTGCCCGAGTCTATACACTGGTGGTCCTTAAGTAGAAACGAGATCTCGACAATTCGACTGGCCCCCGCGCCCATGAGCGCCATGCCAAACATGCCATGCACCTTTGTGGAGAGCATCATGTGCTGCGCGTGCTGCGACATGGAGTAGCCTGTAAAAATAAGTAAGAGCGCGGGCACAAACGTTCGGCGGCCCCCTTTGGACAAGTAGATGCCTAGGATCCCGCCGGCCCACCATATGATTCCCATAGACGTGTGCTGGTAGTCGCCCATGTTCCAGTCCTCTTTGCCCCAGCGGTGCTCGGTGAACGTGTTGACTATGCCCCAGGCACACATCATGGACGAGTCAAACAACTCCTGCGAGTACCGCGGGGTGCGGCCCGCAATGCGGGGGTCGCGGAACCAGGGAACCACCAACATCAATGCTAGGAGAAACGAGTAGCCTACGAACGCCAGGCCCATGATCCCGTGCGCAATGCACTGGCCGGTGTGGGAGTTGTAGCAAAAGCCTAGGAGCGCTACGCACGCCAAGCATATACGCACCCATGCCGTGGGCACCACTATGGCCGAAAGCGCTTTGTAGGCGATGTGTGCCACTCCGCCCTCGCTGGGTTTCGCGCTGTACCACCGATTCATCACCAAGTTGTGCCCGTCGATAAATGTTCCGAGAAACACCGTGAGTCCGAGCAAGCATGTCAAAAAGAACGATGTGCCGGTGGACGCTTTGTTTTCATGATTGTCGACGTTATCAGGGAAGCTTAGGAAAAATAGCTCAAACACCGAATACCCTGTGGCCACGTACTGGAGCAAAAGGGACCACCGGAACCTGTTGGCAAATGCTAAGCACGACGCAGCGGCCGGCAATATCAAGAGTGCTACCAAGGCAAGAACCAAGTGGAAACTCTTAGATCCCGCATTGACAGGATGGAACACGGGCCTCTCGTCGTCCAGACCCATATCCATGTCATCCGCCCTTGCTAATGCTGCTAATAGTAAAGGTATCACTGCAAGCATTATTAGTGATCAAGCATTATTGATGTATTTTCTGGTTTGTTGCGTCAGATGTTTGTCCTGGCGCGAATCCTCGCTGGCTCAAGACTTCTAACCAACGAATCTATGCATGCGTTTCACGTAAATGTGCAGTAGCATTGTGCTGGAAGGAGACCTACCAGAATCGCCAGTGCCACTAGAAACGGCCACCGCGTCCCCGGATATGGCCTCGCTCACATTGTGCACCGCGGGATCAAACACACTTTCTGTTCGGCACGAGAGTACCGGAAAATTGGACCCACAACATGGACTCACAAAATGGACCCACAAAGTAGGCCGCGCAAAATTGGACCCCGCGAACCCTACCACGACACGATACACAAGACTAGCTTTACTAAGTATGATTCATAGTACTTTTACATAGAACCTTTTTATGCTGTAGCATGAGTATATTCTTGTATATAGTCATGTATACACGATGGTTCTGACCACCGTCCATCACAACGCACCTTGTTCTCTTCAAATGTTTTCTCTTACGGTTAATTAGTGTAGTTGGCTTTATTTGGGTCGCGCAAAAACATTGCGAATCAAAAATTCGACGTGGCAGAGCAGATTCGTTTTCACTAACACTACGGCTGGTCCTCTAAGTTTTGGTTTGTTTAGTTTGTTACAAGATCCGCTTGACTCCATATCAAACTAGCCTACTGCGCCATACGACCTTTTTCTGGTTAGCATGATATTATCAAAGGGTCTCGGCTATCTCTTGGGAATCTTAGCGTGTGTCCACGGTTACAACATCCCAAAGAGAGACTATGAAAATCGCAACTACTTTCTTGTCGAACTCGACACCTCGCTGTCCAACCAGCCTTTGATCGATTTCATCAACACCCACGCCGAAAACTACCACTTTGAGCACCAACTCAGCGCTCTCGACAATCATTATGTGTTCAGTATTGCCAAGAACCACGAGCACAACCAGTTCTTGGGCAACCTAAACTCCAACAACTACGCTCACATGAAACGGTCCAGTGGTTTTGAAGACGCCTACGACGCTTTGGTGTCAAACCAGCACCTCAAATCCATTCATTTGCTACCTCCAAAGCAGTTGGCAAAAAGACTTCCAGTTCCAATTGAAGGCACGCAGCATCCTAGAATGGAACTTGTAGATTCGTCTTTGGAACCAGCAAAGCTCGTAAGTGATAAGCTCGACATCCAAGACCCGATTTTCTTTGAGCAATGGCATTTGGTCAACACTTTTTACCCCGGAAACGACGTCAATGTATCGGGCTTATGGTACGAGGGAAAGTTGGGAAAAGGGGTGGTAACTGCAATTGTAGACGATGGCTTGGACTACGAAAACCCAGACTTGACCGAAAACTTCAATGCTTTGGGCTCGTGGGACTTCAACGACAACACCAACTTGCCCTTGCCCCGTTTGTTTGACGATTACCACGGAACCAGATGCGCAGGAGAGATTGCTGCTGTCAAGAACGATGTTTGCGGTGTAGGAGTAGCTTACGGGTCGCAAGTGAGCGGGATCCGGATCTTGTCTGGGTCGATTACAGGGGCCGACGAGGCAGCAGCATTGGTCCACAAAATGGACGTCAACGATATCTATTCGTGCTCGTGGGGTCCGACGGACGACGGAAAAACGTTATCTGAGCCAGAATTGATCGTCAAAAAGGCGTTTGTCAAGGGTGTCCAGCAGGGCCGTAAGGACAGAGGAAGTGTGTATGTATTTGCTTCCGGAAACGGTGGAAGACACCAAGACTCGTGCAATTTCGATGGTTACACCAACTCCATCTTCTCCATCACTGTTGGAGCCATTGACTTCAAGGGCCAGCATCCTGTCTACTCCGAAGCATGTTCTGCTGTGATGGTGGTGATGTACTCTTCAGGCTCTGCAGAACACATCCACACTACTGATATCCACAAGAAGTGTTCAGCTGCTCACGGCGGTACTTCTGCAGCAGCTCCGTTGGCAGCAGGAGTATATGCGCTAATCTTGGAAGCCAACCCCAAGTTGACCTGGAGAGACGTCCAGTATGTTTCTGTGATGAGTGCTACTCCTGTCAACGAAGAAGATGGCCACTACCAGAAAACAGCCTTGGGCAGAATGTACTCGCACAAATACGGGTACGGTAAGATGGACTCGTACCAGATGGTCCACTTTGCCGAAACCTGGAAGAACGTCAAGCCCCAGGCATGGTACTACAGTGATGTCAACCCTGTGAACGAAAAGATCACCATGGAACCAGGCACAAAGCAACTTATCAGCAAATCCATCGTGGTCTTGAAGCCACAATTGGAGCTTATGAACCTCGAAAGAATCGAACATGTCACTGTTGTGGTCAACATCAAGTCGACTTTCAGAGGCAGAGTCGGTGTTAGATTAGTCTCACCCTCCGGAGTGTACAGTGACTTGGCCACATTCCGTCCTGGCGATATGTCTGGCCGAGGCTTTGTCAACTGGACCTTCATGTCGGTAGCCCACTGGGGAGAAAGCGGCCATGGCGAGTGGAAAATCGAGGTATTTGGCGACCAATCGTCCAACGACAGAACCGAAATCGAGTTTGTAGACTGGCAATTGAGGTTTTTCGGTGAAAGTATCGATGCAGACAAAGCTGAGGTTTACGATATAGACAAGGACTATGCGGCCGTGCGCCGTGAAATCATGGCCAACCAGCCCACAACCACTTCCGAAGCACCAGCTCCAACCAGTACTGAAGAAGGAACAGGCAAAATCACCAAAGAACCGCTTCCTACCACCACTGTAGAGGATGGAAAGGAAAAGACCATTACGAGTGAGGAGGCTGAGGCCACCGAAAGTCCCGAGGACGAAGAGGAAGAGTTTCCAGAGAATGAAAGTGGAATGAACAAGCAGCTTTCCACCGACCACACGGGCCAGTATTTCATTGCGTTGGCCATTGTGGGTTTCGTGGTGGTTTTGCTTTTGATGAAGTTCCACAAAACCCCAGGAAGTGGCCGTCGTAGAAGAAGAAGAGAAGAGTACGAGTTCGACATAATACCAGGCGAGGACTACACCGACTCTGAAGACGAGGGCGACGACGATTCGTTTGACTTGGGCCATGGCCCTCGCCGCGGCGGCCGGTCAGGTGACCAGCAGTACTCGCATATCCACGACGGATTGCCTGATGGATTGCCTGAGTACGAAGAGGAGATGTTTAGAATAGACGATGGCGACGAGGTGGCACATAAAGAAGAGAAGCATGACAAAAAGGGTGCTGATAAAGCCCAGGACGTGAAAGAGCCGCAGGACGTGAAAGAAGCCGCATCTGCAGCCGAGCCTGAAGACGCCGGCGTGGAAGACGACCGTCTACAAGGATCCAGCTCCACTTGATGTAGAATAAAACAAAATCAATAAACACTAGTAAGCACTTAGTAAGAAGTAGCCCCCGGCAACAAGAAAACTGGAGTGTAAGCTGTATGTAGTATACTTGCCGGGTATTAGTAAACATGTGATGTGCGACTATAGCCGCTTTTGTCAGCAACGCATTCCGACGTCGGAGGTATGAGGCTGTCTCACGTGCGAGCAACCGTTATCCCAAAACGTCAAAGACGTACCGAGCTAATGATTTTTCAGAGGCACGAGCACGGCGGGCCAGACTCCGATGAAGGTGATAAAGAGGCGACCGGTCTAGCGGGCAGTCGGGCTATCGGATTCTTGACACATGTAGAGAACATTTGGAAATAGTGAACCGGTTCAAGATTCAGTCAATTGGGATCAATTGAGGTGTGTTTCGGGGTAGATCTAGTTCTCTGCATAGACCGTTTGTTCCATGCCATTTGTAATCATCGATGGGAAATGGACTACCTTCCTCTCTAAATCTCCGCAACTTTGGGTGTGACGCAAAAAATTAGGCCCGAAGGTGAGCACTCCGACAATCTCGGCCCTGGCTGGGCATGCCACCGGGCGGATGGCCAGGCACCGTATATATTGTAGCAATCCCTCTGCCCTCACCTACACATCATATATACCACATACACCACATATACACCACGTAGATTCGTCCGTATCTACCCAATTCTATTATTTAAGGTCCGGAATCCTACTTGCTGATTAGCCTGATTTGCCTGAGTTTTTTTTTTTTGAGTTGCCTCAGAAATCTTTCAACAAATTTCTTCCGATAAATTGCTTCAGCTTAGGCCCCTTTAGCTCATTCATTTCAACACAACTTCTTCCCTACATAGACAATTGATATAAATCTACTTCGCTACACACAACAATGTCTGCTCCATTCGGTAAGGACGTTTCAATCGTGGTTTTCGGAGCCTCCGGGGACTTGGCCAAGAAGAAGACTTTCCCAGCTTTATTTGGTCTTTTCCGTGAAGGCAAATTGCCATCCAGCGTTAAGATCATTGGTTACGCCAGATCCAAATTAGAAGACGACGAATTCAAGAAGAGAATCTCTGACCACTTCAAGGGTGGCGATGACAAAACCAGAGAAGAGTTCTTGAAGCTCACTTCCTACATCTCCGGTCCTTACGATACTGATGAAGGATACCACCAATTGAAAGAATCAATTGAATCGCACGAAAAAGAACATAACGTCACAAAGCCAGAGAGATTGTTCTACTTGGCCTTGCCTCCTTCTGCCTTCACCACCGTGGCCACTCAATTGAAGAAATTGGTCTACACCGAAGAAGGTTCCACCAGATTGATTGTGGAAAAGCCTTTTGGTCACGACTTGGACTCTTCCAGAAAATTGCAAAAGGACCTTGCACCATTGTTCACCGAAGACGAATTGTACAGAATTGACCACTATTTGGGTAAGGAAATGGTCAAGAACTTGTTGGTGTTCAGATTCGGTAACGAGATGTTCAATGGTGTTTGGAACAAAAATCACATCAAGTCCATCCAAGTTTCTTTCAAGGAAGCTTTTGGTACTGAAGGTAGAGGTGGGTACTTTGACAGTATCGGAATTGTGAGAGATGTCATGCAAAACCATCTCTTGCAAGTGTTGACCCTTTTGACCATGGAAAGACCAGTCTCGTTTGACCCTGAAGCCGTTAGAGACGAAAAAGTCAAGGTCTTGAAGGCTTTTGGTGAAATCGAAACCGACGATATCATATTGGGACAATACGCCAAATCTGAAGACGGATCCAAGCCAGGTTATTTGGATGACGAAACCGTTCCTGAAGGCTCCAAGTGTGTCACTTACGCCGCCTTGGGTTTGAGCATCCACAACGAAAGATGGGAGGGTGTTCCTATAGTCTTGAGAGCCGGTAAGGCGTTGGACGAATCCAAGGTCGAAATCAGAATTCAGTTCAAGCCTGTTGCCAGAGGTATGTTCAAGGAAATCCAAAGAAACGAATTGGTCATCAGAATCCAGCCTGATGAAGCTATCTACTTGAAGATCAACTCCAAGATACCTGGTATTTCCACCGAAACTTCCATGACTGACTTGGACTTGACCTACTCTACCAGATACTCCAAGGATTTCTGGATCCCAGAAGCCTACGAAACTTTGATCAGAGACTGTTACTTGGGCAACCATTCGAACTTCGTCAGAGACGATGAGTTGGATATTTCATGGCAATTATTCACTCCATTGTTGAAGTTCATTGAATCCAAGGATGCTCCAGAACTCGAAAGCTACCCTTACGGCTCCAAGGGTCCAAAGAACTTGAGACCATTTTTGAATAGACATGGTTATGTTTTTGCCGTTGAAGGTACTTACGAATGGCCATTAACCAACCCATCCGTGAAGGGTAAGATTTAGTGATATAAGAATTATATAATCTACAAAGATAAGTGCAAACAGATAGCTTGCAAGATGTAGATTCAAAGTAGAGAAGTAAAACTTGAGAGGAGGATAAAAAGGAACAAGATATTTACACTTGTACAGTATCTGTGTATCATAATACGTCTTTATATGCTTTGAATTTATAGGTGCCTTCTTCGTAACCCTATTCTTTCTGCTTTTATTGTTTGATTCATTTGGGTATCTTGTATTCTTTGAATGCCTTTTCAGCAGGTTCTTTAACAATTTGGATAACAAATCAGACATCCATGGAAGGTCTATAAAAGCGGTCACCGGCATACAAAGATGGGTTCTAGCGTATGCTACCGAGGAAACTGCGAATGTTTATGGTAAATCTTCATCACCTTTATTATTCAAATTGTTCGTTTAAAGAAACCTGACAAAAACACATGCAAGAAATATCAAAGATATCAAAGGTTTTATACTAATGAATCAGAACTGTTATAATACTGGCAAGTATAAGCCCCGATCAAACACCTCCTGCAACAGAGGATCAATTTTGACAGGACCTTTATCATCCCTGTCGTCATAGTCATATCAGACTGGGAAAGAAGTAGACTTATTTTCATCATATTCATTAGTAGTAAACCTTTGTGATCAAAGAGAGACCCTAAGAAGTAAGTGGATCGAAACACTTTCCAACCCTCCTAGTTCTCTAGAGCTCTCTGGTGCTTCCACTGATGGTTACTTCTGTTAATTGGGAGATTTTCCTCGCCTTTTATAGTTTGCGAAAAATTTGTGCTGATGAGCTGCGCGCTCGATATGGAAAGGCATGGAAAAAAGCAGCAGGTTACCCGGCCACGGACTGTCGAAGGTATATGGGTGCAAAACCCTACAGACACAGACTACGTATTATGACATGTAGGTAATGCATTAGACTATATGGGTTCTATACATGGGGCTTTCTCGATTTTTCTAATTCCTCTAGTTTCTTTTTGCTCATGTGGTTCGGCTGGAGCTCAGCCTCATTGGCCATTGGCTCCGCATTAAGATCATTGGGGCTAGACGAGTTGGGAGGCAGATGCGAGCCGAAACTGAGACTTCTTCGTACGCTGAACTTAGAGTCTATATGATTTGGGCTCGTGTGTTGTTTGGTGACACTGCTCTTGGGGATGTTTGCGCCCGCAGCAATGCTGTTTCTCATCGCACTATACTTTTTGTTCCTTTGCGCGGCATTGGAATTGGACGATGGAGGGGCCGTGGGCACCACGCTGTACTTTCTCTCCTTGAATACGACGCCTACTTCCTTCATGTTTTTTTGGTGTTCTGGTTCGACCTTGACAAACCAGTCCAATCCTTCGTCATATTCATACATTCTGTAGTCGGTACCGTAGGGCTTGGACTCGAGACAGTATAACGTATGCAATGGAACGTCCAACTCGCCAATACTGGATTTGTCCAAATTTAAAAAGTAGGCAAGCAAGATTCTCAATACAACACGATGCGATACAATCAACAAATGGTCGGTAGTTCTCTCGATTTCCGTGATCAACGGTCTCAATCTGGTTAAAACGTCTAGGTACGACTCGCCTCCCACTCCTGGGTACCTGTAACTCAACTTATTGCGAAGTCTTGATTCGAACTCTTTAGGATACCTCTTTTGAATTTCGTCGTATGTCAAGCCTTCGAACTTTCCTCCACCCAACTCGTTCAACATTCTCATTTCTTTGATTGAATACAAGTGATCGTTGAAATATTGGCCCGTTTCAATGGCTCGAGTAAGCATCGATGTCCACACACAGAAGTTGGGCTCGGTGGGAATATTGTCGATGTTGGCGATATCTTTATCGTTGAAAATCGAGTTGTACTTGAGTTCCAATCTTGAAGAGAACCTTTCCAACTGCTGCTTCCTAAACTCTTGTCTTTGGAAATTCATGAACTTGGCCAAAGTCTTGGAGAATTGCTGGCCTCTCTTGGTAAGATGAGAATCACCGCCGATTCTGCCGCTCAAATTATCCACACTTTCACCGTGTCTGGTAATCCAGATTTGACGTTCACAGAGATTGAAGTTGAGCAAGAAGTAGACCGTTTGTGATGCCAAAAACCCTTGGATATTGTAACTCACCACCTTTTTCCCTACGTCAATCATCTTTACATACTGAAACCCGGGGATAGACTCTTCGCAATCGTCTATAGTCTCATAAGCCTTTTCGTAGTTGCGTAATCTGCCCACAAAGTCCTTCAATGCCAATTCTGGGTCCATATCTTTGTAGTCCGGTCCCGATAACTTCAATCTTATATTGGACTCAATAATAGAAGGATCCGAACAGATACTTTCAAGAAACAACACTTTGAGCTCGCCGTTACTTCTTTGTTGTATTCTTTTCAATACCTTCAATCTACGATGCTTGGTGGAATTGGTGGCATCAAATATACCTACCGATCCAGGCCCGGTAATCACATAGTCCAACAACTGTTCCAACGTATCCATAGCCCACTTTTCTCTCATGTTCGTCGAGGTCTTGTTATCAGGGCTAAAGAAATCGGCATCGTGCTGTTTTCTTTTGGCCCCAGGAGAGTTGGTTTTGAGTTCTGGCGACGGGGTCTGCTGTTCGTTGTTGGGAGTGTTCGAATCGGGCAAAGGCTGGTTTTCGGGGCCTACATTGTTTTTATCCTTTCTTCTGGTGTTTCCCACATTGAAAACTCGGCAATCATGCTGTAACCAGTTCAAATAACGAGTAAGCTTGTTGGTGATGTAACTCTTACCTCTAGCAGGCAATCCTACCATGACAATGACTAGTTTAGAGCCAACGTCCACAGAAGCAATCTTACCATCAGGCGAGATCTTGGACGACGTTTGGCCCGGTATATTTAAAGTATACGCCTTTCTGGCGCTAGGAGGAGGCTTTGTGAGCAACAAGCTCTTTAGTCTTTCAATGGAAGGAGTCTTTTCAAATTGTTGCTGAACTTCAATTGGAACATCCTGTAGCAAAGACTCTTTGGTTTCTTTATCCATCTGAAGCTTTTTGACATCGTCTGCCGAGCTCGAGGCAGGAATGATCAAACTCTCAGTGCTTGGCTCTTGAGTAGTTGACGTCATGGGACTTATAGAATCTGACTTGGGCTTGCTTACACGGGCCATATTATCTTCTGACTTGGGGTGTTTTTCCAACTGGAGATCAGATAAGTTGAGGTGGGAGATATTTCTTGTTTTGAGCATAGCTTCAGAGGGGCGTTTTGGATGTTGTTCGTTCTGGTCGTTTTGCTCGTTGTGGTCATTCTCGTCGTCACTGGACTGTTCTCGAGTGATTGGAGACGCCATGCTTGAAACTATAGGGGTATCCGTAAGAGGCCGTTTGTTGAACTCAGGCAAGTTAGAAATGGACGCCGAAGAGTCGTTGTTGCCCAGATTCTGCGAGTCGAGCGACGGCGACATGTTCATTTTCTCGGAAAACGGATACGACTGTAACTTTCTCAATGCGTTCTTCCTTATTGGTTTGGTAAGGTTGGATGAAGAGGAGTTGCTGATGGAAGGAGTGATCATGTTGGGCGAAGGAGTAGCGGAGGTTGTGAATTTAGCCGATCTACTTGAATGCGGGAGATCGGAATGCTGATGTTCATTATTGTGGTGTTGTTCAGTTTCTGCCAAGGTGGTCAAGTCTGCTTCGCTGGAGTTTCTGGAAGAACTGGCCGAGTTTGAGGCTGACGAAGAGTTTGACGAATGAAACACTTGGCTTGAGTTATGCGATCTGTAGTTACTAAAAGAAACCTTTTTGTTGTTTGCCCTCGCTAGTATGGCGTTGGAAATGGAGTTGGATTTCTTTCTGCCGGTGCTGGGCGAGCCCGTCAGCGACGAAGCGTTCCAATCTGAGACTCCATATGCATTGGACGAGTTCTTGTCATCGGGGCTGGGCGTATCAAGGCTGGTCTTTAGTGTGCTGGGCGATCTATGTGGCTCTGGAATCAGGGACATCGGTCGGATTGGGTAGTCCGAAACTAGTGAGTGTGCTTATTTAGATTACTTTGAGGAATGTTGTAGTTTAATGAGTGTTTAGGCACGGTAAACACTGATATAGTCGCGATAGATTAACTGTGATGTGCTATGGTATGCTACAAATGTGCAGACCCTTTCGAAAGTATCCTGCTTACTGGTGACATCTCGGAGTGTTGCGACAAAAAATGTGCGGATGCGAGGACGGGTCACGTTTTGATAGAGGGTGTTTACATACTGATATGGTAATCAAGACTACCAAGTCTACTAAAAGAGGAGTCGATTCAGTGTCACCACCGACTCAACAATCCCATGGGAGCTGGATATTTCGTTGTTTCCATTTTTCTGTTAGGATGTTCTCTGTGCTTAGATGAGCCTTCTTGGTAGTAAAATTCATCGGCTTCCTAATTTGATTAGCAAGCAGATCGGATAAATGGCGTAACTTGCTGAAGACGGGAACAGAAATTGCGAGCGATGATGCGATTGTCTCGAGTGCACAGTGACGTTGTGGAAAGGGCTCCTACCTGCGACGATCTATCATGTTACAATTACGTAAGAATCAGTGTTGAGGTTGCTTTGGTAATACACAGTAGTACATATGGCCAGTAGGGTAGTTTATGGTATCGGTAACCCGGGGATTGACTGTCAAGAGGTGCATGTGGTTAATTGTGAGGTGTATTTGATCTGTACAAACGAGAATATTTGAGAAAAAAGAAGAAAAATGAGAAAAATGGTAAATGAAGAAGCTAATGGAAAAAATGTCTTGCACCAAGTCAAATGGGCTTATCACTATAATCAATTCCAATTCTTTGTAGTCATTCGGGATCAAGCTTTTTTGACGACGAGATCCCGAAGATAAAGACCCCCAATTAAGCTTGGACTGGGCGTAGCAATAGAAGAATATTAAGCTCTTCCTGCGCAGGCGTGAGATGTCTAATTAAAGACGGATATGTAAGATTAATGACGCTCGTGCGTCATTAGTTGAATTACCGGGAAACCAATAGATGTCGAGTAGAAGCAAATACCGTCCAAAATGTATTGATGAATTGTACGTGTATAGATAGGGTGAGCAAATGGTCCAGAGACACTCCTATTCATGGGTGCAAAATACTTGAAACTCATGATTGGAAAAATAATTCAAATTGAGAACAATAACGATTGTGCAAAAGTTAAATTACCATCGAATATTGGAAGGCCGAAATTCAGTGGACTCAATGGTCAAAGTACCAACCAGCTATTACTCTCATATCAATCTAGTTACAATCAATGTCTTTGATGTAGTGCTGTGCCAGTGCAATGCCATTGAAGTCTACTTTCTATTTATAAAATATGGCTTGTGGTTACTTCTGATTTTGCCTCATGTGCGTCTTATCGAAGGTATTTTCGTCGTTGGGTGGATTAGAGAGCTGCGTCACAAAAGAATTTATGCTGAAACGCCATTACGAGAGTAGATTGAATTGATTCATACAACTACTAGGGTCCAGTAATATTCAGACCCTGGCAGCGTGCTAGTACATCTACTCACGTGTACTTGCAGGTGAAAGAATAACTTGCCACCAACAAAAACTGTTGTGGTTACGGAATGAAAGGTAGGTGCACCTCTGAAATTGACCAAGCCCACTAGTGCGATGGCATTGATATGGTCCCTCTTGTAGTTGCGAGCGCTGGTGCGATAGCCAGAGTGTGACGTGATAACAACAGGTGGGTGAGAGAGATAGTGAGAGATTACAGAGTTTATTAGAGATATGAGAGATTAGAGTGCGGGATAATAATTCATTGAGGGGAAGAGTCCTGTGAAGGCGTTCTACACCCCACCTAGAGTACAACTAAGCATATAGTAGTAGCTTTTGTGATGGCCTATTAGAGTTTAACTACATGCATGTTTTTGAATATGCGCATTCGGAAAATATGGGCTGGGCCGGGTAACCTCGGTGGAGCTCGTCAGTCCCGTTTCACCAGCCAATAAGATGGTGATAGCCGAAGTTGTGGCCCACGTTACGTTCACAAATGACTGATTGGCAGAGAAACGACTAAAAGAAACCAATTGTGCTTTCCCAGCACCTTGGGCTCGGGGTTGGTGGTCCATTCTCATGTGCCTTTGCAAAAAGCCAAGTTGACATTCGCACGTTTGTACTACACCGCACTGCGTCAGTCCACCGAAACAGTCCACCTAAAACATTGCATACAGTAGTATATACAGTAGACCAGTTGTATACACAGATGTATATACAGTTGTGTAGTCACTGTAGTAGCTAGGAATGTCAGGTCCAGCAAGTCCGTAGCTATATATGTCCGAGCCGTTCCATATTCTAGGATGTTATCCTCCGCTCTAACATGAACGCACTGTGGAGTACACACCACAATTGTCTCAGTTTCTTTTTTTTTCTTATCAGAGTAATAACTGCTCTCTTTAGATAATTGATTCTGGCTTTTTTTTATTACAAGTTTTTTAGTCAAGCTAACCAGTTTATTCTTTACGGTGGATCCAAACTATCGAACCTTCGTGCCTCCATATCAAAAAGCCTGATCCGAATCACTTTAGTCAACTGCTTAACTTCCAACCCTCCGCGAGAACCGCCGAACCGCCTCGCCTCCAGTAATTTGTAATGGAGTATCCAATAGAATCAACACTGTCCCAGCCACAGTCGTACTACGCCAACAGTATGGACCAAGAGTACCACTCCAACGACGCCGGAATCGACCTCAACGCCTTGGGCTCCATAAATGCCATGGATTTGGAGACCGATTCGGACATGTACAACAAGATAATGGCGTCCACGCCCACCTCGGCTCCGCTATCAAACGAAACTTTGGGCGACACCCTCCACCTCAACGACGAGATTTTCTTTGAAAACCAAGCAAATGGCGATTACAAGTACAACTTTACCCAGCCTTCGGGCTCGCCCTCCACGTCCTCGTCCACTTCCTCCATTCCTTTATCCAACGCCACCTTGGGCACCCCTGACTTGTCTGTTCCTGATAAGGTGGCAACGTTCCCGCCCACTCCACAGCTCAACTATAACGACAACTTTTTCCAGAACCAGCTCAGCACACCCCAAATTAACCAGCTGCCCGACCAAAACAGACACAACTCCACCTCCATTCCAGTCGACCAGCTCAACCTTCTCTCGATAAAGTCTCTAGGCACCAACCCTACTCTGGTTCCCAATTACTATTATACCACCAACAATTCCAGGACAGACGAAAACGAGTTCAATTACAACTTCAACTTGGCGTTGGACAATCTCAACAAGGACGCAGCAAGTTTTGAACCAAACTCACAACCCATCGAACAGAAAGAACCAGGTACTTCTTCGATTAGTGCCTCTTCCGAGTCCATAAATGGCAGGGGACGGGACTCCGAAAGAACAATCAATCCCCGCAAATTATTCACCTCTTCCAACAAGATCCTCACCTCTATGTCGTCACCCGCCTTGACCACGTTGTTTGCCATCAACAACTCGTCGCTGCCTTCTTCTTCCACTGCCAATGCCACTCAACAATACAAAGACACACCCAGTTCGATGCCGGTTCCCAAGATCCCAAGCTTGCCTAACCAAAGCTCGCCAGCCTCATTGCCTCTATCGAACGGTGTCAATTTGAACAATTTATTGTCGAAAAACCAGTACCGCACGCCCAAGTTCGACTTCAAAATGAACGACGAGTGTTACAACGCCATTTCGTACTGGCTCAACAATACGCTTCAAACCGTCAGATCCGAAGACGATCTTGAATCTTCGGATCCTACCAACAATGACGATGCCACCAAGATAATGGTGAACCCCACGGGCATCATAAAGGGCAACTACCAGTCATTCAGCAACACAACCAGCACGCCCACCGTAAGAAATAGACCACACTCGTTCTCGTCGCATGGATCTTATGGCGGCGTTAGCAAAAGAAGAAACTCTCTCCAGATGTCGAGCCCCTCGGTAATATCCCAGCAAGCCATCATCAGCGATCTTGAAAACCGCCAAGTTAATGAAGATATCGACAACAACGAGTTCGCCACGTCTCCGTCGTCGTCAATGGTGCCTCCCTCCAAATCTTATGTCCTTCCTGCCGGCCAGAAGAAGAACACCAAAAGAAGAAAATCGTCCAATACCTACGAGTCTCCCTCCAAATTGGCCAGCGATTTTTCAAAGTTGGAAGCATCCATGAACTATGCCCCTTCGATCCAGTTTGAAGACTCAAGGAGAAAGAGCGGGTCCAGTCCTACAAACGTAGAATTCGAAGATCACAATCAAGACAAAAACAAGATCAACGACGTTCCAACCGTGCCTTCTTCGTCGTCGACGGTGGCCCAAAACTCCCAAGGCGCATTTCTCTGTACTGAATGCGACAAACAGTTCAAGAGATCCGAACACTTGAAGAGACATGTCAGATCAGTCCATTCCAACATCAGACCATTTCTCTGCAAGTACTGCGACAAGAAGTTTTCCAGGTCCGACAACTTGGCCCAGCACCTGAAAACCCACTACCGCGTGGACTCCAGCGGCCAAACAACCATTCTCAACGCCTCCTCTTCCAATCGTGTGGGCTCCAGCGGCGGGAGAGGCAGAAAAGATTAGCGTATATTTTTCATTTCAGATTTTAGGTATTTTTTTATGTCACCGTCTTCAGACGTTCTCTCAATATATTTCAGTACTGCACAAATCGTAAATCGAAGCTCAAAGCGGTTGGACAGTTGGTGAGATGGCAGCTTACGTAAGCCGCGCTCTCGCCAATGAAACCTTTCAGATTGACAATTATGGAAACTGGCTAAACAGTAAGATCAAGATGCCATCCAACCCTTGGGCCAAGAGAGACGCCTGGAGATACGAGGGCCAATTCAGCCGCTTCAACAGATTCAAAAACGCCTTCCCTGGATTTGGGATTGCCGTCGGTGCTTTCACCGTGTACCTTGCGTACGAGAAATTTGTCTTGAAGGACGAACACCACGATGAACACCATTAGACCAAACCACCAAAACAAGATCAAAGATTACACCAAGAACTACAAGATCTGATGATTAATGATAGTCTGGTAATCATGTATTTAATAACCAATATACGATATTGCATAGACCCATAGACCAGTAGAACTAGGGGACAAAATGAGACTGAACGAGAGGAATGGGAGAAATGGGAGTTTTTTTATGCTAGAACATTTCAATTGAAGAACTGTTGTCTAATGTTATTAACTTGAAAATTTTTCTTTTCTGTTCTCGTGCTCCATTTCCCTCTGGCCTCTCTCATCTGTCTCCTGCTTTCTTTCTCACCTTCTGTCTCTGGCGGCCACACTATTTCGATACCTCTCGCTGAAATCGAGACAGTCAAGTCTGAAATAACTTTAGAAGATAGTAGCAAACTGAAATCATTAGACATTATACATACCTTTAGTCAGTTGCATTTGTTAAATGAATATGATGTACTGAATCTAGTTTAAGGAACCGTTGATTCAAAAGCAAATGTTAAGTTTCGACATTCTTTGTGAAACAATTGGAAGCATTATTTGAAACTGAGAGGATTATCCTTTTCATTTAGCAGAGCTATTTCTTGCTATTTCTTGCTATTTCTTCTACTTCAAGTCGTATTACTTTATTTTGTTATTTGCTACTCTATTCTATATACACTATTCTGTTTAATTGGTCTGTTTATTCTGCTTTTTCTTTTTCTTCATTGATTTCAAACGCAGACTCCCAAATCGATTTCTGCACCTTCAAGGTTTCGTCTTCGGTGTTGCCCACAGAAGCATTGTTTCTATCCTGGTTGGCTTGCGAGATCTTGGTCTTTTCACTGGCAATTTCGGCCCAGCTATTAACATGCTCTTGTTCTTGCAAGATACCCCATTCGATGTTGGTGGTTGGGTAAACAGCACCGTACATGCCCGACTCTTCTTTTGAAACACTGCTGTTCATTTCTTCCTGCATTCTCAACTTGTAGAACTCGAATCTGGCACTATCGTAAGCTTCGAAAAGAGTGTAGGATTTGCCAGACTTGGTCAATAACCACATGGTTCTCTGCACAACGGACTCACCGTCCAATGGCTTGTTGAATTGTAACATGGTGGACCAGTCACATCTGAGTATATCGTCACCTTTGGACTCCACCAAGTTCTTTGGTCTAGAAAATTCCCATGGATGCTGGTGGTAGAACACATCTCTTAATTGATCCTCCAAGAACTGCAACTTGGGCACTCTGCCAATGGAGTTATTCTGGTGTTTCTTATCGTTCGAAGAAGCTCTGGTCTTGTACGCGCCGGTGATGTTGTCTTGAGTACCTATGGACTGGGCAGGGTCTGGTTTTTGCAAGTTGTTCTCGATAACCTTTGGTTTCTTGGTCAAATCGGTGTGTGGGGGATAGGCACCGACGATGTCGTACCAGGTGGGTTTCTGTTTCAAAACACCCACCTTGAGGTAATGCGACGTTCTCTCTAACACGCTAGTAGCTTTTGTTTGGATCTTCATTAGAACGTGTAGTTGTGCCGTACCTTTGAGTCTTGTGCTAGTGAAAAGTTCACTCAAGTTTGGCCGAAAAATTTCGACTTGCTGACGTAACAAATTACGTACACACCATCAAGACTACCAAGACACTATACTGATTTAGTATATCATACGTAATGATCCGCCGGTTCAGTACTAGGGCACAGGCTGGACTAGAGAGGTCGGTGACTGGCTTGGCTGACGCACTAGAAGAGTCACAGGCTAGCCGGCCCCAAAGTTTATTGACTATAGTGAACCGTCTCATAGACCAGTACCAGTCGCAGTTGCAACTGCACTATAATATAAGAGATTCCAAGGATGAATTATGGAAACTTTTGAGTAAAGAAGGTGATGTTGGATTGCAGACCCTCGACAACAAGATTCTTGCTGAAAGAAAGCAACTTTTCGCTTCTTATCACGTAAATCGGCCTCCCACCACTACCAAATACAATGAATTCATCAGGCAATTGTATCCACTAAAGAAACACTCGAGTCCGGATTTGAATGTTGATATGACTCGTAAGGTGATAGATATGCCCCACAATCGCAAAAAATACGACCTCATCAACCATTCCAAGATATTCAAGGCATTCTACGACTTACCTTCGCCCCAGCCATGGCAGGTAGAATATCCCCACTTCGAGCATTTTTTGACCAAATTCTTGTACAAGGACGATTTCATACGACCGAACGATATTTCAAGGTCGTATCTCGATAATAAGCAGTCTAAACCGGGAATTCTCGGGTCGTTTAATGAAATGATAGCGAGAAGAACCGAGTATGTCAATATGGTGACCAAGTTATTTGATGATATGAGGAAGCAAAATATCCAGCTAACCGTATCAGAACAAAACTATTTGGTTTATATCAGTTTTTTCAAGGACAAAAAGTCCATAGTGGACAAAATCAAAAGTGCTTTACCAGACGACTCAAGCTTGACAGGTTATAGTCAGTTTCATTGGGATATATACCAGCAGATCAAGCGGTCGATGCTGGCTCAGCTGCTAGGGACTGTTTCGGTCGATAGTTATAATGTGCTACTTTTCCATGCAATACGGCACGAACAGCAGGATATTATTGGTGATATACTTGGCGATCTAGGGCTCCCATTAGAAGGCAATAGTAAAAACGTTCGGGCCAACTCTGCCACTTTTTCACTAGTACTTGAGTACATTTCAACCCAGTACCGTGGAAATGTTTCTGATGCTTTGAGTCGAATCATTGACTCAATACCCTTGCAAACGGTCGATATTACCCTTCTTAACAAGGTGATAAAGAGCTTGTGCTGTACTGGCCAGCAAAGACTTGGGGAGCAGCTTGTCACGAAGGTTTTTCAGCACCACCAGGCACAAGAAGAAGACTCTGAGTCCGTCGTATATAAGCTTCTTACGCCAGAAGACAAAAGACTACATGCCCAGCTCATCACAATATTGAACAATATCAAGAACATAACTGGATGTAAAGAGCATTACCGGTTGGTGCCCACAGAAGGAACGTTTCGGCCGTTTATTGAACAGATTTGTCAGAACGGTACCTATGAGCAAGTAGCCAATATACTTGAGTACATGGAAAAAGAGTTCAAGCTTCCTTTGACCACCAGAGTAGCTCAGATTGTTCTTGACCGGTTTATCAGCTACGAGCATGGAAATCAGTGGCTGTTGGACGAGTTGGTGGATCTTGTCAACCGAATTATCAGTATCCATGATTACTTGTACGATATCAACCACGACACTTTAATGTTCCCACATAACGACAAGAACATGTTTGACGTAGAGCTTTCGACCAAACTCCAGAACTTTATCAGTAATCACCTAAAACAGCCCAGTAAGATGAAGATTCCTGTTTCGAAAGGCTCGTTCATGAAGCTCTCAGACGATGTTGTGGATCGTATATATCGGGCATTTATATCGACATTGACACGAAAAACTAGGCTCGATGATAGTGATAACCTGAAAGAAATCCTTAAAGCTGTGAGAGCCCAGAAAGATCAGCTCCAAAAACAGCTTGAGTTTGTCAGAGGAGGCAAGCCAAGGTTGTACCACGGACATGCTAGCAAACAAGATATACACAATAATGATGAAATTACTTATATTAAAAAGGGTCATTTGGTGGATTTGATAAGCTTGGCTGGCTATTAGTCAAGCAGTACTATACAAGAAATCAAGTTTATTGAACAAAACGCAAGCAGTTTCTGGGTGTAGAAGTGACACTTTCGAAGCACAACAACACAGTATATAGCGCCACAATGATACCCATTAACACGGTAGGATCCAACCTGGCAAAACTAAGGCATGCTATGCCTATTCCAAAGGGAGCTCTCCATATAATACGCCAGAACTTGGGGATAATGAGCAAGTCGGGCGGATCGCGAGACACGTCAAGAAGCCCAAGAACACACATACTGACCAAAGATACGCCCAAGCCTCCAGTGAAGAAGAAAGAGAGCCCGTACACTTTGTCTGGATGTTCCAACTCCATCGATACCAAGTCACCACCAGCATCAGCAGCCAAAACCAACGCCGCAGCCAAGGGAAAATGGGCATAAATCCACAAGCACGCCGTGAGCCCGCTGTGTCTCAAAGCATGGGTGGCTTTTTTGCAAGTAGACCCGTAATTATAGAGCCAGAACAGCACGTATGCGATCCAGATCAAAAAAATTCCCCTGGCGTATTTGGACGAAAAGCCCGCTCCCAACGGATTGGTTGCAACCACCTTGTAGAGAAACTCACCAATGGCAATGGTGACAAAAACGGTGTACCGTTCAACTTCGTGCTCGATGTTGATGGCTGTGGAAACCGTCAAGCCGAACTTACGCTTGAACCATGGATGGAACGCCGTGAAGTAGCACACCTGCTCGAAAAATATAAACACAATGGCAAGAGCCACCTTGAATCTGTTGCGCACAAAGATCACAATCACCCAGAGGGCACAGTTGACCACAATAGTGGCGGCATAAAACCGCTGCTGGAACCGGTGTTCTGGAATAAAGAAGGTGTACACCATCAAACTGACCGCTAGTGACATGCGGCACAAGATATACGGCACTATAGTCAACACTGCGCCGGATCTGTTCTGCCACACCCGGTCGTGACTGTTAATGTACAATGTCAAGAGACAAAGAATCCAAAAAATGTATACCTTTTGCGACAAGTCTTCGTTATAGTAGTAGTTGGTGAAGTCCTTGATATCGGACCACACCTGCCATGTCGGAGCAAAGAGAAGTATGTACTTGAGCAACGCCAACCCGGTGGGATCCTCGCAGGCTTCACCGGCCAAGTTGGAGATTATTCCAACGTACATAAGATCAAGAAACATTTCGGTTTTTGAGGATGTCCGCTCACCTTTAGTCCGGTAAAGCACCCCGTCTTTAAAGTAATTCAACGCATGGGGCCTGATGAACCAAACGGCATCCTTAGGTTTCTTGATATACTGGAAATTGATGTCTCCGTACTTTCTCACAAACTCGTCTTCGGCTTCAGAGTCGGTCACTTCCTCTGGCTCAACATCGGAGTAGACTACCGGTTCATTAACACTTTCTACCGCCATTTTATAGAATAATTAATAGATATAAGGCTTTTTGAAATTCAGGGTTCAGGGTCGCTTAAACGCGCACGGCTAAAAACTTCATAACCCCACTATAATTGAAAAGTAAAGACGGAGTTAACGGTGTTAGCTATGCCAATAGAAGTGGCTAGTATACATTGTACCTACATACTGATAACTAGTTAAGGTGATTTCCTCTGATATTTGTATTAAATTTCCATTTAATGTACATATTTAAGTTTATAGTTGATGTGAAAATTAAGGTTTTGCTTAACGGAGGCCGCATTATTTTGCCCCACGTTATCATTCTGATTACTGAGTAAACTCCAAGAAGGAGGATTTTTGAACTTGTTAATGCGAAATGTTACGATTATAGTCTTCTTTAGTGAGTCTACGGCGAGAAACCAAGGAGTTGCTTCCTTAGAGTATTGTAGTCTGTTTCAAGACTTCGACGTAATATCATTTTTTTACATTTTTTTGGCCAATACAAGCAAACTCTACCACTCTCCAACATCTTCAACGCTCCATCCCGCACGTAGCACCATTTGAGGTACTATCTAATGGTCACCTCTATCTACATATATCATTAAAGATTTCGCTTGAAAGCTGCGTCTAGTCATTGCTGCTATCTTCATTCTGTTTCGTGCTACCAGCTTCGCGGGGTTGCCTCGTGCACATGTCCGAATCCGTTAGACTGCGAAATGACTGGTTTTTCCGGCTTTGGCTGCGTTTTCTCGTATAAGAATGGTGGGAAGTATATGTATACTATCTATTAACCATACGAAAGATACCAGAGCATTGAGAACGCATTTGACCCCATTATGCAAAAATATGTAATCTTCAGACTTTTCGCAACCCCTAATATCGCCTCAACTTTTCACAGTGCAACGGAAGAGTTTGGCTAACGATGGAATATCCCTAATTGTCCTGGGCGAGCATAGACCGCGATTCAATTCTCCTTTAATTGATTAAGCATGAGGCTTCTACAAATAACATTTCGTGGTGTGTGACACCTACAATTCGCTCGTTATTATTTACCATGGTTTGTAGTCCTGGTACCAGGACTGCATGAGACCTATAAAATATATCTCGCTAACAAATGGCACAATTCCGTGATCTATCACCTACAGAATAGCCTCTATTAGCAAGGTTGCATAAAACCGCCCCAGATTTGCCTCGTTGATAAGACGACCCATTGAAAAGCTCCCGCTGTAGCTACCCTCGAGTCTCTGGCGTGTATAAATAGTCGCACAATCCTCTCTCCTAGTTAAATCCCGCAAGTAACTTCTGTATCACTATCGATATACATTCTACAAAACCTAACACGATTTTGACAGATTAGCAATTGTTAATTATCAATTTTATTGTAAAATAATGATGATCATTACGACTTTATTACGTGCTTTTATGCTGTTATTTGCAGAGCTGAAGTCAAAGCCTGTACTTTTCGACACCACAGACTGGAGTAAACTAGGTTATCCAATATTAGATAAAAAGGTAGATTACCCATACACGCCTGAACCATTCAAGGGCACTAACCTAATCCTCTATGAATCTGGTCCCGCCGGCATTAATGAGGGTGACGTGCTTATGCTTCAACAAAACGGAGCTCAATGTAAGATTGATAAAGAGTGGTTTCTGTGTGGAGCAGTCGGACCAGATGGTAGGTATCTCAAGATTTCTAAAGAATTCGCCGATTGGAGTGGCTTGAACGGCGAACAGTATACAAACTGTAACAGTTTTCAGGAAGTTGAAGACATAATCGCAGAAGCTGAGAAAGAAGAAGGCCAGATATTAGCAAGTGAAGAAGACATAATTTCACATTATCTAAGTTTATTGAAAAGCACACAAAAGACATTGGATGAAGACAAGACACAAGTGTTGCCAATTGACACCACATAAACGCTACAAAGTTACCTGTACTAATTATAATAGGTTGGGCCACTCGTTGTGGACCAGGTGTTCCGATTGTGGTTGTCCTAGTGGTAATTGCCAAACTCCAGGTGGTTATGCGTGTAATGGCGTGTGTCAATATGTATCACACAAAATTGAAAGGTACCAGAGGTACTGGGAATGCTTGAGACCCTATTTGAGCTAATTTTGATAAAATTTCACAATTACAATCGATAAGACTGATTGAAGTTAATCAAATAATGGTGTTTCATTTAGACCTGAGCAATTTACCGAAGAAATTCGGCCTATCAATAAGAACTGCGGCGACAGATGAAACACACGGGGTTTAACTCCAATCATTAGGACGTATTACAACTATTAAGACTTATCGAACGCCACTTCTGACCTCACAGTCGATAAGAAACCTACTTGGAACCTTCCACACTTGTTACCCGTAGTCGGTTCCTAAGCGAATATGAATAGCTCTTCAAATTCTCTTCTAGCTAGATTTTTCTTTAAGCAGTTTTAGCTTACCAATCTGTTTTAAATAAAGAGTTTAAAACCTAACAATGCCTTCATTTCTCTTCTAGCTAGCTTAACCAATTTAACTAAAGAGCATAAAATTTAGCATGGAGGTCGTAACCATCAACAATATCACCAAGGTTTCTTACAGAACTTGGCTGCGTATGCGTATACCGTATCCAGTTTTTACTAGTTACTTGACAGTATACCCAGTCCTTTACTCACACAATTTAGTAAACTTATCGTTGGAACGTATCGTTAGTTTGACAACGTAACGCTACTTACCTTGGATCAAAGACTTGAAAAAAGTCATTTTCGTCCAACCTTTTCTGCCGAGATGCCGTCTGTCTACACGATTCTGCTGCGATCTATGAAGAAGTTAGACAGTTATGATAAAACTTATCTTCTAGTTAGAACACACTTCGTAACTTAACTAACAACTTAGTAACTCGCTATACCATCATTGACATTATACTATTAAATATATTAATTGTGATTTTGATGCTAACTAATTATTGAACATACTAATTCAGAACTGTTAGGTTTTATACTCTTTATTTAGAACAAATTGGTTAGCTAATCCGCTTGAAGAGAAATCTAGCTAGAAGAGAAATGTAGGCATATTTATAGGTTTCGTTTCAGTGATTGCAATAAGTCTTGTTAATGGTTTCAGGATTGTAACAAGCTTATTGGTTGAAACAAATATGAGACAAATCTTTGACAAATCTTTGACAAGGGTCATTGATTACAGAAAAGGGTTATTGATAGTAGTATGGCTAATTAGAATAGGGTCTCAAGCATTCCCAGTACCTCTGGTCCCTTTCAAGAACATATTATTTCAATATAGTATGTTCAAGGATTAGTAGTGCTGATGCCTACAATTATAGCAGTAAAGACAATATTTACTGTTTATTAGCTGAATGTTGTCAGAGTTAGTAATCTAGCAATATCAGTTAATATACCAATTAGTCAAGTTACATTAATTGATAGCTATTTAATACCTTATCTCAGCCCCATTTGTTCTATTTTTTGCAGAGCGGCGCAAGCAACGAAATTCATTGCTGTCGAGCTCCGACTTCCGAGGGTCCAAAACCTTCGCTGACTTAATCAGTTCCACCACCACCTACACCACCACACACCACCACGCACCAACTATATACCACCTACGTACAAGTACCTGAAAAAACTCCTGTATCAGAACGACAACTTTGTATCAAGACTACTCTGCCTTACTCCTCTCAATTGCCGTGTTCCCAGCCATTCGTGTTCTACTCTATATTTAACTCTCACGTGATAATCCAGGCACAGCTACCTGGTGCGACCGAAAATCAACTGTTGTGACATTCCTTTAACAACCAGAGGCCGTCTGTGTATCAAGATGTCTGCTAATCCTCCCTCAGGCACCAACGTAAGTACCATAGACTCAATTGATATAACTCTGCTTCCCATTTTATCAATTCCTTTTTTTACCATTTCCTTACTAACACACAGCCTAATGAGGTTTTACAGCCACCAGAGCAAGTAAAGGCCGAAGACCCCGACCAAATTGGTGAAAAACTCGAAGTTAAAAGTGAAGAACCCGAACAGGTCGAAACCACTATCGATCTCACTCCGTCGGAAGATCTTGGTGAAGAAGATTATTCGGTGAAACCTCCCCCCAGAGAGCCACTTGACCCCACCTACAGAGGATGGAAAGAAGTGGGTGGATGGAGCAAAGAAGATGCATTGACACTTGACGATGAAATCACCGACTTGTTGTCCAAAGCCACTATTCTTGACAAGTATCTTCCTTCTGTTGCTTACGGTGATTGGTACCACAATGCCGGGTACTTGATTGTTGCCGGATTGCTCTCATGGCTCATTGGATGGTTCAGATTTTCCATGGCTCCGTTATTTTTTGTGATGTTGACATTCACGCAGATCTACCGTACTTCCATGAGAAAGTACCGTACTAATATCAGAGAACAAGCCCAAAGAGAGTTTTCCATCAAGTCTATTGAAAACGACTACGAAACTATCGATTGGCTCAACAACTTTTTGGAAAAGTTCTGGCACTTCTTGGAACCTTCCATTTCTCAAATCGTATGTGAACAAGCCAATCCCATTTTGGCTGCTTCCCCTGCTCCTGCCTTTGTAAAGGCCTTGTGGATAGATACCTTTACTGCAGGTACAAAACCTCCTAGAATCGACACTGTAAAGACTCTTCACGGAACTAATGACGATATTGTTGTTATGGACTGGGGATTCTCCTTTACCCCCAACTCTTTAGCTGATTCCAATACCAAACAGATGAAAAATAGAGTCAACCAAAAAGCAGTGGTTAAGGCCCAGTTGTTTGGTTTCACGATCCCTGTGGCTGTCTCTGATGTTTCTGTATCTGGTTTGGCAAGAATAAGATTGAGAATGATGTCGTCTTTTCCTCATATTGAAACCGTCAACGTCTCGTTATTGGAAGCTCCATACATTGATTTCAACACCAAATTCTTGGGCGACTCCATTTTCCACTGGGAAGTGTTAAACTTCCCCGGATTATATCCTTTGATCAACGAAATGATCAAAAAGTATGTCGGTGCTATTGTTTTCGCCCCATTGTCTTTCCAATTGAATGTCCAGCAATTGATGGCTGGTAACGCCTTGGACTCTTCCATCGGTGTCTTGGGAATTACTATCAAGTCTGCTAGTAGATTAAAGGGCTTCAAGGCTATTGGTAACACTCTTGATCCATACATCACTATGGGTTTCAACACAGAGGTCTTGGCCAAGAGTACCATCAAGTACGATACCGACCATGCACAGTGGAACGAGTTCTACTATATTCCTGTCAAATCTTTATCTGACCCACTTAATATCAGTGTTATTGACTATAATGAGTTCAGAAAGGATAAGGTTGTTGGTTCTGTACAATTCGACTTGGAGTGTTTGTTGGAAAACAACAAGCAAGATCACTTGAGTGCTCCGTTTATCAGAAACAACAAGCCAGTGGGTCAATTGGAATTCGGATTACAGTTCATGCCTACTATCGAAGCCACCAGACAAGTCGACGGTGCCGTTATCCCACCACCAGACTTGAATACTGGTATCACCAGAATTGAAGTGGTTGAAGCCAGACACTTGCCTTCCAACAACGACAAAGGTGCTTCCACCTATGCCGAAGTTTTCTTTGGTAATGAAAAGGTCGTCACCACTGGTGTTCAAAAGAATACCAACAACCCTGGTTGGGGTGCCTCTTATGAAAAGATTGTAGAGAACAGAGCCAAGTCGAAGGTCAAGATTATGGTCAGAGACAAATCTTCCAAGATTATTGGTAAGCTTAATCTCAGACTCAATGAGCTTATTGACGCCACTCAGGTCGACCAGACTTGGTTCCCATTAGCAAAGGGTGGTGAAGTCAGAGTTAAAGCTACCTGGAAGCCAGTGGCATTGATCGACGCCAGTGGTTCTGGTGGCTACACTCCTCCTATTGGTGTTGTAAGATTGAGTATTGACAAGGCAGAAGACTTGCGTAACTTGGAACACATCGGTAAGGTTGATCCCTATGCCAGAGTACTTGTCAACGGATCGCAAAGATCCAGAACCGCGACGGCCGACTCGACATTGAATCCTACTTGGAACGAAATCCACTACTTCACTGTATCTTCACCTAATCAGAAATTGACTATTGATGTTATGGACGTTGAAAGCCACTCGCCTGATCGTACTTTGGGTGCGTTTGACGTCAAATTGAACCAGTTTATCAGTAAGAACGAAACCGGCCAGTACATTGAATATGTAGACAACGAAAAGAGAGAGTCTAAGTTGATTCATAAAAAGGGTCCAAAAGGTACTGTTACCTACTCGATCTCTTTCTATCCTACATTGCCTGTGAAGACCTTACAAGATATCAAGGAAGAGGAAGAAGCTAAGGAAGAGGCCGAGAAAGAAAGAAAGAAGAAGGAGAAGGAAGACAAGAACAAGCAGCACAAGGCCGACAGTGCTCCTGCCGGAATGGAAGAGGAAGCGACCGCCGAGGATGATCAGACCAAGGAAGAACTCGAAGAATTGGACGACAAAGAATCGGACTCCAAATTGAACTTGCCTTTGGAAGAGTTGATGGAGTACAAGAGTGGTGTGTTTATCTTTGAAGTCATTGAAGGTGATACCCTTAAGGAAAACGTATATCTTCAAATCTTCTTTGACAACCACGGTCTTCATGACTACGTCTCTCACAAGTTGAAGAGAGGTAACAATAAGGTGGCCACCACTGGTGATGTGATTATCAGAGAGTTGGACTGGTCTAAAGCCCACTTTAGATTGGTCAAGGATAAGGAAGCCAATAGACTCGACAAGGCTCTTGCTGAAGTCACCATGACTACGCAGCAATTGGTTCAAAACGGGTTCCATGAGCCAACCACTGTGGAATTGTCAGGCTCCGGAGGCTCTGCCAGCTTCAAGATCCAATGTTCTTGGGTTCCTATCATCTATCAATCGGAGATTCCACCCCAGGACTCGATCAACAATTCCGGTGTGGCCACTGTTGAAATTCTCCGTGCCGAAAACTTGATTTCGGCCGACAGAAACGGTAAGTCCGATCCATACATCGAGGTCTTTTTGAACACCGAAAAGGACTCGTTCCATAAAACCAAGAAAGTCAAGAGAACGCTTGATCCTACGTACAACGAGACTGCCACTGTCGAAGTGGCCAACAAGTACGATTCCTATATCAGAGTAGAAGTCTACGATTGGGATATCGGTCCTGAAAAGGACGATTTCCTTGGCCTTGGTAAAATCAAATTGGCTGACGTTCCTACCGATGGCACTGCCGTTGAGCTTGAAACCGAGATTGTGCCTGAAGACGAATCGTTTGGCGGAAAAGCATTCTTCAAAGTCAGTTTCAAGCCTGAATTTGTCTTGAATATAAGGCCTGTTTCTTCGGCTCATCTCGGTACCGCCATTGGCTCGGTTGGCCACGTTGGTGCTGGCGCAGGTAAGGGTGTTATCAAGGGAGTTGGAACTGTTGGAAAGGGTCTTGGAGGAGCTTTCAAGAAGGGACTTCACCTTGGAAAAAAGGAGTCCGATGAGTAGTTATGTTTTAATACAGTATTAAAAGAGAGATTGTAAAAATAGTATTGTAGAGTATACTCTATAGTAGACTTAGTAGACTATAGAGTATCAGTATATTAGTGCCACTAGAGTATTGAGTATTGCTATAAATATTGTATAATTTTGTAGTCCATTGTAGAGTGGAGAGTATTTATAGAGTATCGTGGAGTTTGGTAGTCTATTTCGGAGTACGTACACATTGTAGATTATGGTAAAGAAGATTATAGTGTGGGATGAATGTTTTTTATTATTCACGTGACACCATCGGGTCACGTGCTTTGCGAATACTTTTTCTCGATGAGATATCAAATTTTAGACTTTTCAATCATCTGTCAAGCAACAAACATGGATATTTCGAAGCCGGTAGGATCCGAAATCACTAGCGTGGATTTTGAGGTCTTGTCCGACAGCGAGATTAGGAAGTTGTCGGCCAAGCAGATTTCAAATCCCATCGTTTTTGACAATTTGGGCCACCCCATTGCCGGCGGTTTATACGATTTATCGCTCGGAGCATTCCTCAAGAATGTCTGTACCACCTGTGGTTTGGAAGAAAAGTTTTGTCCAGGCCACTTGGGACATATTGAGTTACCAGTCCCAGTCTACAACCCGTTATTTTTCAACCAACTTTACATCTTTTTAAGAGCCTCGTGTCTCTACTGTCATCACTTTAAATTAAGCTCTCTCGAGAGTCATCTTTACGAGTGCAAATTGCAACTTATCCAGTACGGATTGTTGTTGGAATGTGTTGAGCTTGAGAACATGATTCCTACCAACACCAGTGACCAAGACGACGAAGAAGATTACTCATCCAGCATGGACTCCAAGTCCAAGCAGCAATTACGTGAGCGCAGAGAATTGTTTGTGCAAACCAGTATTGCCAAGGCCATCAGTGAAGGCAGAGCCAGTGAGCACGGTACTGTGACTTCCAGTATAAGTGAAGAAAGAAAAGAGACCATCCACAAGTACTACAAGAGATTACTCAGTAGGCCCAAGTGTGACAACTGTGGCATGTACTCGCCAGGCTACAGAAAGGATGGATTCGTCAAGATCTTTGAAAACTCGTTAACTGACAAGCAGATCAGTAATAATAGAGTCAAGGGGATTCAAAGACCCGACATGATGAAGGCCGCAGCCTCCAGCAAGTCCGACGACACCACGTCGATGCCTAACATAAAGCACAAGGGAGGCAGCAAGTACGTTTTGTCGACAGAAGTCAGAAACGTGTTGAGAGCTGTGTTCAAGAACGAACAGGCCATTCTCCAGAAAGTGTTCCATTCCAGACCAATGAACACCAAGGAGATTTCGGGCGATATCTTTTTCAAGCAGAACTTATTGGTGCCACCAACCAGATTTAGATTGCCATCGAAGTTGGGAGACGAGATCCATGAAAACTCCCAGAACGAGTTGTTGTCCAACATCCTCAAAACGTCGCTTTTGATCAGAGACCTCAACGACCAGATCTCCAATATGCAAAAGGGCAAGTTGTCGGTAGACGACCGTAAGATCATATTTAACAGGTTGATGAACTCGTTTGTGACGATCCAGAACGACGTCAATGCGTTCATCGACTCCACGAAAAACCAGAATGCCCAGGCCGGAAAGTTGCCTACGCCGGGTATCAAGCAGGTATTGGAGAAGAAAGAAGGTTTGTTCAGAAAGCATATGATGGGTAAGAGAGTCAACTACGCAGCCAGATCGGTTATCTCTCCAGACCCTAACTTGGAAACCAACGAGATCGGTATTCCTCCGGTGTTTGCCAAGAAGTTGACGTATCCCGAGCCTGTGACTGCCTACAACGTGAGTGAATTGAGAAAAGCGGTGATCAACGGTGCCACCAAGTGGCCTGGAGCTATCTCGATCCAGAACGAAGACGGTTCTTTGGTGTCGTTAGAAGGTATGACCTTGGAACAGAGAAAGACCTTGGCCAACCAATTGATGACTCCAGGAAGCGACGGCACCAACTTGGGCTTGACTTCGGGCGTAGGCAAGAAAGTGTACCGTCATATCAAGAACAATGATGTGGTAATTATGAACCGTCAGCCTACATTGCACAAGGCCTCTATGATGGGACATAAAGTCAGGGTCTTACCCGGAGAAAAGACATTGAGATTGCACTATGCCAACACCAATGCTTATAATGCGGATTTCGACGGTGACGAGATGAACATGCACTTCCCCCAGAACGAAAACGCCAAGTCCGAAGCTCTCAACTTGGCCAACACAGACTCACAGTACCTTACGCCTACTTCCGGTGCTCCCTTGAGAGGGTTGATCCAAGATCATATATCGGCCGGTGTTTGGTTGACCAGCAAGGATACCTTCTTTACTAGAGAAACTTACCAGCAGTTGATCTACGGGTGCTTGAGACCTGAAGACGGTCACACTACTAACCACAGAATTGTCACTGTGCCTCCTACTGTGTTCAAGCCCGAACCTTTGTGGACCGGTAAGCAGGTGATCACCACTATTTTAAAGAACATTACTCCATCAGATGTGCCTGGTATTAACCTTATCTCCAAGAACAAGATCAAGAACGAGTACTGGGGCGCTTCTTCTGAAGAAAACGAGGTGTTGTTCCGTAACGGTGAGTTCTTGTGCGGTATATTGGATAAGTCTCAATACGGGTCGTCTCAGTTCGGTATTGTCCACTCTTTGCATGAAGTCTATGGTCCGTCTTCAGCTTCCAAGTGTCTCAGTGTTTTGGGTAGACTCTTTACCAACTACACCACCATGTGTGCCCTTACTTGTGGTATGGACGACTTGAGACTTACAGACGAAGGTAACCAGTGGAGAAACGAGATCTTGAAGGAGTCCATTGATATTGGCAAGGCCGCAGCCAAGGAAGTCACCAACTTGGCTGCTTCTCCTAATGCCAACGACAAAGAGCTTTTGAAGAGATTGGAGGAGATCTTGAGAGACGACAACAAGTTGGGTATTCTCGATGCCGTGACCCAGTCGAAGGTCAACACCATCACCTCCAAGGTTGTTTCCAAGTGTGTTCCTGGTGGAACCATGAAGAAGTTCCCATACAACGCCATGCAGTCGATGGCGTTGTCCGGAGCCAAAGGGTCCAACGTCAATGTTTCTCAGATCATGTGTTTGTTGGGACAACAGGCTTTGGAAGGTAGAAGAGTGCCGGTCATGGTGTCCGGTAAAACGCTTCCTTCATTCAAGCCATTTGAAACTGATGCCAGAGCAGGTGGGTACATTAAGGGCCGTTTCTACTCCGGTATCAGGCCTCAAGAGTACTACTTCCACTGTATGGCCGGTAGAGAAGGGTTGATTGATACTGCCGTCAAGACCTCGAGATCGGGTTACTTGCAAAGATGTTTGACCAAGCAGTTGGAGGGTGTTCATGTTGGCTACGACAACTCGGTCAGAGATGCCGACGGCACCTTGATCCAGTTCCTTTACGGAGGTGACAGTATCGACACCACCAAGCAATCGCACATGAACGAGTTCAAGTTCTGTATGGAAAACTACGACGCTTTGTTGACCAAATACAACCCTGGTGAGTTGACGGAGCACTTGGATATCGACACCGCCATTTCGTACGGCAAGAAGGTCAAGAAGAACATGAAGAAACAGGCCGACGTGCCCCACTACGAGCAAAACATCAAGTACGACCCGGTGTTATCGGTCTACAACCCGGCCAAGTACCTTGGATCGGTGAGTGAAAAGTTCCAGGAGAAACTCGATGCTTTTATCAGCGGAAACCCCCAACTTTTCGCCTCTACTAAGGAAGAAGCCCGTTCTTCTGGTAAGTTGACTGAAAAGAAGTTCAGAGCTTTGATGCAGTTGAAGTACATGAGATCGTTGGTGAATCCCGGTGAATCGGTGGGTATCATTGCATCTCAGTCTATTGGTGAGCCATCGACGCAAATGACCTTGAACACCTTCCATTTCGCTGGTCACGGTGCTGCCAACGTCACTCTTGGTATTCCAAGAATGAGAGAAATTATTATGACTGCTTCGAGTCAAATCAAAACCCCACAAATGACCTTGCCTATATTGGACGATGTCAGCGACGAGATGGCTGATTCGTTCTGTAAGTCTGTGGCCAAGGTGGTGCTCAGTGAGTTCATTGACAAGGTGACTGTGACCGAAACCACCTCCTCGTCCGAAGACGGTCTCAACTCCAGAGGCTACAACATCAACTTGAAGTTCTACACCAAGCAAGAATACGAGAAAGAGTACGATATTTCCAAGGAATACCTTGAGAACGTGGTCACGTCCAAGTTCTTGCTGGCTTTGGAAACCCAAATCTCCAAAGAGGTCAAGAAACAACAAGCATCCAAGCCCGATTCTAAGATCGGAAAGTCGGCTGGAAAGACCGATTTGGAGGTCATTTCCAACAAAGTCACCAAGGAAGACGACGATATCGAAGACGACGTCACCTCCAAGAAACAAGCTGTTTCATACGATGGCCCTGATGACGAAGAGATTGAAAGCATGAGAAAGGCCGAAGAAACCAGTGACGAAGAGATGGCCGACTCTGACTCTGACAATAACAGCGAATCTGAAGACGAAAGCGACGACGAATCCGCTCCTCAGCCTGCTGCCACCCTCTCGAGATTGGCCAAGGACCGTCAAGCCGAAGTCATTTCGGCCCACAACCTCGTCACCAAGTTCAACTTCGACGACGAAAACGGTGAATGGTGCGAGTTCAACTTGGAACTCAACGGTAACGAAACCCAGAAGTTGTTGATGGTCAACATCATTGAAGAGCTTTGTCGTAAGGTGGTGGTGCGTGAAGTGCCACAAATCGGGCGTTGTTTGCATCCCGAACCCGGTGCCGACGGCAAGAGAATCTTGACTGCTGAAGGTGTCAACTTCAAGGCCATGTGGGACCAAGACGACTTCATCGACGTCAACAGCATAACGTCCAACGACGTCACCTCGGTGTTGAAGACATACGGTGTGGAGGCTGCCAGAAACACCATTGTCAACGAAATCTACAGAGTGTTCGATACCTACGGTATAAGTGTGTCGAGCCGTCACTTGGACTTGTTGGCCGACATGATGACCCGTGAAGGTACTTACTTGGCTTTCAACAGACAGGGTATCGACTCGTCTACATCGGCATTCATGAAGATGTCGTACGAAACAACCTCGCAATTCTTGACCAAGGCTGTTTTGGACGGTGACAGAGAAGAGTTGGAGTCGCCCTCGGCCAGAATCGTGTTGGGTAAATTGTCAAATGTTGGTACTGGGTCATTTGACTTGTTTACCAAAATGCCCAAAGTGTAGAAAAGGAAATAGAAAAATACCAAAGTGTAACTAAATAGAAAACATGTTTAATAGTAACTATATGTTGTAGGCCGCGATCAAAAAGGTCAAGGCAAATGAGAGTTTGAAACTAGGTTTGTGCAACACGAGACTCTTCAAGTCCACTTTCTGTTTACCGAACGACACGATCGAGGTCCATGGAATGGATATTATACCACGGGTTTCGAGAAACTGGACTAGGAAGTAGCCCGAGAGCGACACGATGGCAAGGACAGACGACAACTTGCCGGCCAAGATGCCGAGAAAGAGCCCCGTGATGGACCCGATGGTGAGCTCTTCGTAGTTGAGAGACCCGCCGAACCGGGATTTCACCGGCGCCTTTGGCTTCCACGCAACATTCAGGGCAATGTCCTGTGTAGGAAGGTGCGCAGCATCATTGCCAATTGGCCTCACGCTCTTGTAGATACCAGCACCAAGCAAAGTGGATCCCAAGAGCAACTTCAACGATTGATTGACTGGGCGCACAGGCTTGGCCATGCCGTGCAATTGAGCTCCCCATTGGTTTCTGGCAATTGTCATGTATCTGGTTGGGGTCATTGCGCGAGTTGCTGACCGCAACGACATGGCACTGGAGGCAAGGCTCCATGGCTGTTTGGCTGCTGCTTGCTTGAGGGGAGTAGAGAACAACATGATGTGGGTTTAGGTGATGAATTGAGCGATCCAGTGGTATCAATCTCTCGAATTTATATTTATACGACGGATCTAGCAACTATATATACAAGTCATTCCCAACAAGCTGTCTATAGTGGGATCGCGGTGGTTTTGTGGCAGTCGTGCATACTCGGGCACCATCAAACAAAAGCACCAGGTTATCCGCGACGTGCCCAGCGAGGAGAACGACGCACCAGAAACGGGGTCAGAGAAACGAGCCCAGGAGAAAAAAGGTCAGAGAGGAAAAAGGGTCAGAGAGAAAAAAGAGGCCACGGAAACGAGGCGCGCACGCCTCGACGGTCCCCGCTGCCCTTCCCCTTGTGGCGCCCCGGCGATCACGATCACATGACGGGAGAACTGAAAAGAAAAAAAGAAACGGCTCGGAAACCGCTCGGATTCCACTACCTCAGTCGGCCTTGCCGTGTGCACTCCTGGATGGTTTCAGTTCTAGCCTCGCTTTGTTCGTTTATGCACACTACCTGCAAGCCATCTAACTTTTGCAAACTTTCCTTCCAGTACTGTACTGGGCGGCACAGATTTGTATATAGAGGGGGTTGCATCCCTGGAATTTCTCTTCTTCCGTACCTGACCAACTTGTCATTATTTTTCTTTTTGGTGGTTTCACTATAACTCATCTCACCCTCATTAAGCTGCAAATACCAAAGAGTTCATCCTTTGGGAGTAGCACATACTAAGAAGGGCTCAACTACATATCGAAGAACTTTCCTAAGTACCTTTTGTTTCTTTCAAAATGATGTTCGAAAATACCACTTATAACAACGCCTTTACTGGCGGCTTTCCTTCATTCAAACAACACCAGGCGTTCACTCCAGATTCTCAAGCGCCCCAAGAAATCGCACCGTCGCTCTGGCTAGGCTCATACGAGTGCTTACAGGACCAGTTTCTTGTCAACACCAATGTCAAGATTATCATCAACTGTGGCAATACTGGTGCATTCCTCGAGAAAATCAACGGCGCCTCTGTATCGTCCGACGTGATAATTCTTAGTCTTGACCCTTCTTTTTCATTAAATAACGCGTCAAACAGCCAAATATTTAAAGACTTTATTGCGACCCACAACAAAATCTTGCAAAATTACATAAACCACTTTTACATCTATAATCCCAATGCCAAGAACTTGGTCCATGAACTTCCTTCCACAAAACTTGACTTCTCGTCCCCCATTCTTACAGGCAACTTGAAGGCGCAGTTCTTCAATTTGCTAAGACTAATTCTGTTGTGCAAATCCATTAACAACTCCATCCAAGTTCTAGTTGTATCGGAAAAAGCATCCTCTTTGGCTACTGGTCTTGCTATTGCCTACTTGATGGACACCTATAACTACAACGTCCAGGCGTCCCTTCAAACCATCCAGGCGCGTGCCCCTTACCACGCGGCCGAACTCAATCACAATTTCTACGACGATCTCCTTATCATTGAGAACCTCAAGAAATTCGCGCAAGAAAACAACACGCTTAAGCAGAAAAACCCAGGCGTTTTGATGGCAAACTGTAGACTTAAGCGCAGAGGAAGAGACGACGAGGAGGATACTGAGATGGAGAACATGATTATGGCAACTCCTACTCATAGAAAAAGACGCTACTTTAGATAGTTGGTAGGTTGTCCGGCAGGCCAGACTAGGTACCACACTAAAATCTCCTAAAAGCTATATTTTATTTTTCACTACTTGTATTACCCAATAAATGTATTATTATCCAAACTATTTACATGTTTACTCTGGCACAGAAAGTCCCACTTTGTTAGCAGTCTTGCGCACATTTTCGCTTTGATCCATGCTCAAACCCGGATTATATCTTTCAACCAATTCTGTATAGATTCTTTGACTGTTCAAGAAGGTTACGACATTCTGTAAATAGTTCAAGTCACGAGGGGTATCTTTCGTACCTGCTATAACATTATCATATATATGGGTATCGGTAAGTTTGTCGGACTCTACGGTCTTGCCGTCGCGTAAATCCTTGAGTTGTTGTTCAACTTGACGGAAATCCTTACCTTCTTTGATCAAGGTCAATTTCTGGTACTGTAACCTGGCTTGCTGTTTTTCAATGTCTTTCACGGCATGTAATTTGGCGCTCTTGTTTTGTATAGCCACAAGCTCTTTGGTCAAGTTGGCATGGAGCTGTTTCAACGTAGGAAACGTCTTTTTGGCAATAGTAGACATGGCGATGATAGTCCCTAATGTCCTAGCCTCGGGGGATTCATCACAGAGAGGAGGGTCTGACACGTGTCGACTCACGTGTCTAGAGACACAGGTTTTTTTCTGCGTCGTCCTGTATGCGCGCCCGGGTAACATGGATATGACGCCCAATAGGAGAGTCTCGGAAACGAGTCCGGTTCCGTCACGGACAGGGCGTCGGAGAGGTTGCAATCTCGCGATGATCTGTCGGACTTTTCACGGGTTGCTTCGGAAGATGCGAACTCCAGAGCGAAGAGCTAGCAGAGGGACTTGGTTCCAAACAGCGCAAAATTTCCCGGTAAAACAACAATGCTACAGTAGGAGTACTAGCATGTTACCATCCTAGCGAGCTATCACCTCTCTTCCATCAATCCTCCTCTCTCTACAGTTCAAATTCCCTCTACACTGTATTCGGGCTTGCAAAATTTTTACGCACATCAGGCGTGCGCGCACCGACAATTCAAAATGGGGGCTACTTGTTAAGAAAAAGATGTTGAATTCTTTACAACTTGAATCGATTCACCACAGTACCAGAATGTTGAGATCTATCGTTGCCAAAAAGGTATGTTTAGTTGATCCTATACAATTCGAATTGAGTTACTAACAATGTCTTAGAGCGCTGTTCGTTCATTAGCCACTTTCGCTTCTCCAGAAGCCGTTTTACCAAAGAAGTACGGAGGTAAGTACACTGTCACCTTAATTCCAGGTGACGGTATCGGTCAAGAAATCACCGATTCCGTTAGAACCATCTTCAGAGATCAAAACGTTCCTATTGAATGGGAAGTCGTTGACGTTTCCGGTTTGGAAAACTCCGGTAAGAACGGTGTTGCTGAAGCCGTGGATTCCTTGAAGAGAAACAAGGTCGGTTTGAAGGGTATCTTGTACACCCCTACTGGAGCCTCCGGTAAGTCTTTGAACGTTGCATTAAGAAAAGAATTAGACATCTATGCCTCTTTGGTATTGATCAAAAACATCCCAGGTGTCAAGTCCAGATTAGACGGTATTGACTTTGCCCTTGTTAGAGAAAACACCGAGGGTGAATACTCCGGTTTGGAACACCAATCTTACCCAGGTGTCGTTGAATCGTTAAAGATCATGACCAGATTCAAGTCCGAAAGAATTGCCAAGTTCGCTTTCGATTTTGCCAAAAAGAACAACAGAAAGTTGGTCACCGCCATCCACAAAGCCAACATTATGAAATTGGGTGATGGTTTGTTCAGAACCACCGTCAAGGACGTTGCCCAAGACTACCCAGGTATCCAAGTCAACGACTTGATTGTCGACAACGCCTCCATGCAAGCTGTTGCCAAGCCACACCAATTCGACGTTCTCGTCACCCCTAACTTGTACGGTTCCATTCTTTCCAACATCGGTGCTGCTTTGATCGGTGGTCCAGGTTTGGTTCCAGGTGCCAACTTCGGTAGAGAATACGCTGTTTTCGAACCAGGTTGTCGTCACGTCGGTTTGGACATCAAGGGCCAAAACACCGCCAACCCAACCGCCATGATCTTATCTGCCACCATGTTGTTGAGACACTTGGGCTTGAACGAATCTGCCGACAAGATCTCCAAGGCCACTTACGATGTCATTGCTGACGGTAAGGTCAGAACCAAGGACATTGGCGGTACTTCTTCCACCACCGAATTCACCGATGCTATCTTGTCTAAGTTGAACTAGAGTAAACATTGAATAATAATATTGCACCGACAAATCAGTAGATCACTATAAAAAACGTAAAAGTTAGAATTTGCCAAAAACTAGACTACTACAGTGATGTAGTCTAGACTGTAGTAGTCTAGTAGTTTAGTTTTTACAGCCATTTCAGCATTTACAGCATTGTGCGATGGTTAGGATTGTACCAAGAAATCAGATGCGAGTGGTTTGCGCACGCCCGAGTATTTCAGAGTCAAGTAATTTAACGGGTTCTCGCCATGTCCAGTAGAGTAACAGTAGATCACGTAGATAAGACCCAAGATGGCAGATCACCTGTCTAGCTAGGTATAAAGGGTGTGTGTAGGGTATTGCGAGCCAATTTTTCAGCGAAGAATGGACCCAGCTACCCAAATTCAATGCTCCGCGGAGCAGCCGCTGTCGGCACCCCCACCGCGATCTCAAATTTTGTGACTCTTGCGCACCGCAGTATAAAGGGAAGCGTTCCGCCCCATTCAACAGACTTTTGAACTAACGGAAGTTCCGTTCACTTTAAATAGTAGTAGAACTTTAATCTTAGGTAGAAAAAAAAAATCATGTGTGACGTTGTCTTGGGAGCCCAATGGGGTGACGAAGGTAAAGGTAAGCTTGTTGATGTCTTGTGTGAAGACATCGATGTTTGTGCCAGATGTCAAGGAGGGAACAACGCCGGACACACTATTGTTGTTGGCAAGACCAAGTATGATTTCCACATGTTACCATCTGGTTTGGTCAACCCAAAGTGTCAAAACATTGTTGGCAGTGGTGTTGTTGTGCACGTTCCTTCGTTGTTCGAAGAGTTGGAGAATTTGGAAAAGAAGGGATTGTACTGTCGTGACAGACTCTTTGTTTCTTCCAGAGCCCACTTGGTTTTTGATTTCCATCAAAGAACCGATAAATTGAAGGAAGCCGAGTTGAGTGCGAACAAAAAGTCCATCGGCACTACCGGAAAGGGGATCGGCCCCACTTACTCCACCAAGGCCTCCAGATCCGGTCTCAGAGTGCACCACTTGGTGAACCCGGATCCAGAAGCTTGGGAAGAGTTCAAGACCAAGTACTACCGTTTGGTCAACTCCAGAAAGCAGCGTTATGGTGAGTTTGACTACGACACCGAAGAAGAGTTGGCTCGTTACGAGAAGTACAGAGAAGAGTTGCGCCCCTTTGTAATTGACTCTGTCGCCTACATGCACAAGGCCATCAAGGAAAACAAGAAGATCTTGGTCGAAGGTGCCAATGCTTTGATGTTGGACTTGGATTTCGGTACTTACCCCTACGTCACCTCCTCTTCCACCGGTATTGGTGGTGTTTTGACTGGTTTGGGTATTCCCCCAAAGACCATCAACAACGTTTACGGTGTAGTCAAGGCCTACACCACCCGTGTAGGAGAAGGCCCATTTCCAACCGAGCAATTGAACGAATACGGTGTAGCTTTGCAAGATATCGGTGCTGAGTATGGTGTCACCACCGGTAGAAAGAGAAGATGTGGATGGTTAGATTTGGTGGTGTTGAAGTACTCGTCTTTGATCAACGGCTACACCTCTTTGAACATCACCAAATTGGACGTTTTGGACACTTTCAAGGAGATCAAGGTCGGTGTTTCTTACTCGTTAAACGGCAAGAAACTCGAGTCTTTCCCTGAAGACTTGCTTGATTTGGGTAAGGTTGAAGTCGAATACGTCACCTTGCCAGGTTGGGAATCTGACATCACTCAAATCAAGAAGTACGAGGACTTGCCAGAAAACGCCCAAAAGTACTTGAAGTTTATTGAAGATTACTTGGAGGTTCCTATCCAGTGGGTTGGAACTGGTCCAGCCAGAGAAAGTATGTTAGAAAAGGCCGTTTAAGTAAAATAATAGCAAGAATTATCAGAAATGAAAAGTAGAATAAACATCCGTGGAAACGAACAACTGTAGTAGTAGTAGTAGAATTTTTACATGAATAACTGGAGAGTAGTAGGTTTTTACGTATGTATGTGATAGGTTTTATACTCTTTATTCATAACATATTTGTTAGCTGATCTGCTTGGATCCCTGAAAGAGCAACGATGGTAAAAGGTTCCAAATAGGTTTCTTATCAGTTATTGCAATAAGTCTTGTTGATTACTAGCGGGGTTTTGATATCAATGACTCTCATTGGTTGCTGATTACGTAGTTGGTTGCAAAACGTCACTCAACTTAACTACGGAGGTCATTGATGTCAATAAGCTTTATTCCTTCAACAAGTTCATTGGTTGCAAAAAATCGCTCAACTTTGTTAAAGGTTATTAATTGCAACTATGAGACAAGGATAGTGTTGATGGCTGTTTAAAATAGGATCTCAAGCATTCCCAGGACCTCTGGTACCTCGCAGATGCGAGCTTATAAACTGGCATGAAATTTCGTAGTTACTGTTTCAACCAAGTGATTATAATCCTTCACATTCATTATCAATACCACCATATGAGTTTCTATAGTACTCACCCACGATCGCAGAAGCATAACCAGGAGTTTCACTGTTGCCAAACGCTAAACAGCCTTTACTTGCACCACCATAACACTGTGAAAACTTAAGATAACTCAGGATCCATACCATACGTCAGGTATGATAATTACTGGCCACCATCTCTTTTATTTAATTTAAATGTACTATAGACATAGTCATTCAACGCCACAACCGCAGGCTCATAGTTCTCGAGAGGTGCAACAACACTAATAAAGTGGTATGTATGGTTATTACCTCATCTAACAGCAGGATATGTAGTTGAATTATGTGTTGAATTTTCAGTTAAATTATCACTACGTTTAACATTATTGATACGTTAATATAGCCAACACTTATCGGTTCTATGCCATATTGTCTGAGTAATATAGTAACTGGTCAATATAACCTGAGCCATTGTAATGTTGTATTGATGAATCTTAGCCTAAAGGAGCAATCGTTTATCAGCATGTGCACCAGTACCTTTAAACCATTCCTAAGTATCTGTACCGCCGTAGACACCTAAGCCTGCAGAAGCACCTGACGCCACACACGCAATTATATAGGAAAGCCATGGGTAAGGTGTAATGACGAGAGGGCCCCGACTAAAGCCGTATGCTAACATTGCAAAAGCCACCCGTGAACCTACAGCAAGTAATGCGCTCGCTACATTAAGTTCTTATGTTAAAGCGTTTTCTGACTATCAGTAGTTGCTTGCTCAAGTTATACGGAATCAGCACTGTGTGCGCGATTATCAAGGAAGTTTGCAGAAGTATACAAGAAAAAGGTAATCGCTAAACTTGTAACTATTACAGTTGCTATAAATCTGATAGCTTTTTTGCAGTCTGGTTGGTTGCGGCCAGGAGTTCTGTTTCCTTTGATAGCTCTTTTGCAATCTGGTTGGTTGCCACGAATTGTGTCTCTTTTAGAGTCGTTGTAGATCATTTTAATTAATAAAGCGCATGATAAAAAAATTGTTTTAAATTTTTTACTAGGAGAGAGAATTGTGCGACTCTTTATACACGCCAGGGACTGGGGGTATCCACAGCGGGAGCTTTTCAAAGGGTGGTTTATCAACAAAGCGTTTTGAGGCGGACTTATGCAACCTTGCATGAAGAGGCTATTTTGTGGTGATAGACCAGGGTAATTGACAGAATCATGTCACTTCTTGGAAAGGCATACTTTGTTGGGCTCATGCAATCCTCCTACCAGGGGCACAAACCATGATAAAAAATATCGAGCAACATGTAGGTGCCCATTTGTTTGGAGGAGAATTGAATTGTAGTTCATGTTCGCCCGGAACAATTAGGGATGTTCCGTCGGTAGCCGACTTCTTCGGTTGCACTGTGAAAAGTTGAGGCATTTCTAAGGGTTGCGAAAAATTGACCATTACATTTCTGGCAGAATGGGGTCAAATGCGTTCCCAATGCCCTGGTACTTTTTTTAGGGTGGAAGATAGTATGTATATATTGCACCAGTCCTACACGAGAAATCGCAGCTAATGGGTCGTATGAGGCTTGACCAACCCAGCTATGAGAAATTACAAGTGCGCAGCCAAAGCCGGAAAAACCAGTCATTTACCGAGTACAATGGAGATGGGCATGTGCACGAGACAAACGCGAGAAGCTAGTAGCATGGAAGACATTGAAGATAGCAGCCATGACCAGTCGCAGTTTTCGAACCATGAAAATTATTTACGATAAATGAAGATAGAGGTGAGATCATCTCGCACTTTGTATCTGGTACTCATCAAAAGAAAAGACCACGCACTCTTCAATACTTGAGCATCCTGCATTCTTGAACGTCTGCGCTCATCAGCAAAGAACCTGGCCCTCTTAGACATCCCGGTATCATATTGGAATATCACTAGCCACTTAATATATGTACATTGAGACACGTCACATCCACGTCACCTCCCTAGCCGTGTCAAATCGAATTTCGCAACAATTTTAGCGAGGTGCGCAATTGACGCCGCACTAAAGATTGCAGCCATATTTGGCATGAGCGCTGGAGTGATGTAGTAACAGAGAATAGAAACAGGTGGAAGTATTAGTAGAAGAGTGTATTAGTAGAGGTGTTTCAGTATGTTTTTCATTTCAGTCGAGTTCTCTAATGAGAGATTGTTACATTTTATAGTATGTATTTAGATAGTGACACTAGACTTACTTGCGGCATTAAACTAGAAGAAAAAATTGTGCGACTGGTTATACATCGGGAGACTTTTGCAAACGAGGTGTGATGCACAAGGTGGTCCTATCGCAACGAGGCAGAATCGGGTCTCAAGCATTCCTAGTATCGAGGTACACCTTTCAAGTAGAAAGTGAATTTTTCTTAGTAGAAGGAGAGAAAAAAAAAAACCAGTGAGGTAACCGGTAGAGTGAAACTAGATATAGTGAGATGAAACTCGGAGCACGTTGAGCTAGCACAATCAGTCTATTTGGCCCCTTCTAGGAAAGAACAAAGTCCAATGTCTACTGTCTAATCAGAAAGTAAGCTTAGTCTTAAGCCTAGTTAAGCCTGGTCGCAAAGCCCATTTGTGAGATCCCCTCTCAGCGCAACTCTCCTCAGTTGCATGCAGGCTTCCCCATATTTTCATCACCTGACGGCCCCGCGATTACCATGTCATTCTTTTGATACAATTGCATACACGACACTAGCAGCAGTGCCAATACTCGTAGAATGGATCTCTTGGTATCATGTCTGGATAGCGGAGGCGTACGAGGTATGTCTAGTTTGTGACCAGGAGTTTTTTGCCGCATCACTAACCCATAGTTGTACGGCTCAAGAAGTCCGATACTCAGCTCTCTGCCCGGCTCAAAAGCCAGTTTTGCATTGAATCTAAGCAGAATTACGTACAACAAATGTTGGTGTTCAGCATTGAAAACAGAAGGTGCTTGGCCCTAGCGCGCCGAGCAGACCTGATCCAGTTATACGAACAGAATGGCGGCACCCACGGCGTGGGCACCTACTATCAGTTGGTCAAAGAGTGGAAAAACTCCAACATGAATGACCAGGACGAAATCGTCAAGCTTGGTTTTTTGTCCAACCAGTACCTCTATAGTTGCTCGAACGACGGCAAGCTAGTCATTCGGGATCTTATTAACGACGACGCCAATCAAAGCTACAAGGTCTACTTGGTGCACAGTCCTGTGCTGGATATCGAGCTTACTATCGCGCCGCACAATCGTAATCGTATAATGGTGGCTAGCGCGGGAAAGAATAACGAGTTGAAGCTCTATGAGATTAATTTGTGCGACAAGTCGGACGACAAACAGCAAGGTGCAGGACCGAGCACTGCGAGTGTCAGTGCCTCGATAGGGCTTGTGGCCAACACCAGGATTCCGCGGCCAGCCCGCCGGTCGCATACCAGCCTCAATCTTCGGCCGTTCATTCTTCCTGCGTCGCCTCTGACATATTTTGACCGCCAGGTGAGTGCATTATCGCCCATATGGACTTCCAACACCGACATTTCCAAGTATATATATAACCCGCGGCCGTCGGAAAGCATCTCGATCTGGATCGTGGCCGTATGTATTCTCGACGACTACATTGTTTGCGGCACTCAATTCGGCAAGTTGTTGGTATACGATATATTTGACGATACATACCCTATTCGTCATCTACAGGTATCGCAATTTCCCATTAAATACGTATCTAGATTCACCTCTTCCGAGTATGCCATCTATACCGATTCGGTGTCAAAAATCGGCATTATCAACATGGCCACGTTTGAGCATGTCAAGTTTTGGGACAGTCTCCAACTCGGCCCGCTAGCGTCCATCAAAATGGTGTTGCCGGTGACGAGCAGCAGGCGAAGAAAGTCCAAGACGGGCGTTGAGTGCTTGAAGTTCGATCCCATATACATCATCGCATCCAGAATAGATAAAAAGACTGTCATGTACAAGCTTCATGACGATAATACCGCCGAGATGTTGTTTGAAGCTAACTTGCTTGGCACATATATACCCAGCATTCTTATACTCAACAACAACGAATATGCCACGCTTCACAACTTGTTTGGAAATAGTGATATTGTAATGACTGATGAAGGTATTGAGATTTGCGATGTGGTAAAGAGAAGAAAGTTGTCAGATGCCGGCATCTTGGCCAAGAAACAAATAGTATACCATAAAGATCCACCCAAAGAGCCACAAGTAGGTACGAAATCGGTATAAATAATACAAAAATATACACAAACCTGGGATAACCAAGCGAGCCTCAAATGTAATTAGTCAACCAGGTAGAAAGTTCTTCTCTATTCACATCCTCTGGATTCTAATATCTGATGAAGCAATGGCTGCGAAAAAGAGGCTGCAACAGTCTGCATACAAAGCAAGCACCCAACCAGACAAGCACACCAGCATAACGCTGGCAAAGCAGACCTACAAAAAGAAGTAGAGAGTTATACTCTTGACATATATATCCGCCTCTAGACACCTCCCCAGCTTACTCTATTTATGTGAGTAGGTCCTTGCAGTAGTGCTGCCTTCTACAGAATAAATGCTCACGCTTTTCTTCGCATGTGAGGCTAAATCGAAGAATAGAACGAGATGTCTACTGGCACCTGCTACCTCTGTCTCACTTAAGACTAATCGTTTTATGTACCAAATAGCCCAGGAAACAGGGGCATTTGTCTATCATGTACCAAAAAGAGAGGCTTCGACGGCCCTCCACGTCCATCGTCACGTGACTTTCCAGCTGCTTATTATTAACTCGCCGCTATTGCCTCCAGCTAAGTCAGTCTACCACAATATGTCTTCTGTGCCATTCAAACTCAGTGCCACGCTTGCGGGACACGACCAAGATGTCCGTGGAATCGCCATACCCGATAATTCAACCATTTTATCAACTTCAAGAGACGGGACGGTCAGAGTATGGAAGGCCGCAAGTGAAGAACATGGCTGGATCTCGACCAGAACCGACGGAATCATATTGTTTCTGTCGCCTACGCAAAGCTTCATCAACTCGTTGGCCTCGGTCAAAACCGATTCGGAATCCTTGGTCGCTAGCGCCGGCCAGGATACCATGATTTATTTGTCAGATATCTACGAGTCGGATCCCCAGGACGATACCGGAAAGTACCAGTTAATTGGGCATCAAGCTAATGTTTGTTCGTTATACCATCAAGGCAATGAGCTTATTTCGGGTTCTTGGGATACAACCGCCAAGGTATGGGACCTCAATTCCTTTGAAATCAAGCACAGTCTTGAGGGCCATCAGTCGTCGGTTTGGGACGCCAAAATCCTTCCTGATGGCAAGTATATTACGTGCTCAGCCGACCGGACTATAAGAATCTGGGACGGCAAGCACGAAATTGCTCAGTATACTGGCCATTCTGATGTTATCAGAAAGTTGTTGGTGTTGCCAGACGGCAAGTTTGCCTCGGCTTCCAACGACGGAACCATCAAGATATGGGACTTGGCGACTGGTCAGGTGTTACAGACCTTGGAAGGTCACCTGTCGTTCGTGTATGACGTGAATATCTTGCCTAACGGCGACTTGGTGTCGACAGGTGAAGACAGAACAGTTAGAGTCTGGAGAAACGGCGTGTGTATTCAGGTCATCACCTTGCCTTGTATATCCGTATGGTGTGTAGGAGTGTTGGAAAGCGGCGATTTTGCTGTTGGACTGTCTGATAACTTAGTGAGAGTGTTCACTAGAACAGAAAGTAGAGTTGCTCCACAGCACGAGCTTGCCGAATTTAGACAAGCTGTTGAAAACTCGAGTATTTCTGAACAGTCGGTGGACGATCTTAAAAAGACCGATATTCCTGGCTACGATGCTTTGAAAACTCCTGGAAAGCAAGAAGGTGCTATACTTATGGTCAAGAACGATGCTGGTGTTATTGAAGCACACCAGTGGTCTGGAGGAGAATGGATCAAAATCGGTGATGTGGTTGGGTCTAATGCTAGTAAAGAGAAAAAGACTTATGATGGAAAAGAATGGGACTATGTGTTTGACGTAGACGTTGAAGATGGCAAGCCTCCGTTGAAATTGCCTTATAACAGTAATGAAAACGCATATGTTGCAGCAGAAAGGTTCTTGGCAGCAAACGAGCTTCCTTCTTCATATACCGACGAGGTCGTAAGGTTCATTAATAAAAACACAGAGGGTGTGGAAATCCAGCAAACTTCCGGCCCAGCCGCCAACCCATATGCCGATCACCATGAAACCAAAGCTCCTGAACCATCTGCTTCTTCTGCTTCGCTTCAAGTGATTCCTGAAAAGACATATATCACATTCAAAGACTACAAACCAGAAATCCTCATCAAGGGCTTGACCAAGTCCAACGACCAACAAGCTGCTGAACACCAGTTTAGCTCGGAAATTGTAAGTCAAATCTCGTCCAAATTGTACACTCTTCAGTCGAAAGAAGCATTGCAGATCATCACAGAGCATATACCCCAGATCTTGAACCAGTGGAAACCCGAATCAAGAATCATTGGTTACGATCTTTTGCGGGTCTGTGTGACTCGTGTTGTGGCAGTAGACTTGTTGGGATCTGTAGAAGCGGCCGAAGTGACCTTGAACGCCATCACCAATGGTCTTGATGTGGTCACTGACGCCACCTTGCCCTTGCTTATGTTACTTCTCAAAACCCTCAACAACCTCATAGAAAACGTGTTGTTCATACAGTTGTACGTTGATCCTAACGAAGACGGCACAAAGTACCAATACAACTCTTTTTTCCAACAATTGCTCAAAAAATTGACCAGTCTTATTGCTGAACTCTCTTCTTCAGCAAAAGCCAGCAAGCACTACGTCACCACCACTACTGCCTTGGCAACTTTGGCTTATAACCTCTCTGCTTTCCATCTTAAAACCAGCGGCCTCAACACCAACCCAGGCTCCTCTGACCCGGTGGTGCAGTTCTTGGCCCAGATTGGTGAAATTGTAGTAGACAACACCGAAGCAGCCTATAGATTGCTTGTAGCTTATGGTAATTTCAAGTATGACAAGGCTGCAAATATCGAGCCTTCATGGATTGCAAGAGCATTGCTGATAAAAGAAACTAGATTTGCTGAAATCAAGTCAGATATAACCCAGTTATAATATATAGATGTCAACTAATAATTCTACTCCATTGAACTTATTCATAATACATTCTTCAATTAATTGAACTTACTAGACAATTCTCTCACTGAATTGATAAAATCAAGAATTTTTGAACTCATTTTATAGCACAATTCTACTTATAAACTACACACCTCACAATTCTGACACATTGAAATATCCAGTATAATTCGCGCTCAATTGACCAAGTGCCTAGTCGCACTTTCATAAACTAAATAGTGTAATACGTTCTGGTGCTTTCAACTTAATATTTATATTTTTGGTAATCCGTCACACTGAATGTTACAATTCGGGGTATTTTAGTGACAATATATAAAACAATTCTGGTACTCTTCAATATCATCATACAATTCAATTACACAAAATTATCCTTGATAAATTTCATAACACAGTTCTACTTTATTAGCTATATATCATACAATTCTGGCACTACCTATATATCAAAACACATTTGGCAATTTTTCAAATATCATAGTACAACTCTGGCACTTTGTGAGTGTAGTGGGCCAATTTTTGGGCAGTTTCCAAGTTGATGTTATCGGACAACGGCAACAAGGTATATACAGAAACATTTGTGTTTGTCGATCCCACTTTGCCTGTCACCTCGTAATTCTTGCCCACCTCCAAAGATTCATTGTCTGGGAGATTTAATGTTATAGGGCCCGTGCTGATTAAAGTGGCGGTTCCGGAAGCGGCGTCAAACGATTCGCATTTTCCTATGATTCTGACTAGTTTGCCTTGGTACTTGTCAAGTAATTTCGAGTCTACTCTGATATATGTGGCGTCCATGGTGTACTGTTGCCTTCAAGTGGTATCAATTCACGTCTGTTAATACGCGTCGTAGAGATGTCAGGTCACGTGATAAATCAGTAAGATAGACAAGTAATGTACTAAATCTCGAATATAAGTATAAAGATGTAGCAGAAAGTTCTGTATTGGCAAGGTCAACGAGTTTTCAGAACCACAGAATCGCTTTGAATGTGATTTTTTCACTGTACAATCTCTCTACCTTGACATGAGAAAATAAAAAACACGGTAACATTCAATCTATATCTACACTAATCATCTCCTGTATGTCCCAAAGTGTGATTTGGATTATTTCTATCTTCCAAGTGTTTATTTCTCGAATTTATCTGCCCTTACATTATACTCTAGGGTTTTTTTAAGTTCGCAACTATATCTTATGCTCATTTTCAGATAACTTTCTATTCTTTTCCCCATGAAGCGTACACATACTGATTAGCAGCACCTATCACCATTTCTTTCACTGTGCAAAAATACTTTGTGAACCAGGTTTTTACTTGTTAGCGATATTTGTGAGTTTTGTTCAGACATTTCAAAAAGAAAAATCATGAAGAAGCTTTCGAAGCATCACAAATAAATAAATAGAGACACTAAGGACACTATAATATGAGTGCTAGGATCATGTAGGAGATGTTGTAAATTCCTATATATACTTTTTGTACAATATGAATACTTGATATACTTAGTTATTACGTGTCATACGTACATTCTTAGTCTTTCTATACATTAGTCAACTGTTCAAGAAAGCTTCCGGCTTCGCCGCGCTCCTCAGCTCTCATAAGACTCTCGCCAATCAAGAACCCATCCACATTGTCCTCGTACTTGTACTTTTTCACATCGTCAACACTGGTGATACCAGACAATGCCAATACCAAAACAGGCCCACTTCTAGCCTTTTTATCTTTGGCCTGTTCAACCAAAGAGCTAGTGGTGTTGAGATCAACGTCAAATGTCGACAAGTTACGGTTGTTGACACCAATGATAAGTGGCTCGGAATTGGAGCCCTTATAAGTCAAGCCCAAGGCTTGGGTGAGTTCAGGACCATCGTTGACTTCGACCAAAGGAACCATTCCTAACGACAAAGAGTACTCGTAGAGCTGTTGAAGAAGCTGGGCATCGTCAAGCATCTTGACTATCAACAAGACCGTATCGGCTCCAGCCAATCTGGCTTCCAAGATCTGGTATTTGCTAAAGACAAACTCTTTTCTCAAAATAGCTGGTCTAGTATAACCAGGTTCTTTAGGAGTATCTACAACTCTACGGATCAACGACATATCATCCAAAGAGCCCTTGAACCATTTGGGTTCGGTCAAGACCGAAATAGTGGAACATCCGTTCTTGGCATATGTCAAGGCTTGAGTACCAGGGTGCGCGTTGATATTGATATTGCCCTTTGAAGGTGAAGCACGCTTGAATTCTGACAAAATAATGGTCTTGTTTTGGTCCTTGGTGTGCTGGAGACGTTCATAGAAGTTGATCAATGGTGGTGCCACGCCCAAAGACAACGCTACTTCCAATTGTTCGAACGATTTTCCAGGCAACGATTCTATAGTCTTGTAGTCAAGCTTACGTTGTTCGTAGATCTTGGCCAAGATGTTTTCCTTGGCCGGACTTTTGCTTTGGCTCCAGGTTCCTCCATTAATGCTCAAAAGGTTGTCGATCATCAACTGGCCAGATTCGGTTAAAATGGACTCAGGATGGAACTGGACACCTTCAATGGTGTATTCCTTGTGTCTGACCCCCATAATGATCTCAGGAGAAGTTTCGGTTGTGGCAGTCACCTCCAAAACGTCCGGCAAACTCTTCAAGCTTCCTGCCAAAGAATGGTAACGAGTCACAGCCACAGACTGTGGCACATTGGCAAACATTCCTTTGCCGTCGTGTTTGATAGTAGTAGTCTTTCCATGCACAATTTCGCCTGCAAACGAAACGTCTCCGCCAAATACATCAAAGATACATTGGAGACCCATGCATACTCCGAGAATAGGCAACTTGCCTTTGAAATGGTTGATAACGTCACGAGAAATACCAGAATCAGTAGTAGGATGACCTGGGCCGGGCGATATAAACAAGATATCAGGCTTTATTTCGTTTTCAATGGTGGCTATATCGATTTTGTCGTTTCTATACACATCCACCTTTCCACATAATGGGGACTGGTGGAGGTACTGGTACAAGTTCCAGGTGAACGAGTCGTAATTATCGATCATCAACACATGTTTCTTGTCTGTAGTCATAGTGAAGTCTTGTGAAATCCAGTATACAGACTTTTGGAGTAGTTTAGTTGTGTGTCGGGTGAGTGTCTTTGATCTGAGTCAGAGCGAAACGGTTTTTCACTCATACTGATTACGTAAGGAGACAGATGGATCTGCCGGCAAATGCATTGCATTTTGACAGGTTAACTGTGCGTATGGAAGTGACAACGACGTAGTTTATATCGGGGATGTGTGTGGTTCGTAGTGATATGAGGAAGCAGGGGGAAACGCAACCATCTAGCTTCGCTTGGGTATTTTGCTAGGATGTTTCCAGATGAGTCGCAGAGGGGCTCAGCCAACGCTTCTGTTTCGCAGCCATTCGAAAAACCGTTGGACTAAAACATTACTCTTCATAATAGATTCAATTGGAGTATAATTTGTACAAAGACGATACCAAATTGATATTGTCAGTGAACTGATCGATATACGAAAAAGTTAATTTCATTATGCGTAATGTTGATTTTGGCTTTGGCTGGCTAATAGAGATATTCTTTATAGGCTTTAAAAGCTCAAATAGTTGGTAAGTACTATTTAGTACGTATGTTTTTATTAGTACTTGATATCTATGTTGAGTTACAAAATCTATATGAACAACCAATTCTTCTTTATGTATATGTAGCGGACTGTGCCGTCTATAAAGATTTTGAAGCTGAACCTGAAATACCATACCAAGGTACCAAGCAGTCATATAAAGAGCCTAATCTAATCCATTTATATATCATTGAAATTCATGTATATACAGGCTCATAAACTAAAGGATTATATATTTTCCCTCCGTAACTTACAAACCTGAGCCTATGGCAAATTCAGATAATTACAAGTCATTTGAGTCAATCCCTAGATTATTTTGGTATTATATATTTCTAGTGTTTTATTGTTAATCCACATGTTTTTTGTTTCTCAATCTGGAGCTGATAGGCTCGAACTCGGCATCGGTATCTATCTCCACGCCTCTTAACATCAAACTGCTGGCCAATTCCAATATCAACATAAACAATGACGACAATATGGCAAGACAGTAGTTGGAAATACTGATACCAATGTCCAACCAAGAACCTTCAGTCTGGACCAAAAAGAAGAAGTTCAAACTCAAAAAGTCACTGGTGGAAATGATCAAGGTGGAAATGGTGAACTTTCTAATTTCAAGCTGGTGGCTCATAATTCCCAAGCAGGTGGACAAGAGTATGTAAGGAATGAGAAGTTTGAGCATAAGTAAGGCTCCCATTGGGAACGGATCAAAGATTGGGATCAACCGGTACACTGAGTCAAGTGAAAACGACGAGATCGAGGCAATGTTTCCTGTACCGAGGAATGCAATCTGCAACAAAAAGAACCCGATAATGGTAATTCTGATCACTTGGAGCCAGTATCCTTTTGGAAGTTGGCCAGATTTGTGCTTGGCTTCGGCGATCTGGGCTTTGGTGAATTTAAACTCGTTTTCCAAGGTCATCCACTGGAGCAAGATTAAAGAGTATCCATTGTAGAACAACAACTCAAAAGAGATTGTCAAGATAACAAACGTAGGTACAAATGTAAGGTAAATTATAAGCAATCTCAATTGGTAGTCCTTTGAAGAATAGACTGAATGGAGTGCTGGCCACACTATTAATGATACGACAAAGGTGACCCAGCCCAAAGCTTGCGAAAAGAATGGTAAACCTGCTCTAGCCTGTAAGGATTGGACAGACACATTGGTAGCGTAGAGAATCACTGGAATAGTGACGATTTGCAATATAACTAATGCTTTTTGCTGAACACTTATGAAGTTTCTCTTGAACACTTGGGTAGAAGCAATGACCGAAATCAAGACCGATACAGCAGCACCTACGTTTATTTGGGTCAAGCTTTCCGTTTTGATAGGATCAAGATTGGTGAATGTGCACATGAAGAAACAACTGACAGACCATGCAATCTTTTGAATTGTGGTTGGACCTTCGCTCTTTTTGGAGACGAAATATGGATAGAACCCAATAAGCCCAAAGATAATCGAGAACATGAACCGGTTAAAAAACCCATATGCAATTCCTTCGTACATTCCAATGAATGACACGGCAATAATGAGCTTGGTGAAGCCCGAAACACCGTACAAGAGCGTGTTGGTGCCTTTGAACAAGGTGGCTCTTTCGTTGACGATATTGTACCAGAAGAAGAGCGGGAAAAACGTGTACATGTAGTAGTTGAAGGGGGAGTTTTGGTAGTAAAGGAGGTATGCAAACGACGAGGCCAAGCTTAAGAAGAAAGTGGCCAAGCCTGCTGAGTTGGAGGCAGGTTTCGTTTCTTCAGGAACAATGAACAATTTCAAGAATAGCTTGAATGAGTAGACGATCCAGCCAAAAAAGCCCATGGTCACTATAGACCGCAAAAGAAGCCAGTTATAGGTTTGCAAGTAGTTCATACCGTTCAAGGTCAACTGCATCAATTCCTGGGCCAAGTCAATGGCCTTTTGCTCTATCTCCTTCAATTCTTCAGCAGGCAAAGATTCGTTCTGAAGAAGGCTGATGAGCGACTCGATCTCGAGTTTATAGTGGTCTATAGGGACTTCTTGGAATGGACTATACGGTTTAAACTTGAACTGGTGATGGTAGACCTCGTTTTCCTTAACAATATACTGTTCTACAATAGCTAGAGCGTTAGCATACAATGCTTTAACCTTTGTTACCGAGTCAGTTTTGAGGTATGCCAAAGGCAATTCCCCTACTGAATTGGCGGGATAGTTTGCGCCAATCAAGTACGCCATCAAAGATGCGATATCGGCCTGTTTGACGTCGTTTCTGACCAAATGGTCCATTTCCCATGTGTCAAAGTAGTCTTCTTCGTAGCCACTCAAAACAGGGTCCTGTTTCAAGAGCTGGGCCTTGGGATCAGCCAAGTGATTAATATGTTTAGGCTTATTAATTCCAGCACCCCATGCAATTAACGGAGTTCTGGTGTTGTTTGGGTGGCCATCGCCGTGAGAGCCAAAATCAGACATTCCGTGGTCAGCAGTGAATACAAAAGCAGTATCTTCGTCACCAAAGAACTCGTGGATTCGAGGCACCAACTGCTCCAATTGCTTGTCAATGTACTCAATATTCTCGTAGTACTCTGCAGAATACGGTCTATAGGCGTGGCCCGCAGTATCTGGCCCAAGCAAGTGGAGAAAGAAGACGTTTTGGTCTTGCAAAAGTTCATCGTGCAACGTCTGATTGGACTTCAGATCAAGCATGAGCTGGTCGAAATGGTTGAATACAAACGAGTCTAGTTCAATGGAGCTTTGAGTAAAGTCTTCGAATTCATGAGCGTACATGCACACGTCGATTCTGCCTGGAACCACTCCCTCACCATAGGCAAACATCGGCAAGATATCTGGGGATCCAAAGGAGTAAGTGTGTTTTGACTGGTTGAAGAACGAATCAAAATCCACCGGGTTTTCCTTCCATCCTTTGGTAACTGCCGAGACGTCTTCGTAAAACCCGGCGATCATCGCGACGTGGCCCGGTCTGGACTCAGTAGGCATTCTGGTATTGGAAATGCCCCAAGTTCCTTCATTGAGAGCCAAGTTTCTGAGGTACGGAGCCAAGTACTTGGTCTCGCCAGTTCTAGGATGCTTAAGCTTTTGAAACGTTTTGTCAGCACGTAATCCATCGCCCACTATAAGAAATAACCGTTTGGCTGGGGCCTTGACAGTGGAAACATGGTTGGGCATGCCATGGACCAACGGCAGCACAAAGTAGATATCAAAGATGGACCATAGGTAGAACGAGTGGAATATGAGACCGAGCACAAGTAGAAGCTGATGGTTACGGTTCATAGTAGGCTAGTGAAGAATCAAGCTAGAGGTCTGAAAGTTCAATCGTATAAACAACGCGAATTTGCGGCCACGTCTGGCCTTCGCGCATCGAGCATCGTGGCACCTGGCGAAACGTGCCGCGAAACATTTTGCGGCCACGTCTTGCAGCCACCAGGGTACGATAGTCAATAGCGATGTATCAATAGAAATGTATAGCAGCGAGTGGAAAGGGGTATATATGTAATTGGCACTCTACCTGCTAGTGTATATAGTTGACTAGTATAAGTTTTGGGCTGTTTCCACTTTTTCTTCTTCCTGGCTCCTCCGCTCTCACTCTGGTGAGACGCGATTTAGTGAGACCAAAAAATAGCGGTAGCGAGACAAATTCACTGACGATGGCTACCACGTTTATTGGAAGTACAATAGCTCATTTTATAGCTATACTAGAGCTTCATTATTGAGCTGTATATTATAGCTCTAATTTTGATGTTTATTAGCTCTACAGCTGTACTTTTTAGCACTACAACTATAAATCTCCTACTCTACCATTATATTATAGCTCTATCTTTATAGCCCTTCAACTTTCACTCTCACAGCTTAATTCTATTATAATACTTCTATTTGTTACTATTATCATTACTCATATCTAATTAGTTTCTAGAAACAGACATCCACCGGCAGTTCTGCTTGTAAACATTCATGGTATCGTTATATATGCGGTGGGCCTCGGTGTACCGTTGCAATATGAACAAGTCTTTTTCAAGACATCGCTGGTAGGTGTCAAATCCCGTGCTTCCGGGCTCAATCTTGGCAGAATGGGCCTCGTCGCGCCTGATTCGTTCCGTCTGGTACTCCACCACCTTCTTTTTGAAGAAACTAAAGTCTTTTTGGTACTCTTGAATGGACGCCACGTACTCCAACCAGCCCAATTTGCTGATATTGGGATTGAGCTCTGAAGTAGGGACCTTGGGCGGATCATAATTGAAGTCTACCTCCAACTCTTTGACTGCATCTATACTGTGTCCTTTGATGTAGCTCTTGTTGATGGGAGTATGGAGGGTTTCGGCCTTGGAGGTTCCGTCATAATACTCATAGATCTTTGGTCTTTTGGAATTGCTGTTGATAGTATCGCTCATTTTCCGGTGGCCATTGTATTTTCCAGGCGTTGACGGTGGAGGCAGCGCATCATTGGGCAAACTATCAAACATATCGTTGAAGTCGACATTATCGATATTGACACCAAGATTCTTTTGGAGATCGTCGAAACTGAACGCATTGGGCTTGTGGCGTTTGGTAGAGTGTGGAGTGTCGTGGCGTGTGTCAGTGCCATTCGTACCGGCACTGCTACCAGCACTTGGCTTCATTGGGGTTCTTTTGGGTGAATGGGACCGCCTTTTGAACGGTGATTCTTGGCGTGGTCGAATAGGTATACTATTGTTGAACAAGTTTTCTACTCTCAGTTGTACGCCTTGGTCCGTATAGTCTATATCATCAAAGTGGTACTTCTCCCTGCTTTGTTGAGACTCATTGGATTTGGAGGTATTTTCTGATTTTGAGCCTTCTCGTTTAACTTTCGGCGACTCAGGCTCGTCGTCTTGGACTGAATAGAACGAATCGGAATCGCTCACTCTCACCGCTTCGTCATCATCCAACACTATAGGGTCGCTCAGATTGGCTCCACGGGTATCGCCGTCATTTTGGTACGACAGCAGCGGCAGTTTCAGCGGCAGCACAGGCTTATTACTATGTTTAGCGTTCAAGTTCTCCTTATTTCTTTCTAGTTCTTGACGCTCTTGTTCCTGTCTCCTTAGCTCCTGTTCTCTTCTGATCTTCTCCTCTGCTCTGGCCCTTTCGAGCATCTCCTTCTTCCACTGCTCGGCCTGGAACCGCGCACGTTCCTCCTCTGCTTTCCTCTGCTCCTCATTCCTTCGTCCATACACATGCTGGTAGAATCCGTGGTATCCCGTCGACGGCAGCGAAGTATTGGAAGTATTTGAAAAATATGATGAGTATGCTGAGTAGGTTGAGCTGGTGCTGGCAGTGTATGAATATGTGGCTGCTTTTGGTTTTGGCGCCAATTCCTTATCGTACTTGGCTTTGGATTGGGGGCTCCCGAGCGTTTCGTAGGCGTTGCTAATCTCGATAAACAACGCATGGTGCTTTTTATCGGGGGTTTTGTCGGGGTGATACTTTAACGAAAGCTTTCTGTAAGCACGCTTGACGTCCTCAACAGAACACGACGGCGTTAGCCCTAGGATCTGGTAGTAGTCAACCATGCCTGGCTAAAGAAAGTTGCTTGTTTTTTTGTTCGCGGAAAATAAACATGGCTGCAAGAAAAGGATAGGACACTGGAAAAACGAGAGCGTCAAACTGAAGAGAGCACCAGTAAGATTCTACATAAATCCTACCAAACTACAGTGTACTGTCGATATACTGTCAACGCATTGTCAAAGTACCATGTAGCACATCTCTGACTGAACAATCAGTAGTTCTGTTCTTTCCTCTCCCATTTCTACGCACTGTTTGTCCCGCGGCGCAGGGGTCCAAAATCGTCCAAAATTATAAAATTGGTCCAAAAACTGGAAAAATTGGTCCCCCTAATTCTACGGTCTAGCGAGAAATCATATACACCCTCATAATAAGTAATTGGCATTGTGTATAAAACTTGTTACTTTCGAAAAAATTAGTGAGTAATGAACATTTGTAACTCTTGCATACACTTCACCTCCTTTTCTCCACCTCTTCCTCTACTTTCTCGCTGTCTCTCTTGTCTCTCGTGTCTCTCGTGTCTCTCTTGTCTCTCGTGTCTCGTATGCTTTGCTGGCCCCGCTTCCTTTTCACGTGTCATCCGCACTCACCGTTAATTTAACTGTCTACCACTCTATTCAAATAGCAGCTTCTGTTTCGCTCTGTTACAAGTAGACCCCCTTTGTTACTATGGTCCTCTATCACTCGGTCGCCAGTGACGGCACTCATGTGTTCTACGATGAATTGGCCAAGAAATACCTTTACTTGAACGGAAACTCGGGCGTCAGTGTGTCCGACTCCCTTCCTCTGATCTACTCCAAGCTCAACATTGGGACCCCCCAATCGGCTATTTCTTGTATCATCGGTACCATTAAACTCAAAATCAACAAGTACGTTGTCATTGCCGACAAGCATCAAGTCACCGGTAGAGTTTTGAGTGGTAATATTGCAAGAGTCACTTCGTACAAGATCTTGCCTTTGGTTCAGAACGAGTATGCCGCCAAAAACTCGGAAGAATCGCAATACTTGGCGTTGTTGCGTGAACAGTTGAATAATGCCACGTTATACTTTTCGATTGAGAACCGTTACGACTTGACCAACTCGTTGCAACGCCAGTATACCTCCAGCAACAGGGCCTACGATACCCGTTTCTGGTGGAACAACTACTTGAGTCAGGACTTGATTTTGGGTGGTGCCAGAGAATTTGTTACTCCCCTTATCTACGGATACTTCAAGTCTCATTCTGCGTCTTTTAACGGAGCTGGAAGCTCGTTGGAGTTTGCTTTATTGACCCGTCGCTCGGTTAAGCGTGCTGGTACCAGATATTTCCGTAGAGGTATTGACGAAGACGGCAACGTGGCCAACTTCAACGAAACAGAACAGATTTTCACTTCGGCTGTAGACAACAAAATCTACTCGTTTTTACAGACCAGAGGCTCTGTGCCGGTATTCTGGGGAGAAATCAATAACTTGAAGTACAAGCCCAACTTGGTTATTTCTTCCAAGTCTTCTTTGGATGCCACCGCCAAGCACTTTACTGAGCAAGTAGACATTTACGGCGACAACTACTTGGTCAATTTGGTCAACCAGAAAGGTTACGAGTTGCCAGTCAAAGAAGCATACGAGGCCGCAGTGAAGAACTTGCCCTCCAACTTGGCCAGTCACGTCAACTATATCTACTTTGACTTCCACCACGAGTGTCGTAAAATGAGGTGGGACAGAGTCAAGTTGCTTTTGGAGCGTTTGATCGACTTGGGCTTTACTTCCGACAACTACTTCCTGTTTGATCTCAACACCGGCAAGGTGGAAAGCACCCAGAACAAGATCGTCAGAACAAACTGTATGGATTGTTTGGACAGAACGAACGTGGTTCAGTCTACCATTGCCAGATGGGTGCTTCAAAACCAGTTGACCAACTCAGGTTTCTTGAGTAAAGAAAGCACCATTCCTTGGGAAGCAATTGATCCTAGATTCAACGTTTTCTTTATGAGTTTCTGGGCTGATAACGCCGATGCCGTTTCGTGTGCTTACTCTGGAACTGGGGCCTTGAAGACAGACTTTACCAGAACCGGGAACAGAACCAAAAAGGGTGCTTTGAACGATCTTGTAAACTCCATCACTCGTTACTACAAAAACAACTACCGTGATGGCAAGCGTCAAGACTCGTACGACTTGTTTTTGGGCAACCACAAGCCGTACCAGGATGCAGTCAACTCTCCTTTTGTAGACAGAAGACCACCTTTGGTGCAATTGTTGCCATACCTTATGGGCACGTCATTCTTGATCTTTTTGGCTATCTTATGCTATCCAAGAGGCTCCATCACCGACTTCAAGAACTTGTTGGTACTTGGCGGATGTTTGTTGTTTAATCTCAGCAGTTTAAACAGTCTTAACAAGAACGGGTACCAGTACGTCAACTGGCCCAAGTTGGCACCATTGGACTTTTTAAAGAGAGTTGATACTTTTGATTTAGAGGGCAAGTTGGCTGGTGTCAAGTACGAGGAATCGGACCATTACCGTTTGGTCTCCAAGAAGAAGAACTAATACATTACAAGGATATAGTTTTAATATAATATACCAGTATTAATTGCGTAAAACAGACTGATATAATCAATATGAATACAGGTAATTGCTGATTAAAAGCGTAGAGCAGAAAACTAGTAGAGTAGAGCAAATACAATTGAAGTCAATACAACTAAAATAAATGGAAAGGTAGTCGAAGATCAGGAGAGTACGAACTAGTGTATGTGGTAGAGTAGTGGAATACAGGGAAATACATAGAGAACTAGTAATTTGCATAGTAGAGACAAATCAAAATCATAGTAGAACATACAACAAGGGATACGAAGTGAAAAAGTTATCATACATTGAGATATCATAGTGTATCCAATCATGATAGCAGTTTAAATATGTATTGGGTATTGTAGGTGAGATAGTGGGATTGAAGTTACTACTTTTTGCGAAGAGAAATCGTATTGAGAGTGGATTCCTGTGGAATGGTAGGTGTTGGTTCTATTGTAGTGGCGAGACTTGTATTTCTTTACTTGTATTTCTGTGGAATAGTAGTGTTGGTGTCTTCCACTGTAGTGGAGTAGTAGTGTTAGTGTTTTCCAGTGGAGTAGCTGTTTTTTTCTGTGGAGAGATTTGCTCTTGAGTAATGCGAGTGAAAAATCGACGAACAAATTCACCATCCTGTAAATACATACAACAACCAAGCATGTCAGATATTTTGGAAAAGTCGTTGGACGATATAATTGGCGAAAGCAAGAGCCACGGACCTCGTAGAGGAGGTCCCTCGAGGCGTGGTGCTGGCAGGCCCAGCAGGGGACATGGCTCCAAAGTGAACAAACCATATTCCAGGCCTGGACGCGAAAGAGGTCCCGCACCTAGACACAGCGGGCCCAGTTTACCGAGAGATATAATCTCGCTTGCTGGTCCCAGACCGGTGTTGAGAGTCAGAAACATACATCCTGATTTGAACGGCGAGGATTTGTCGAAACTCTTTGGATCAATTTCTCCCGTCGATTTCGTCAAGTTCGATAATCGCAATGATAGCATCGCGTACGTGTGCTTTCAAAGAGACAACACCCGCAGCAACGCCGAGGCCATCCGCAAATACGACGGCAAAAAGGCCATGGGAGAGACCTTGGGCATCGAAAGCGCCACTTCTTTGGTGGATCGTATCGGCACTGCTCCGGTAAGACGTGCTCCTCCAGCCAGAAGAGAAAGAGGTGGAAAACCTGCGGCAGAAAAAGCCAAACCAAAAAGAGCCAAGCCTGTTAAAAAGTCGGCTGATGATTTGGACGCAGAATTGGCTGCTTACATGAACGGACAAAGTGAGGCCCAAGAACCAACCCAACAACAAGAAGCTCCCCAAGAACCACAACAATCTCACCAAGAACCACAAGAAGCTGCACCAGCTGAAGAAACTGGCGATGCCATGAACTTGGATTAGTAAGTGACTAGTTTAAGTGGCTTCTTTAGGTGACTGGTCAAATGTACTAGTTGCTTGATTTTTAATGTTTATATAATGTGCCTCGTATTACTTGAATTTATTTAAAAGTATGTATTATAAATGTCTAATTGGTACCTTGGTTTAATTCCACCATTTTTATATAAAGGTTCTTGGTTCTTTTTCTCCAAGACTTTCCGTAGTAAAGTGTGGGAATAATGGCAGCAATCGATACAAAGTCGATCACCGCCAATGCAATGTATGTGTTGGCTGTTCCTGACGAATTGAGCCATAAAGAACATACAAACGTGAAGATACATGCCAAGGTGTTGTTGATAATGGAGACGCAAACCATACCTTGGATAACTAGCTCGGGGTACGCATCCATAAGATACGACATGGCGGTGTCTCCTATAGAACCCCAGCCAAATCCAATAAAGCCTAGTCCCACATAGATAGACTGCCATGGCCACACGTTGGCGGCACCGACCCCAAACATAATGAGACCTGCTGGAGATATGATGAGGGTGACGAACAAGAACCAAAGACGGTATTCTGGTTCCAAAATCCCGTTGTTGCGCCGGGCCAACCAAAGAACGTGCTTGTCTGAAAGAACACCCGATACAAAACATCCAATGACAGCACCAATTAAAGTGGCCACGTTCATGATAGCGACTCCAGTTTCGGTTTTGTTCCATGGAGCATCATAAAAGTATGTGTCTTGTGTAGTTAAGAAGAAGGTCATGTAGGCATCTTGCAATCCCCATAGAATACCAGAAAGCCATACTGCAGGCAACGTGAACACCTTGAAATAAAGCACAAATCTCTGGATATATTGTTTGAAGCCGTAGCCTTCCAAGAACGAGGCTGGTGTGATTATTGCAATACGTTTGTGATACGGTAACATCTTCTCAGTAGACTGTTCTTCGGTATCAATTCTGTGAGATTGGGTGGTTACGATATTATCAATCTCTGGTGGGTTAACGGTTCCGTATGCATCTTCCTTTTTTTGCTTGTTTTCATCGAAATCGACCTCGACTATATCAGAATCGTACACCAGATTGTATTTGGAACGCTCAAAAGCAGTTTCTTCACACGTGAAAATGATTAAAATTAGGGTAGCTCCACTGATGATAGCACCCCACCATCCTACCCACCTAAACGATTGTGATTCTGAAATGAGGTGGGCAATGAGAGGACCCAAAAACGTACCCACCGAGGTGGCCAAGATATATAATGTTAAGACCGACCCAAGTTGGTGCTGGAAAAAGATATCTGACAAAGACTGCTGGACCTGAGCCTCAGCGCAGGCTTCGGACATCCCCACAAATGCCTGAGACCAGATAGTATCGGAAGTTTTCTTGGATACGGCGAACCAAACCGAGCCAAGGCAACCTGCAAGCAAACAGATTATATAAGTGATTCTTCTTCCGTACAAGGTGGAGGCAGGAGCAAAGAAGATACAGGACCAGCCTATGAACAAAAAGAGCACACCAGCACCGGTGTTCATGGCATCGTAAGAGATGCCGTAAGCTTCATTCAAAGAGTCCTGGGCAGCGCCAGCGTCGTTTGAAATGGCTGCGGTCAATGCAGTGATGAAACAGACAAAGAGAAAGTGCCACGTTTTACGGGTCGCCGACCAGTTTAGCGGATCGTTGGGACTGTCTGAAGGTTGCGGTAAAAGAATGACGCCGTCGCTATTTTTCTTGAGTGGGCGGGTAGAGTTGGAGGTCTCGACGGAAGAGTCATCTTGCGATGACATGATCTTGATAGTGCCCGGAATGAAATCATCATCGTAGTGGTTGGACATAACTGTTGTGTTTTATTGGTTGGACTTAAGTTTATAGAACTAGTCGACGTCAGCAATCACACATTGTATTATATGCAAATATTATATGGCCGAAGTGTAGTAGAGCACGGCTAGAGTGGATTTCTCTTATGATGTGGAAATCCAGTGGAAACTAAGCTAGTGGAAAGCTATTCAAAAGCAAACAGCGCTATTTGGTGGTAAAAAATTGATCGAAAAATCTTTTTTTAATGCTGCAAAAATAAATGGCTTCTGCGAGGCGTTACATCAGGCGTGCGGCGCGGTCGCTAATCGAGAAGACGTCACTGTGTGACTATAAGGCGGGCACATCTACCCTACTGCTATATTAGTAGCAGTGGATAACAGATTGAAAGCTAAGCGGCACCAGATCGTATATGACCTTGGTAGTATAGCCATGTAATCGAAATGTTTTGGTTGTGGCGCAAAATCCTTGTCTACTCTGCAATAGAATCCGAGACATCTCGCATTGTGTAGCAATCAAGAAATATTCGCATTGTTTGACTTGGAGATGCTCGCTTATTTGAACTACACTCGCGAATCTGTGTAACACTAATTAGAAGTCGAATAGAGAGCTGTGGTATTAGTTAAGATTGATAAATGGTCCTCTACGTGAATCTGACTCAAGCACTTCCAAGGGAAACTCAAAATAAAGAATGACTGAGATTCGTTTTAGCTGAGTTACCTCTGTTGTAGCATTCATACACTAGTGCTATTATCGTGATCACGGATGAGTAAGTGTTTACTGTATTCTCTGAAAATCCAACTGAGAGTACTTGGAATCGTCGAAGGGATTATAATGAACTCTAGCAACTGGGTATTCTATTAAATACCAAGCTTTATAGATCGGTTCTCGCAAAACATGTCAAATACATGGAGAATACTATCTACAAAGTAAATTTTGAAATTTGAAAGTTTCATATTCGATACCCTATATTGACAAAGCATACTATAAATAGTCTTGCTTCCGTCTTCGTCATTCTTTGACTGGATAGAGTTCATATCAGCTACTTTAATAGCTTAGAAATGGCTGCGAATTAATCAAATTTCTCAAAACTTCTCTTCCTCACGAAAATAAATTCAACCAATTGATATTTAGAATAGATAAATTATTATCAATAGGAATAAATGCTATAGATGACCTTAGTTTAAGCAAAGGTCCCGATTGAGCTACTCACTTTCAGTTTAAAACTAGCTGCAACCATGTTATCGCACCGTACTAGCTTCCGAAACAAATGATATTTATAAAAAGTACTGAAAATTTAGTTATTTTCACTAAGATGTTGACCATATTCCCTGACACACATAGGCGTTAATCAGATACTCGTCCTTACGTAGCTATTAGCTCATATCTATTTGCATCTGCTATATTCCACGCACTACCTGTTTAATCTGTTTTATTTTCGGTTTTTCCACGACACATTGAATAAAGCTGAGCAGAGATTTACTTTACGGACTACAACGATACAGTAATGGACGTTTCGACGTTTGACCAAAACACGTTGTTAACTTGGTGTGATGACTTACACCAAGTTAAGAGCAACATATCTCAGCTCCAAGCTACTCTCAACCTGATTGTTTCGAAGGCACCCAGCTCGGTAGACTATAAAGAATTGACGGCGTTACTCGAAACCGTACCTGAATCGACAGTAGTTGATAGAGCCAAGGCACTTTTGGTATCGTCGCAAGTGAAGGTGAGCGTGCGACTCAAGCAATTGTTCGACCAGGGACAATTACCGCTCTTGACGGCGTTGACCAAGATCAACTTCAAGTCGCCCAACGCCGATAAGTTTGTGGGCCATTTTCTCGATTATAAGCCCGAAGACATAAAAATAGCACTGAAAGACGGTGAAAAAGACGCCTCTGCCGACACATACACCAACTACCCGCCCGTGCTCCTTCCCATATCCAACGAATCCATACTTATCACGGTGCTAACAGACAAGTCGTACCGTCAGCCGTCGGACTTCTTGGAGTCATTTGGGTTCAGTCGATCGCACAATGCCAAGCTCGCGTTGAAAGGAAGAGCCATACTCGAACTCCTCTTGCTAGAGATTGTAGAAGAGATATACCCTGGAATAGACGAAAACGAGATCTGTGTGTTGGTGGACAGGATAATGACGGTGGATATATTATCGAAATTTGCATTGGGATACAACTTGATTGACAGCTACAAGTACAACCTTTCGGACCAGATTGGGATTGAGCAGAAGTTGGTGATTTTTTCCAATGTTTTCTTGGCATACTTAGGCGGATTGGTCCTGGATGGGTACACTAATGATGAGATCAAGGTCTGGCTAAAATACTTGTATGCGCCAATAGTGTCTGAGGTGGATGTCAGCATAAACCAGCGCCCTGTAAATAAGTTGGGATCGCAGCAATTGGACTTAATTCTCAAGAAAGTCACCAGTGTGTATAATATCCAGCCTGACCAGGTGAGTTACGAGTTCAAGCAGTTGGAGTCGGATTCGTATGTGGTGCTGCTTAACATCAATGGCAAACAGTTTGGAACAGGAATAAGCAGTTCCAGCTATGCTGAAGCCAAAGAAAGAGCTGCCAACCTGTTGTTTGAAGACCACAGCAAGGTGCTTAAAATGATGGAAACAGTAGTTCAATCATACCTGAAAACCATAAAGAAGCTGGTGACAAAAGGTATAGAGTTACCGCCTATTCCCCAGCATAATCCTGCTCCTCCTGCCCAGCATAATCCTGCTCCTCCCACCCAGCATGCTCCACAATTGACGGCCAATATGTACCAGGATTCGCCCATCACCTCGTCTGCTCCTGCCCCATCTGAGCCCACCAACTCATCTTCGGCTTCTCCAGCTCCAGCAGGTGCAGCATCATTACCTCCAGTACCAACCCAATCGTTTCCCGCTGCATACGCCCCGGTATCCCACCCTAATTACAACGAAGTTCCATATTCCCAGTCGCCTGGCGTGACTACAGGCGTCGCACCGTACCAATCGCCAGCTCCTTATTCACAAGGAGTAGCGCCGTACGGATTCCAAGGGGACGCTCGACAGAATCTCGACAGCAGTGCCAAAAATACCCTTTATGCGCTATTGGGACAGAACCACATAAATCCTATCTACAAGTACCAAAGAATCGGGAACGAGTTGCAGGCCACGGTGTTGGCTAACGATGTGGTGCTAGGGGTAGGGTACGACAACAATAAGAAGTTGGCGAGCCAAAAGGCGGCCATGAATGCCATCAACAACGAGACGGCATTGAAAAGCTTGATGAACGACCTAAATAAATCATAACACCTAGACTCTACAATACATGTATGGATGCATCCTAGCACTATATACGTCCTGACGTTTATATCTGTAAACTATAGCATACCTAAACTTTAATACTTTCATAGAGAAGCAAGAGAGCAGGTAATATTCTACTCAGTGAATCTTAGGTACTTTTGATTTACTCATTTCAATACTTGCTAATGTAAATATTATTTGTACTCATTAATCAGTCAATTCGCTACTTGCTAGGCTCATTTAGAGAAGAGAATTGGATCACTATGTACCCACCCGCCCTTATTGTCAGCATCTCACAATATGGTGGTTCTACCGAATACTCATTATAACCCTCCATGTTCGCACATAGTCTTAGATACAGCTGCTATCTCACAGAGCGGTTACTCCCATAATCTCATATACCTGCAGAATAGCCTCTCCAAGCAAGGGGATGGAAAGTAAATGGCATTTTTAGTGGATACAATAAGTGGGTTTGCTTAGCTACCCCTAGCGACACCTGGTGTATAAATAGCTCAATTCCCTCTCTAGATTAATTCCATTAAGTAATTATAGCTTTACTATCATTTTATTTTACTATGAGCGAAATCAGCAGTGACAAATCCTTTCACAACCATGTTAAAAAATAGTTGGAATGAAATGAAATGACTAGGACAGCAGTTCGTCATAGATAGTCTTGACTATTTGTCTTATTTTGTTGTTTGCAATTTTCTATTCTTGCTTTATACCAGCTTTATGGAAATGTCTTGAGCTGATAGCTCGTCAAATGACAATCTGTGATGGATTATAATCCCATTCTCAATTTTAAAGCATAATGTTCTAAGAGAATGAGGTATTGTAATTGCTCTTTAGCTTCGAACAATTCTACCAAAGCTTTCTGATCGACTTATTAAATCGTTATTGTCGCAACGGTGCAAAAAGACCATTCGAATGCAACCAGAAGAAACCTATACGAAACCTTCCACCAAGCTTAGTCCTTTTCAACTCGGAGCGAATACAGTGATAGCAGGAAGTACAAACTAAATAGAGTATCAACCCAACAATTATTCAATCTATATTAAGTATAAATTGTAAGCCATTTCGGAATTTTAGGAGCTGCACAAGAACGATTGGTTAGTGATTGAGAAACTAATGGTACTAGTGGATAGAAAATAAACGATAACGAAAATAAGGTAATGGTTTTTGAGGTGGTACATTTTAGAGAGATTAGTGTTAGGGCGTTCCAGATGTTAGAGATTTTGTTAGTGCTTTCCAGTCTGGGTGGTTAGGAGGTAGAGGTACTTGAGAGCTAGGATGTTTGTATTAATGTATTTAGTGTTTCCAGTAAAGTTAATCAGTCAGAGTTCCGAGTACTGTTGTTTGGTGGTTTCCGGTATATTTAGGTTGGTGTTTTCCAGTATACTTAGTGTAGTGTTCTCCATTGTAGTGTTTTGTCGCGTTTTTTGCAACCATCGGGAATTCGGGAATCCATGCACCGGCAAATACCCGAACCCGGACAGATATACCGAGAGCGACCACTTCAAAATGTGGCGATCAGACCTTACTCCACTCGTGACACCACCATCCCCGTCTAGGTTGCTGAACGGAGATAGCCACTGGACCCTTCGGATTACTCGACTCTACTACATTGCCCCTCTGACATCTTGGCCGTTAGACCGGTTCTATGGCTTGACGGAAGCGGAATAAAGCTCGGAGTGAGTAAGCAACAAAAAAAAGAAAATGCGATAACGAATCAGTCTGGGCAAAGCAACCTCGTCAAACGCTGCGCACCAATCCTAGAGATTCATGACCGAGAGTCTACAAGTGAGCGTATTACATGAGTTACATATTGCCTATGAAGCGTCTTACTTGTAGTAGGACTTTGGTAGACTTGGTCTCAGTTGTAGCTGTTAGCACAGCTACAAGCAGCCAAGTCTCACGTGGGCGCGGGCCACATAACACGTGTCCGGCCAACCAATCAACCTCGCTCAATTGATCTCCGGGTTACCTCCCTTGCTAACAGGGCCCCAAATCAAGTTCCGACTTTGACCGATTTACATTCGAAAATTTTTATGTCGAGGCAAACGGATCGAACAGAAAAACAAAAATTGAATAACTACTTCTTTTTCTATTAGTTGACTAATACTTAACAAAATGGCTGCTGTTCAAAAACTCCCAGACTTTACTCTCGGTGACTACGCCTCTTTTGCCCTTGCTGGTGCCATGGGTTGTGGTATCACCCACGGTGCCATGACTCCTATCGATGTCATCAAGACCAGAATCCAATTGGAACCAACCGTGTACAACAAGGGTATGGTTGGTTCTTTCAGACAAATCGTTGCTACTGAAGGTGCTGGTGCTTTGTTGACCGGTTTGGGTCCAACTGTTTTGGGTTACTCCTTGCAAGGTGCCTTCAAGTTCGGAGGTTACGAATTATTCAAGAAGACCTTCATTGAACAATTAGGTTTCGACACCGCCAAACAGTACAAGAACTCTGTTTTCATGGGTTCTGCTGCTTTGGCCGAATTCTTCGCCGACATTGCTTTGTGTCCTTTGGAAGCCACCAGAATCAGATTGGTCTCCCAACCAACCTTCGCCAACGGTTTAGTCGGTGCTTTCGGTAGAATCTTGAAGGAAGAAGGTGTTGGATCTTTCTACAACGGTTTCACCCCTATCTTGTTCAAGCAAATTCCATACAACATCGCCAAGTTCGTTGTTTTCGAAAGAGCTGCTGAAGCCATCTACAAGGGTATTGCCACTCCAAAGGACCAATTGTCTTCTAGTACCAAGACCTTCGTTGACTTGGGTGCTGGTATCATTGCCGGTTGTTCTGCTGCTTTCGTTTCCCAACCAGCCGACACTTTGTTGTCCAAGGTTAACAAGACCAAGAAGGCTCCAGGTCAATCTACATTGGGTTTGTTAGCTCAATTGGCCGGTCAATTGGGTGTCAAGGGTTCTTTCGCCGGTTTGCCAACCAGATTGGTTATGGTTGGTACCTTGACCTCTTTACAATTCACAATCTACGGATCCTTGAAGTCCGCTTTGGGTTGTCCTCCTGCTGTCAACTTGTAAGCAGCTCGTTCAAACTCCGGATTTGAATTTGTAGTTTACTTGGAATAATTCTTGTCTATACATAGCTTATTTATTCAGATATCAACTTGCTTAAATTCAATCTAAATCTGCCAATCGAATAAATGCTGGGTTACGAACCTGTGTTGGAATACTCGATTTTCATGTATAGAAACCTGCCGAGTTCAATAATAGCATTTTCTTTTGCGGTACCTCCGAAGCCGAGCGGTTTCTCCGGTAATGCCGACGGTTGCTACTGGTGTGACGGACTTCGCAAAACAACAGGTTGCTGAACAAGCCATAACTCCACACCAACGTTATCCAGCACATCCGAGTGCTTGTGCTGGATAACCACTAGCGAACCCAGCTGCTTCGGTTTGCTTCGCTTAGTAGTTAATCGACAGTTAATCGAAGGAAGAAAAAAGGTGGCCATGCAGGGCCGAAGAATCTACCAAATATACATAACCTTCTTACTAATTACTCTATTCACCCCCAACCACTACACTACACATGACCATTTCCTGATTCATCCGAAAAAATGTACTTTTTGGTCAGGCGCATTCTTGCTATTTAATTGACGTGCTCATTACTTTGCTAAATTCGGAAATTTCATTGCGCCATTAAGGCGCACAATGCATCACTCCGCCGGTGGTTCCATCAGTTGAAATGGTTGCCACCACCGGGGCACGGTTGCACTGAGTAATTCATATATAAGTGGAAAAGATGCTGGTTTCTTTGCTCAATTAGGATTACTGGTAACCGAAATCGAGATCATTATCTATTCCATCCAATGAAGTTCTCTGCTACTGTATCGGTCTTAGGCTTGTACGTTTGTGCAGCCGTGGCTGCGCCAATCTCCAAGAGATTCTACCAACCAACCTCGCCTGTTTTCAGTCTTATCGCCCACCACCAAGGTGAAGTTTTCGAATACAACTTAGTTAAGTTTGACGGCGAAGACTTGCTTTTGAACATTGACGAGCCTGCCTTCTACGGTAGAATCAAGGCCAATGAAGGCTACACATTGAACATTCCATTTGGAAACAGTTCCAATGGTACTTTCTCCACCAACGAGTCCAATGTCACCTATCCTTTGCCTACCAACGTCTACGTTGACGAACACAACAAGTTGACTACCACCAAGAACAACACCTCGTCTAAAGGATTCGGTGTTAACTCGGCTTTATTGACCTACAAAAACTCCACAAAATTCTTGGCATGTCCTATCTTGCACAACAGCACAGCAAGCATTAAGCACAAGACCAAGAAGGGCAAGCACGACAAGAGACATGACAAGTCCGACAAGAATCACAAGAAGTCGTCCAAGAAACTGAACTCGACCGAAGTGGCCAACTACACCATTCCATACGAGATTTACTTCAAGGGTAATTCTACTAGATGTCCAAACAATGCCACCGGTTACGATGTTTCTTTGATTGTTCAGCTCGCAAGCACCATCAACTTCAACCCTGACACCAACGTCAACAACTCCTTCAAGAGACAATTGTCTGCTGCAGCCCAAGAAAGTACCAAAGCCAAAAGAAGCTTGTGGTCTTACTTGAGCTTCTAAGCGCGGTTTGATATCGCTGAAAATACCTTTTTTTTCTCCCCACTATGAATTAATACCGTTTCAACTTCAGGAGTGCTTTGTTTTAAAATTTTCGATTTACGTCTTTGACCTAGTGTCATTTATAGCTTTACAATATACCACCATTTAGGAGAAACTGTAGAACGAAGCATTTTACAGAGAATCTGTAGAAGATAAAGCATATTAAATATTACAATACATAAGAGATCTAGTCATAATTGTCGTTTGTGGCTCTGAACTAATGCTCAGATCCACTAGCAGTTTTGGTGTCTTTGGCGGAATACGCGTCGTCTTCAACCTTGTCAAGTGATTTCGCAGAGTGGATGCTTTGCATCTCCGCATACCTTTTTGTGTTTCTGTCAAGAAAATAAGTCGCGATATAAATAATACCTGCAACAAATTCCATGGTAGTGGCCAAACAATATTCGTAGGCGAGAAACAGCGAGCTAAGTCCGGTGGACGTGTAGTTCCTCAAGTCAAAGTAGTTCATCTTATCTAAGTAGATAGACATGATTCCAAAAATACCTCTGACAAGAAGAAATGGTGAAGCGAGTAATACAGCTTTGACATATATACTACTGTAGAGCCTTTCTTTGGTCGCGCAATACACGGAGATTCCAATCGCGAACACTGTTTGGCCCAAGAAGATACCCTGGCCCACGGTTCTCAAGATCTTGGACGTGATGATTTTATTGTGGTTGTCGGGCTTGGTGACGTCCATGCCCGCCAACATACTTCCACCTGCAATAAGAATGGCATTGGACGGAATTAATAGAAGATGAAACACTCTGGCCAACGTGAACCAGGCCTTGCGCTTTTCCCAGTAATTAGTGGCGTTGTCTTGTTTTTGCTTGATCTCTTTTTTCGAAGGTCTGATCCACGAGTGACCAAACGCATCGGTTTGTGCCTTGGCTACAAAATGGAAAGTATTCAAAATCAACACAAAATATCCTTCAGCCGTGAACACCAAATAGGCTACCAACCATTGCCAGTGGTTGTAACCCAACTTCGCAAACGCTACACCACACAACTGCCCGGCAGTTCTAAAAAGCCCAAACGGTATGAAAAAGGAGTAGATGGTTCTCCACCCCTCACGGTACACAATATAAAACACTAGTGAAAGGTATATGACGTATAGAACCAAATATATAGACGCAGCCGCACCTGCATCGGTCGAGACAAAACCCATGTTGACAGCTTAAGTGAATACTCGAATAACCCCCTCAAAGTAGGCGGACAACTCGTGAATATATAGATCTTTTGGGACGTTGTAGACGGGTCCCATAGGTGACCACTGGGCACCAAACACTGACTCAGACTCGATATGGTGGTAACACAAAAGGAGCCCTTGATTGTTTTCAGGGTGCACCCCCTCTAATCGGAACGCCGCGCAGAACATTTTTCAACGTTCTATTGACGCCACTATGCAGCCGTTCCGACTGATAATACCCTCCTAGTGCAGGTCTGTCTCGAACAGGCTCGCTATTAGCTTCGACGAACGACCTCTACTGGTTGTATGCATACGACGTATTCAAGAGCCCTTGGCTGCGAATTAAAAGCAGGGGTGTAGATGAAAAGGCGCTCATGAGAGTTCTTGGCATTGGTCAAGCACACAACCCATATGCCATGTGCTTGAGGCTCGCGAGTCAGCATTTTGAGAAGTTTGTACAAATTGACCGCAGTTCTATCAGGCAGGCAAGATCATGGATCATTCATAGAGGCAGTGACATTCCAGAACATTGATTATCATGGAAGCGGTATTTTGTTTATGCGGGTGCCATTCTCGTAATTGGTGAGGCTGCGAATTGCAGTTCTGTGCTTCTTTTGGCCTCGCATACCTAATTTCCACGCGAGAGGAGAGGCTGAGCACGCACCCGCGTGGCCATTAACCACAGAGATAACGTTTCCGTCCCAAGTGCGGATCTTGACATTGAAGCACACCTCGGCCGATACTACATACTGTGGCAGAGATGCTGAAAAGAGCAGGGCTGAGCCACGAGGTGAGTATTTACGTACAGTAGTCTTCGTGCTTTGGGGTCATTCGTGAAAAGTTTGTCACATGCTCGTTTGCACGTGACTTCTTCTGATGCGATGAAGCACAAATTTTTTAGTTTCTAGAGATGGCCAGTGGTAAAGTAACGATGGCTGTACACAAGTCCAATGAATACGTCAATGACTCTGACTCTGAAGGCGAGTTGGTAGAGTACCAGCCACCCAAGCATTTCAACAAATTCAATCCTAGTGGCAAGTTTGATTTTTCTGATGATAAAGAAGTTTGGTTGATAAAAGCACCCAAAGGATTCCCTATTGAAAAACTCAAAACGTTACCAGTTTCATTCACATCCACCAGCATAGATAGTGGAGCTGCGCCATTCAAAGTAGAGCATAACAAAAGAAAAGCATCATATAGAATCCACGAGGAGTTGTTATCAGCCGAAGCTGAAAACAAGAAGCATTCGATATTTGTACATAATGAAAAGAAAAAGGCTTACAAGGCATTGAAGGGAGGCATCACTAGATTCTACACTATCCAGGAAACTGTTGAAATTCCCGAAATCAACTACGAACAAGTTTATGAGCCAAGAAAAGACGTGGAAAAAATCAAGAACTTGAGAATGAGGCACTTCCCCACTGGTTACGGGGCCCAGGATTTCGAAGAGGCCAGACCACAAGTGACTGAGTCAGAGTCAGGCGACGAAAAGGTAGTCAAGAAAGCCAAAATAGAGGAAAAGTCCGAAAAGAAGGAGAAGAAGGAGAAGAAGGACAAGAAGGACAAGAAGGAGAAGAAGGAAAAGAAGGAAAAGAAAGAAAAAAAGAAGAAGGACCACTGAGCATTTAGCACCGGTTATGTATAATAGACAGTAGAGCACCAAGTAATGTAGAAAAATGTAGGTTTCAGCGCAATGGTCCGTTCAAGTCGTGTTTGTAGTTTGTTGCTAATTTTTTGGCAGCCAAAATTGATGAGCGCGAAAATTGATCTGTAAAGAACAACCAAGATGGGAAGCAGTGCATCGAAGCCCAGAACGCTCAGCAAGACGCTCGAAAGTGCAGGGACCAAGGTCAAGCGCAGCAGTGTGAACCAGTTGCCATCACAAGGACTCAAGGATCAGTACGAAAAGCATGCCACTCAGCAACCCCCACACCCCGACCAGGTGAACCAACATCAACAAGCATACCCTGATAGCCAGCAAGGCACACCAGATGATAGTTTGGCGCAGCGCGCGCACACGGGAAGTTACCAGAACGTAGAATTTGACGCAGCCAAGCTCAAAAAGAAGCTCAACCGCGGAGTGAGCGCTTCGCCAAAAGCAACCACCCCGCTTCCTGAGGGCAAAGACGGTTACGATCCGCACGAAGCAGGTACATCCACGTACGACAAGCAGTATGTAAGTTCGATCAACATGCTAGGAAGACAGATCCAATCACACACGCCAGAGAGTTTGGGCAAAGAGCACTCGCTCGCGCTCAAGCAATTGAAGTCGCGGAAGCAGGTGTACGAAGAGGGACAACGAGAGCTACAAGACCAGCAGGACCAGAACAACGTCAGCACTATCCAACGTAACATGGTGCACCCACGGACCATGGGCGCCATTTTGACCGATATCAAAGACCCCCGGATCGACGATGCTGGGATCACCTTGGACTACCAGCTCAACTCTACATTTGTTAAAGAATTGGGTCAACGGTTCAAAGTGGCAACCAACACGGTGATCATTGAGGAAAAAACCAAGGACGACGAGTTGGGCCACAAAGTGGGCGTCGCGCGGGTATCTGAGTATCGCGAGTACGATGCCGAGGAGCCTCTCAGCGAGCAGGAGTACGGCCAGCGGTACAAGAAGTTGAAGGATAGAATCAGCACGGACTAGGCTTAGTTAGGGAGCCATACTGTACATAGCAATATAGAGATTCCGCAGTCGGATTTAAGTCGTCTCACAGTTGTAGTCACAATTTGAATTTCAGTAGAGTCTCAGCAATGCCTAAGCTTAGCACCAAAGAAGTGGTTTCGTATCTCAAGAGATACACTCCTTGCGACGTATCGGACTCATTGAACAAACATGGGTATGCCGACGGGGGATTTATCCCCAATCTTCAGAACCGGTCGCCCGTAACGGGCTCTGTTTCGGCGGTGGGCCCCGCCTACACGGTGTTGTACGCCCCCAAGTCTGATCCCAGGCCAGCCGTAAAAGAGTCGTACATCGATAGTGTTCCGGAAGACGGCGTGGTGGTGATTGGGCTTCCCAAAGAGGTGCAAACGTCGTCGTACCCGTTTGTCAAGGTCAACAATGCGTTGTACGGAGGATTGATGTCGACGCGGGCCCAGTACCGCAAGGCCAATGGGTCTGTGGTCTTGGGAAGAATCCGCGATTTGGACGAGCACAACGACTTGAAGTACCCAGTATGGTCGTACGGGGTCGGGACCTCGGCACCCGGTCCGTTGGTAAAGGTGGTGGGAATCAATGTGCCCTTGGAGGTCAAGGTGCATGGATTCGAAGCCGACCAGACTCTACAGATTAATCCTGGTGATTACATTGTAGCTGACAAGAACGGGGTGGTGAGAATTCCTACGGACGCCGATTTAGCCAGTGTTTTGGACTACATTCCCAAGAGAGTCGATGCTGATACCAAGGTCAGTGAGGATATCAAGGCCGGTAAGCCTGCGGCCGAGTCGCAGAAGTTCTGGAGAGGGAAAATCTGAAACCTGGGGAAACTGGGGAAACAAGAAACAGAGGAGAGGAAGGTTTGTAGGTGAAGAATATATGTTTTGAGTTTAGTTAGAGCCAATATACGTCCAGTAGAAGAACATCCTAGCACTAATATGTGCTAAGCTAGAGCTAGGATGGGGGTAGGCTGAGAACTAATGACAATTGGACAGCCACACCCTGTTCGCTACACCTTCCCTAAGAGCGACGTGCGCGCGCCCTCGCGAGCTCGCGCGCACTCTCGCTATCTGTCACTATCTATTTCTCACTGTCTAACTCTTAACAGAACATTCCACTAACCTCCATGACGCTTGAATTCAGTGAATCCAGGCCATGGGCTAATCTTGCAGACCTCAGGGTTGCCTTGATAGGCAACAAAGACCTACAGCACCGTCTTGTGGGCGATGTCGACTTCATATCCTCGTTTGTGGGCGACTTCACCCTCCTGGTCGACAACTTATCGCAGGGAAAACTAGAGCAATTTGGCAAAACCGACGACTCTACCAACTTTTATAGCGACAATGTCCATGAATTCCTTGACCAGCTCGAGCAGAGAGGCGTTATTCTCAAGATCCTTTGCAGCTACGTCACCGAAGTCAACCCTGGTCACCACGATAACATCAACGAGTGCTTGAAACTGTTGGGGAAATTGATGGACCCCATAGTCAAATTGCTCCAGTACTTTGTGGAAAAGATCATTCCGGTCAGTATCCAGTATGATCGAGGCTTCAGTTCAGTTCTGGCAACTGAAACGGCCAGCAAATGGCCCGTGGTGGAGGAACGGGTCCAGAGCATTGTGGCCAACGGGTTGGACATCTTGTTGTACCTCTCCAATATCCGGAACCACACCTTCGATACCAGGATCGTCAGTCGGTTCATCACCTGCTTGTTGATCTTGATCGACGACGAGAGCACTTCCACGCTTGACAAGGCCACCATTCTTCTCAACAAGCTGACCAAGCTCATTCCGCTTATTCTTTCGCTGTGTGACTTGTCGCAGAACTCGTCTATCGTGACGCTATTGACCTCACTTCTCAAGACGTTGGCCAAAGAAGCCAACATCATAATATCCACCCATTTCCCCAGCGATGTCGTTACTTCAACGAATTTGTTGCATCAGTTTGCTTTGGAGGACTCTAACTTGCCCAATATCGAGCTCAACAAAAGCATTGTAAGGTCCAGAGTAAACACCAATCTCTTGCTAGACTTGATCGTTTCGGTGTGCCAAATCTTCCATGTTATGCACGAAAACGACTATGAGGTCACTGCTGTGGGCCTGGTGGTATCCAAGGGTACAATACCATCAGACGTTGATTCTGATACTGCGAGCAATGTTCTACTAGACGAAAAGATCTATCTTTCGCTACTACTTCTTCTTAAATGTGACGACGATTTATTGGGACTAGCGTCACTAAACTTGATTTGTATCTACTTGAAGAACTTGAAGTCGTATAGCAATGCCAACCAAGTCCTAATATTTCAGAATTACAAGAAACTCTTTCCGAGAATCGTCCAGATGTTGAAGTTGGAAGACGACGTTTCGTTTACTAGTTCCACGCACTTGACCAAAGAAGCTTCCAAACTTCTATTCAAGTCGTCAGAATCGTCGTCACTATACTCGTTTATTTCCTCCAGAACACCAGCTGTTCCTCCATTGTACCTCTACTCGCCAGCGCGGATCCTAGCTGACTTGTGCTCCAAGTACCCTATTCTTAACGACGAAATCAAAGATGCGAAAACTGACTATAAGATCATGAAACAGGTCGAGACATGCTCCAAATCTTCGCATCTTCTTAAACTACTTAAGCTTATAAAAAAGAGCAGCAAAAACGGCACAGTGTTGGTTGATTTCACCATTTTATTGGATCTTGCGCCGCGGTCTTCGAAGGAAGAAGATGTGGACGATAAGTTGGGCGATCTCTTCTACTTGCTTAGTGTCTACACCAGCATCAACGAAGGCTATAGAAACCGCATCATCAATTCTGATAAGCAAAAGGTCAATCTCCAGTTTTCCCAATTGATCTTCGATACCATCGACAACTTCCATTTCTTGCTCAACCAAAACGAACTAGCATACAAGTTGATAGAATCCAAAAAAATCAAGAACGAAGACTTGCCGTGGTTCAGCAAGAGCTTTGGGGTGATCCGCTCACTACTTGATTCCAAACTCTTCACCAACTGTCTCTACTTGGTGCGGTCGTTATCGAGATCTGTGGTTTCTTTGAGAACGTTTTATGTTGAATGTAACTCGATGAGGAGCTTCATTACGCCCGATGGAGAAAAAGACCTATCGGGCGGGCTTATCACCAACTTCCTTCGAATTCTCAAGGCGTTTTCGTTCCCCGACGAGATCAACGACTTTTTCTACATCTTGGGCGGTGACCAGCGGGCTCAGGTCAAAAGCAAGAAACTACAGATGATCAACAAGTCGATCACCATCAGTCTTCTTGGAAACTTCATTCTAGACTTCAGTTCTTTCAGAGATAATGTGTTGAACCACGACTCGTTTTTAGGGTGTCTTGCTGAATTATACCGCAACTGTGAGACGTGGAACGAAGCCAATGCTCACGAGTCCAAACATGAAGACATGTACCAGCAGAACTTCGTCCAGCTTAATATCTTACAGGTGATTAAAAACTATCTTTTCCACGAAACGTACGAAAACAAGCGTCATCTTTTGGGTCTTTTCCCGCTTCAGACCATTATTGAAAAGACCTTGTACGGTGCTAAAAGAAAGGATGGCAGAGACGAAGGAGGTGACTCGGGGCTCGACTACTCCAAAGAAGTGTTGGGCAACGGACAGTTCCACCAGGAAATCCACCAGCTTCGCATCAAGCAGAAACTTGCTGCTTTCAGTATATTGCGAAATCTCACTGCGGGCTCGCCAGAATTCAACTATATTTTGATCCAAGTGTATGAGTTCACCAGAGCAAAGTGGACCAAGTACGATCTTCCTACATATTGGACCGATTACATTGTGGGCAACCTACTAAACTTGAAACTTTTTACCAGCAAAGCCGGTAGTTTTGACGATGACGAAGCGTTATTGGAAGTAATTCTCAACGATAGCTATGTCAGTTTGGTTATTGCCATCAACAACATCGAGAACCACAAGTATACCAGCATAGAGAACTTGCAACGGCAAGACTTTCCCGAAGACAAGCTTCTAGGGGTGTGGTTACGGTTCATGGAGTTGAGTGTGAGCGACGAGTTTGAAAACAAGCTCGATTTCAACTACAAAGTCTCGGTCAACACCAACTTGAACGAGATCAAATCGTCCATTGTATGGATATTGATCAACTTGACCAGATACACCGCGTACCAGGTGAGTGTGGAGCAGGGCCTGGTGCTATTTGAGACGGTAGAGGGCCGTAGAAGAGCACAGAATAACCATAGATTGGTTGTAGAAAGTGACGAGGATGACGTCGAGGACGTGGACGAGGACGATCCCATTGGAGACGCCCAGCGCGCGCAGCAAATGACTGTCCAAGACCGTGCCAAGTACTTACAGGAATTTGGGTTTGGCAAGGTGTTGAGCAGTCTTATCAAAAACTACACGTATTTCCGTCAACCGGGTGGAACGAACAGAGGCCGTGTGCACACCGCAGGGTACAGAGAGAGACCCCACAGCAAGTATGCTGGAGAAAGCAAGGGCTCAGACAACAGAACCATCCGAAGATTCGATATCGAAAACAGCCATGATTTGCTCGAAAAACTCAAGTCCGCCAACTCGCAAATCACGGGGTTGCTTAGAAATAGAAGAGGCGTCGATTCCGTGCAAGAGGCCATAAGAGCCGCAAGGCGAAAACCGGAAGACGCGGGTGAGGCTGGCGGTGTGGCGCCAGAGGGGTCTAGTTCGGCAGACACCAGAGAGCGCCCGCTTATACAGAACTGGTTTCCCGTGGGGCCCGACGTGAACAGAGGTGGGGAAGGTTTTGGGTATGGCAGTGACGAAGAGATGGACCAGGATGAGGGTGATGATGAGAACGAGGACGATGACGAGGATGCCAATGACGACGAAGAGGATCCTACGGAATACTGGGTTATGTAGAATAGATAAGACTGTGAAGACTGTAAAAGAGTTCAAGTGAAAGGATTTAGGAAAGACTGTAAAAGAGTTTACGTGAAAAGATTTAGTAAAGACTGTAAAAACTGTAAAAGAGTTTAGGTGGAAAGATTTAGGTATGAAGTGCAGGTGTAGACTGTGTAAAGACTGTAAGAGTGTAAGGGAAAAAGATTTAAGTGTAGATTGTTGAAAGACTATAAAAGAGTGTAAGTGAAAAGATTTAGGTGTAGATTTTGCAAAAGACTTGAAGTAACGTAGGTGTTTGTCAGTGTAGATGAGCCTCTTCTCTTCTTTCCTCATTTACGAGATTCATCTGAAACGACAGCCTTAATGCAAACTAGATCTAACTACTGCTCGGCTAGATTTGACGTAGCACAGATCCACGCCAAGTCCAGAACATGCGAACCTTAAAAAATTGCATTGTCTGGAAGAGTAAAAAACCTACATTGTCAAAAAGAGAAGTTGACCCGAAGGAGTATTAGTCCGAATTATATGAGGATGTTCTAGCACAGCAACCCGCATCATCAGTGTACTCGCACTGTACTGGCACAGCAACTCCCGTCGTCTGCGTGCTCCTAGTGGCCCGATTAGCCCAACTCTAAATAGACACAATAACATCTACAGAATATTTTTCCACCACATTATTATTTAGTTGGTGACAGCGACAGACGTTGGGCAGTTGAGATCCAGCGTGCTTACAAACCCAAAGGTACCCAAAGGCACCCAAAGGCGGTACCCAGCGAACATGACGGCACCCCAGGTACATGCCGCCTCCACAAACCAGCCATGTAGTCACCGTTCCTACCGTACCCAACAGGCACCACGCATGGAGCCCCGGCACCAGTGCAGCACCAGGCGAGTTACGTAATGCAGGCTCGGGTCGTGTGCGCGCCCGCACAAGGCTAAGGAAAAAAAACGCCAGACAAACAAGAATTGACCGTTACCAAGCAGAGGATACCACTACGTAGTGCGATCAAGCGGTTGATATTCCATTTTCTAAGCATTTTTGGCGCCCACACCCCGTGCGACCAGTTTGATATTCAAAACTCCAAGCAAATTCCCAAAAATCCCACAGATCGCAAGTCAGCAAACTAATGACTTCGATGTCGAACAATGAAGGCAGTCAAATGTCCATCAACGATATTTCTCTTGAAGAGTTGGCCCAGAGACAGCAGCAGCAGAACATATACGTAAATCCGCCGGTGTTGGAAAACCAAAAGAACTCGAGCTCACAGACGTCGCTCCAAAGGCAAAACTCCAAGCACTCGCATCGGGACACCACCACAAAGGGCAAATACACCTTGAATGACTTCCAGATATTGCGAACCTTGGGTACAGGGTCGTTTGGCCGTGTCCACTTGGCGCGGTCCATACATAACGGGCGGTTCTACGCCATGAAGACCCTCAAAAAAGAACGTGTTGTAAATATGAAACAGGTGGAGCACACCAACGACGAGCGCCGAATGCTCAAGTTGGCCCAGCATCCGTTTATCATCAGAATGTGGGGCACCTTCCAGGATTGCCGCAACCTCTTCATGATCATGGACTATATAGAAGGAGGCGAGCTTTTCAGCTTGCTACGCAAGTCGCAGAGATTCCCCACTCCCGTGGCCAAATTCTATGCTGCCGAGGTGTTTTTGGCTATCGAGTACTTGCATGAGTTGGACATCATCTACCGTGACTTGAAACCAGAAAATATCTTGTTGGATAAAAACGGACACATAAAATTGACCGACTTCGGGTTTGCCAAGGAGGTCAGCGACGTCACCTACACCTTGTGCGGTACGCCCGACTACATTGCGCCGGAAGTGGTGGCTACGAAACCCTACAACAAGTCTGTGGACTGGTGGTCTTTTGGTATATTAATATTTGAAATGTTAACTGGATACACGCCATTTTATGATCCTACCCCCATGAAAACTTACGAAAACATATTGAACGGTACAATAACTTATCCCGACTACTTGCCTCCTGATATACTCGATCTCTTACAGAAACTAATCGTCAAGGACTTGACCCAAAGATTGGGCAATTTGCAAGGCGGGTCCGACGATGTCAAGAACCATCCGTGGTTCAAGGAGGTGATTTGGGAAAGATTGCTTTCGAGAGACATCGAGACTCCGTACGAGCCTCCCATCACGTCGGGCGTGGGTGACACTTCTCAGTTCGACAGGTATCCCGAAGATAAGGATCTCGATTACGGTATAAGTGGGGTCGATGATGCATATGGGAGCATGTTTGCGGATTTTTAAAATATGCCCAATAGTTAGCCTACTTAATATAAACCTTCAGGTATCATAGAGTTATAGAACAAACCAACTCAAACTGTACGAAATGGGTTCACCAAACACAATCATAGTAGCTGAATGAAAATATCTACTCCTTCGAACCTGTATTATCTAATAAATAATTAATATGCCTAATGGTAAAGCAAGTAGTATTCCTAAAATTATCAACAGTAATGACTAAAAGTATCAACCAGTCGAATAGTTTTGTCTATTAATATAATTTAATAGTTGGACACTTCAAGTTATATCTTGAGTCTAGGGTCGCAATTATACTACAAACGGCTATATAAGAGTGCAGGAACTTTCGAGTTGCCCACAGTAGTTTTTTGTATAGTTCAACTGTAGTCATACGGTGGTTTCACTATGCGTTCAGTAATTTTGCAAAAAATTGCGAAAATCCAAGAAATATTCTCTATCTTCTATCGTCTATTAGTATGGGCTAATGAAGTCAACTAATAGTGCACAATAGTATTCTACTACTATTATCTATTTAGAAGACATCCAGTAGTATTTTCAGAAGCATTTTCTAGTGCTATCTACTATACTTGATTAATAGTATTGTGAAGTAGAGTTAATAATTGAATTAGTTATGCTATACGCTGAGTTGAGTATACAAAAGGGCTTAAAGAATGAAAGCTTTGCTTGTAAAGCGCAGAACTCTAGCGAGTTCTTGCGCTTTGATTATGTACAATTCTCCACACTCGTCATCCAATCGCTCCTCAAAAACTGGTCAACAGTAGGCCGGTGTCGAGGATCCACATCGAGCATCTTGTAAATAAGCATCTTGCGCAACTCGCACAAATCGTCTAGCTCGTCGTCGTCTTCTTTTTCGTCATTATCGTCGTTATATGTGATTCTATCAAATAGCTGTTCCACCGGCTTGAAACTACCACCACGAGTCACAAGCCATTCTTTGGTGGAGGAGTCGTAGCTCGAGTTCATCTTGGTTCGAACGTACTCGTCAAACACCTTGTCTTTATATCTTGCCTCCTTATGCATCAGATGTTTAGGAGCTACGGTGCTCCATAAATAGCCAGAGCTGTAGCTCGATAGGTGGGTGGGATCCACGCCATCTTCACCAGAAACGCCGCTTCCAGAGTAGTAGTGCCGGCGGATATTAAAGAGAATAAGTATTACTATGCCTAGTGCCCAGCAATCCTTTTTGGTGAGGGAATACGGGGCTCCGACATACTCTTCTGGCGCCATGTATGGTTCGGATCCAATGGGTCCGGAGCGGTAGTACTGCTCCGAAGTATCTAGTTTTGTTCGGAATACATTGGACTTGCCGAAATCGGTCAACCGCAAGATCAATTTCGACGTGCTGCCGTTATAGTCCCGATAATATAGTAAAATGTTCTCTAGCTTGAGATCGCAGTGCGCTACGCCGTGCTGGTGCATGTACTTGAGGCCCTTGGCGATCTGCTTGACCATACAGTCAAACTCGTCTAGAGATACATAATTAATTGGTCTATTTTTCTTGTCATGGGTGGTGGTTAAGTACGAGAAAAGGTCTCCTCCGGGACTGCATTCCATGACCTGGTTGAATTTGATGGCGCTGGTGTCTTCGTGTGGTGCTGGTAGCGTCACCATAAGGTCAATGGTCTTGACTACATGCTTGTTGTTGAGAGTAGATGAGATAATAAACTCGCTGACTACTCTTTCGATGAACTTGGAGTTGTTTTCTTTGGGCCTCCGCTTGATTTCTTTGACGGCATAGACCGGAGTACGTGAACCCGGGTCCAGATCAAGCAACTTGATGGTTCCATATGCTCCCTTGCCTATCAAGTCTTTGACTGTTCCGTACCGTTCATATAATGTTTTGTAGCCGGCCACAAGCTTGAGGGTCTGGTCCAAAGACTTGCAATCCAAGAGCTTATTCGACCGTTTTGTCACGTCTTCGATGAGCACAATCTGGTCGTCGCCGATCACAGACCGAGAAGACGTATCAGCTGGCGGAATACGGTGGATTTTGACGGCTCCAAGGAGCGAATACGTCCGCTTCAGCTCCTCGTTGGCAGCCCGCACCTGGTCTTTTGTGGACACCATCGACTTGAGACCACAATATCCCATTATAGTCGAGAGCTGATGTGCTAGATCCAGCTGTGACCCTTTTCCTCGGTCTTTGACTGCATGTTCGTGCTCCTCGTAGTCGTCTTCCGAGTCAGACTCGCTCGATTCAGAGCTTCCTAGCGAATACGACGACACTTTTCGCAGTATGGATTCGTCCAGATCCTCTGTCTCAGACTGACTTTCTTCGCTTAAATCATCGGCTTCCACTATAGTACTAACTCTCTTGCGAGAAGTGGGTTCAGTTCTGGGAATCTCGGCGATTTCTGGAGAGGGGGTTCGCGAGCCATTTTTGGACTTGAACAAGTTGAATTTGGAGCGTGAGTCGACGGAATCGGTGGACTTGATGGAACCTGATCTACTAAACACCTCTCTGTCCACAGAACTCTCTGGCTCGGTTTCTTTCTTTTTCCAGAACAACCCCATGGAATACTGGAATAGTTAGTGCTCAGCTATATGGGCAATACAGAGCCGTTATATGTTTATATCTGTTTAATGTTGTACAATGGTGTATAATGCTCTATAGTGTAATCAAGATGGCCCGTCATTCGTTTGACGTCTTCGCAACCGTCTCTTTCCAACTGTGCGGTACAATCACGTGAAGAAGAGATTAGTAATGGTAGGGAAGAGAGAGATTAATTGAGAGAGATAATGAGAACACGAAGAGAGTATGTCATTGGAGTTGGTGATATGTTCGTGTATTTGACTACGTACGTCAGTCTGTCTTGATTGCTGTGTTTCCTTTGTCTCTAGTATTGGTAATAATGACACATGATTCAGTAATGAGCCCTGCAGACACTTAGGCTACTCGCATATCGTCAACCAAAAAGCAGATGGGCCCGTCAGGGCCCGTCTGTGTCTTTTATAGTCTACATCTCTTGTAGGTCACTTCTACACCTCTTCTACACCTCTTCTACGCCTTCGTCTACTAGTCTCTAGCTCTCACCTCTACTGTCAGGCTAGTGTTCTCCACGTGATTCTCACTCAATTCCAGGCTGGCGCCTAAGTGAGATCGCCTGGAATTGGTGCGGCACGTGCCCGAGACGAAAATGCACAAAACGCGTCCCCTCCAGCTCGTCAACCATAAAGGCAACACCAAAGAACAATTGGATTGTTTCAGAGTTTAGGCATAGGTGTGAAGTAGAATCAACAGATCAATACAGATCCAACCTCAAACCTAGTATTCAACCTTTCCAAGCCCCAACATACCCTTTGAATCACCTCCAAAATCACCAAAGTCACCAACTATTCGCTAGCATTGGCTAATAATAGATAATGACTAGTATTTACAATACGGACATAAAGCATTATAGAAGAGCTCCTCCTCCACCGCAGGTGAACGGATCGAGCTCGTCTCTCAACTTGAGTTCGGGCCCTCTCAACCCCCCTCAGATTCCGTCCCATTCACACTCCCACAGCTCCTCCACCATTCTGTTGAACATCAACTCCAATAAACGGGTATCGGGGTGGGTCCACGTCAAAGACGACGGCATTTTCACCTCGTTTAGATGGAACAAAAGATACATGGTAATCAACGACAAAACGCTCAATTTCTACAAAACAGAGCCCATTACCAATAGCACCACTCCCGGCGTCAACGAAAGTCCCGACATCTCATTCCCACTCAACTTGATCGGCAGCATCCAGCTCAAACCCAATTCGGGCTACACCAGAACATCCCAGCTGTTTGAAATCATGCCCAAGAACAACGGCAGATCCATCTTGATCTCCGTAAAGTCCAACAACGACTACATGGACTGGTTGGATGCTTTCACCACCAAGTGCCCGTTGATCCAAATCGGGAACAGCTCCAGTAGCAACAGTGAGAAGAACGTGCCGGTGAACAGCTTAAACCCCAGTTCCAGCACTTTGGTCAACGGCAATGCGGGTGTTTCTAATCCTATCAACTTTACACATAAAGTTCACGTCGGTTTCGATCCGGCCAGTGGAAATTTCACCGGTTTGCCAGATACCTGGAAAAGCTTGTTGCAGCACTCCAAGATCACCAATGAAGACTGGAAGAAAGACCCCGTGGCGGTGATCGAAGTGTTGGAGTTTTATTCCGATATCAACGGCGGTTCGGCCGCGTCCACGCCCGTCATTGCTCCAAACACCTCTTTGTCATCCAACTTCAACAAGAACATGACATTGCAGGATTGGACAAAACACCCCTCCAAACCGTCCAGCCTCCCATCTCTTCAAACCAAGCCTCCTCAAAATGTGTCTTCTTCCAGTCAACCTTCACCGGCTTCGCAAACCACCTTCTTACCGAACAGAGCCGCTCCAAAACCTCCTTTGCCGTACCACTTAACGTCCCAGAAAAACGCCAACAATAATAATACCGTCTCCCCATTAAACAACTTGTTGAATAAATCCGACACCCCTAATGATCCGGTCTCTTCTGATCTTACCCCCACCAGAAAAGCTCCTGCTCCTCCTCAACCAAACAAGTTCACCCCAAAACCTGCAGTACCTACTGGCTTAGGTATTACAACCACCACTCCTACTCCTAGACTGATGCCTCCTCAATTGCCAACCACTAAAGTCCATCCTGACTTGAAGATCCAGTCTGGTAACTATAATAAGCCTGGTCCTAACCAGACCTTTATCAAGCCATTTGGCCTCGCCAATAAGGCTCAACAACAACAGCCTCAACAAAATCAACAGCAGCAGCAACCACAAGCTCAACAACAGATGAATGTTCATCAACTGCAGCCCAAAAACCAACCTACTGGTCTTAAACCTCTTAATTTACCGTCCCAAAACAAGCCAGTTGCTCAGCAGGAAGCTCCGATTAAACCACTTCAGCCTCGTCCTAAAGAGCCTGCAAATGATACGGCTAAAGCACCATCAAGTGCCCAAGCTCCGGCTGCTGCTCAGAACCAGGGCCTTGCGATGGGCCCGGCTCCGGTCAAATCGGCCAAGCAGTTGAAGAAAGAACGCGAAAAGCTCAACGACATGCAAGTCATAGCCAAGTTAAAGACGGTGGTCAACAATAACGATCCTACGCCGTTGTTCAAAATTATAGAAAAAGCAGGCCAAGGTGCATCCGGAGCAGTTTATTTGGCAGAGCTGTTGGAGGATAACAACCAGAAAGTGGCCATCAAACAAATGGACCTTAACGTTCAGCCTCGTAAGGAATTGATCATCAATGAAATCTTGGTGATGAAAGACTCCCAGCACAAGAATATCGTCAACTTCTTGGACTCGTATCTCCGGGGCAACAGCGATTTGTGGGTCATTATGGAATATATGGAAGGCGGTTCATTGACGGAAATCATCGAGAACAACGACTTCAAACTCAGCGAAAGACAGATTGCTACCATCTGTTTCGAGACTCTTAAAGGGTTACAGCATTTGCACAAAAAACATATCATTCACCGTGATATCAAGTCTGATAATGTGTTGTTGGATGCCAAGGGTAACGTGAAAATCACCGACTTTGGGTTCTGTGCCAAGTTAACTGACCAGAGAAACAAGAGAGCCACCATGGTTGGAACGCCATACTGGATGGCTCCAGAAGTAGTCAAACAGAAGGAGTATGACGAAAAAGTAGACGTGTGGTCGCTAGGCATCATGACCATAGAGATGATCGAAGGAGAACCGCCATACTTGAACGAAGAACCTTTGAAGGCCCTTTACTTGATTGCTACTAACGGTACACCCAAGCTAAAGAAACCCGAAGCGCTTTCCAACTCGATCAAGAAGTTCTTATCGATCTGTTTATGTGTCGATGTGCGCTACAGAGCCTCTACTGACGAGTTGTTGGAGCATTCGTTCATCCAACACAAGTCTGCAAAGATCGAGGAGTTGAGCCCATTGTTGGAATGGAAAAGAAACCAAAAGCTGGAGGATAGTATTTAATCGAGATTATAGACTACGACAGTATTAATAGACAATCAGTAAGAATACGATAATCGTATAGGTAATGGAATTAAATACTTAGCTGAGATAGGGTCTATAGTAGAATAAAAGATGTACTGCTAAAATAATTTACGATTGATATGCTGATATTTTTGACTCAAATGCCTTCAGTAATTGAATAATCACTAATCATTATTTAGAAGATAGTTTTTTCAGAATGATAGACTCTAACTCACCCTCGATTAAATGTCCCCCTTTTTGTTCTTCATTTTACTATCGATTTCACTATCGTTATTAATTAATGAAAATACCAACATTTTGTGATAAGTGGACTACTAGATGATGTAGGGCTGAAATTGTTGATCTCCTTACATCTGTCTATTCACTCTATCAATCATTGGCGCATCCTGTGAACTAACTTATTACATCTCTACACTTCTCAATAGATCATTACTATTCTTTATCTATTAATTTTTAGCGGTGCTTTTATGCTTAATTGGGTAAGCCCTTTTCGTTGATCAAGGTGTTTTCCACGCTTTGTGGCCCTTCGCCAATACTGGTCAAGATAATCTTGGAAACACCCTTGTGGATTTCTTCGTCGATGCCTTCTACGCTAATACTTTGATCAAAAGACTTTGGATCTTTTTGCTCCCAGCCGGGAACTTGGTTGAAGTGCTTGTGGATCAAACCCAAGACCTTTGCCTCGTTAGACTCGTCGTAGTAAATGACAGCATTTGGACCGGCATCAAAAGTGTAAGCAGCAATTATTTTACCTTCGAGCTCGTTTAATTTGTGAACCAATTTGATGATCTTTTTGGAAGTATCGTTCAAGTAAAAGATTGGCGGGTACGAGTCCAAACACACGGAATGGAACGAGTTGGAGTCTTGCATGGTCAACTTTCCAAACGTTTCGAAATCCTTGTTCAAAATGCTTTCTTTCATTTCTTCGAATCTCTTTGGCACAACTTCGTTGATTCTATAGTTGAACAAATCTGAAGTGTGTACGGTGGTTTGCATGCCAATGGTGGAAGGAGTATCTTTTTTGTCGTCACTTACAACCAAAATAGCAGCTTTCAAAGTTGGCCAGTGAGATAATGGGGCCACTTCGACAGCTTTAGAATCGGAACCATCTTCCAATTGTCCCATTTCCCAGGCTACAAATCCACCAAACAACGATCTACACGCGGAGCCAGACCCCTTTCTGGCTATTTTCGACAACTCAGACATATCCTGAGGCAATTGGTACAACTTGGCAATAGCACTAACCAAAGCTGCAAAACCTGCGGCCGAAGAAGCCAACCCGGCGGCGGTGGGGAAGTTATTTTCAGACACGATATGTAAGTTGTAGGACGATAATTTTGGCAAAGTGTCATCTTTGGCCTCCAATTCTCTTCTCAAGCGTCTCAAATCCTCTATACAAGCTTTGGTTCTTGGAGACTCCAACGACTCCAAGTTGCCGTTGAGCCACAATTGGTCTTTTTCAAATGCGGAAGATGCAGCGGCAGAAGTCAATGTTCTGAGGTCAATTTGCGATAATGTGACCGAGATCGACGAATTGGTGGGTAAGTTAAGAGTTTTGTCTCTTTTTCCCCAGTACTTGAGGGTCTAAGGGTTAGTATTGAAGGGAAAGGAGCAGCCAAAATTGCATGAAAATACAAGACAATTTCTGCTGGGTGATATTCATGGGTTACTTACCGCTATGTTGACAGGAGCAGTAGATGAAGCGGTGTAGACGGACATGGCGATGGCTACTAGTTGCAAGTGTTGGTTTGGCGGTAAATTTTAGAGTGTAGTTTCGGTGCGCGCACGGCCGCGTCCATCGGTACGACGAGCTTGGGCTACCGCGTGCTGCGCGGCTGAAAAGACGAAGCGATAGAGCAGAAATTGAAGTGCATATTGTCGTACGATTTGAGGCTAAGGATGATGTGGTTAGTGGCAAGTAGGTGTATCGTAGACTGAAACCTTAAGACTGTATGCTAGCTACTGAAACCACCACTGACTTGGTGGTTATACTGTGGTCTCGTATGCTAGTTCGTTAAAGACTACGTACTGCATACAACCTTTTAAGTCAAGTCTGGAAGTCGATACGAACATTTTCAGGTTGAAATTATGAAACTGGGTTTTTAGTGTAGATCGAAAGAGCGGACTCAAACAGTCAGATTGTACGTGGTGCTGTAGAAAGCTCTAAAGACGCTTAGTCAATGCTTGGTAAGAAGGTTTTTGCCTCATTTAGCTGTTTAGTGCTGCAGTGCCTGATTAAGCTTGGTCAGAGCTTTATAAGCTACTCTTCGACCTGCAGTCTTGATCGCTCTTAGTGAGCCTTAATGGGGTTGCTCACTATACAGTGAGTAGTGCGAACGCGGTGAGCTTTCGGTAAATAGATATTATTACAATACAAATATAAAGATATAAACACAAGTACATAAAGAGAAAAGTAGAATATAAAGTCATTGATAGAGGTGAAGAAACCCGCTTTTATGGTGCGAACTCTGAATGTCGGTAAATGGATTGATTTTTGGCCGATGATTTTGATATGATTGGGTTTGGTTTATTCTCTTACAAATTCTTCTTTTCATTGATTGTGGTGACAAATTAGTTTGTTGGGCACTTTTTGCATCCAATAAAATAATTAATTTGAAGGAAGTTTGTTAATAATTTAGGGAGAAGAAAGTCATGGGTTGTTTTAGTGTTTAAGCTTTTCTGGTCCATTTCCATAATCTGGCTTTACAATCACCAGAACCAGTGGCGAATATTCCTTCGGTTCCTTGGGAATTCAACGATACGGCCACCGATATAACAGAATTTCTGTGTCCTTGTAACATCAATAATGGGTTACCGGAGATTTGGTCCCAGAATATGACACCACGGTCCTTGGACCCAGAAAGAATGTATTCGTTCTTTGGGGTCGAACATACAGATAAAACAAAGTCTTTGTGGCCGATATAGGTGACCTCACAGCTGGATTTCTTGGTAGAGCTCGAGACTCCGTGGTGAGGATCTTGCTTGCCTTCAAGGTTCCATAATTTGACGGTTCTGTCAAGAGATCCTGAAGCAATTTGGTTACCATTTATAGAAAAGGCCACCGAGTAGACGGAATCGCCGTGGCCATTGCCGTTTTCGTTACCGGAATCCAATCTTTCTACAAGAAATCCGGTGGTGGAGTCCCATACTCTTACGGTTCTGTCAAGAGAACCAGCAGCAATCAAGTTTCCATCTGGAGAAACGGCCACGGTAGTGACACCGTCTTCGATAGAAAGAGTCAAAGAGCATTGGGAAGATCTTAAATCCCAGATTCTGACGGTTCTGTCGCCAGATCCAGACACCAATCTGTTGCCGTCAGGGAAGAAATCCAAAGAATAGATGTCTTGTTCGTGACCACGCAAGATCTTGATGATTCTCTTTGTTTGCAAGTCCCAGATTCTAATCAACTTATCTTCGGCACCAGTAGCCAAAACCTTACCATCTGGTGAGAAACAGACGGATCTGATGTACAAGTCACCGTTTGCGGCGGCGGTGGCTGCAGCAGCAGCGGCGGCAGCGGCTTGGTTGGAGTCGCCCGATTCGCCGTTTTTGCCGGCTTCGCCGTTGGTAGCCCCCACTTTGGCTGAAGCGTCGGTGGAGTTGTTGTCGTCAATAAGCTTAGCAACTAATTCACCGGTTTCAACGTTGAAAACCTGGGTGGTTTTGTTACAACCGGTGGCTATGAACTTACCGTCCTTGGAGAAACGGACACAACAGACGACAGAAGAGTGGTCTAAGGAGTGGATCAATTCGACGTCCAAGTCACGCTTGAAGGCGGGGTTGTAGAGCACGTAGTAGTCCAATTTCTGCTTTTTGAAGTCGGGGTTGGCTTTGGAAACGTCCAAATCGGACAAAAATGGCGGGATTTCTTTGACGTGTAAAGCTTTGTCTGCTGGGTTTACGATGTACTGAGATTTATCCACAATGGTCAAGGCAGTAGACGTTTCCGGAGCAATGGTAGAAGCGGCGGTGGAGTTGGAAATGGAGGAGATAGGGGCCGAAGAGCCGTTGGTGGAGGAGGAGGCAGAAACTCCAGGAATGGCCGAATCAGCAACTTTGGCTTGTGCTGCTGGGGCCACTGCAGGTGGCACTGCCGCAGGGGAGTCGTGGTTCAAAGGAGGGGCTGCTGTTTTGGCTTCTTGGATTGGAGGAGACTGTTTGAGGAGAGGCTCGGCTGGCACGGCTGGCGACTGCGATTGTTGGTATCCGCCGTATTGCAAGTGCTGGCCGTTTTGTTTCTGGCCCGAAACAGTGGCCTGCTGCGCCTGGTGCTGCTGCTGTTGCACGGCGGCGGCCTGGTGGGCGGCGGCCTGTTGCTGGTGGATTTGGGCCTGTCTGTCTCTGTTTTCCAACTCTGTTTTCAATCTCAAGATCTCTTCTTCGTAGGCCTCCTTGATTTTGCGGTGGGCCATTTCCAATTCGTATACAGTCTGTCTTATTTGTTGCATTTCGGCTGTCTGTTGGTTGTACTTCAAGTCGTATTCCTCCTTGACTTGCTTGAAACTGGATGCTTCATTGAGGGCGTAGTCAAATTCTTGCTTGACAGCCTCCAAAAGCTCGTTCAATCTTTGCTGGTGTTGTTGTCTTTGAGCAACGGCTTGCAGCTGCTGTTGTTGCTGAGCCTGGGCCTGTGCTTGGGCCTGCGCTTGGGCCTGGGCCTGTTGTTGTTGGGCCTGAACCTGCTGCTGTTGTTGGGCCTGTTGCTGTTGAGCTACTGCCGAGTTGGTGCTGTAAACAGTCATGGTGCGTTCGTCGAAAACAGGGAAAGTTGGGGCTCGGCGGGTAATTCAGGGTGGGGCCTTGTGTGTAGTTCACGAGCTAGCAATTGGTTTCAGATAGTTACCGTTTGATTCACCTAGGATCAGCTAAATGATAGAAAATTGGATGGAAACGCTGCAAATTCTCTATCGTTCCTAGCTGTAAATAAGAAAAATGGAGTATGTTTTTGAACAAATTGGATTTTAGCGGGCCAGTTTTTTTCTCTGATTTTTCGCGTTGTCCTTTTTTCGTCGTTTTCTTGAAGGGGCGCACGGTAGTTTAGACAGGAATTGTAGTGAGACACCCAAGGAGAGTCCGCGAGTACCGGCTAGAGAGCATCCTACATGGGGCTGGGTGTATGATTAGGGGGTGCACAAGGAGGCAATTAGAGTTTCCTGACAATAGATAGGTGCCTCCTTATGGAAAGAAGTTAAAAGCAGAGAGGCAGGGTAGGAGAGAGGCAAAGTCGTAGATATAGTAGGCATAGTAGAGATTGGCAGTATGTTAGACTATACTAGGGTTGGAGAGAAGCTTCGCCACACATTAGTCAGGTACGAAGTATCGGGCCCAAGGGGCCTGCTGAATACAATGGGTTCTATTCTACAAAGTTAATTGGGCTTACCATTGGTTGTGCTATGTAGTGCCTGGTAGCTTTGGTGATAGCTGGTGATGCTGGCAAAAGAGCATCATTTGTTGTATTATTATTCTCGCACCCCATGTTTTCCTAATCGGGTCAACATTTTGTCAACCGACGTTGTGGCGATGGTTCAAACATGATTTTTTCTGGCAAGTGCACCCCCTATTCAAATGGTTAGTTGCGATAGTCCTTTGGGTGCGTCTGGGCGTGCGCACACCAAAAGGTGCCTAGTCGAGATTTACCGCTCTGAGGGGTCGTAACTGGACGCGGAAATTATATGGGGTGCAACCAAAAAAAAAAAAAAAGAGAACTCTTCTACCTAAATCCAAAAGAGTCGATTTGATTAGCTCCCAATGTTTTATTTCTTTTAACTTGCGCTTTGGCACCCCATGGTTACACAAAACTATCTACGTACTGGTGGTGCTACACCTGAACCATCAACAATATGTTACAATTTCATACCCAATTTTAACATACGGTAATGTATCAATCTACCTCGAATCTTGCACAATTCCATTTTCACATGCTTTTTTTTTGTTTCAGTGGTACCTGATTTTACTTGCCAAACGTGCTAATCTGTTTTTAGTCAACGAAGTACTAAACCGTTTACAACTTCCCTTATCGATTCATGTGTCATGCACTACTTTTGTTCATCTCCTATATCGCACATTCAAGAAAAAACATCAAGAAACCTTCCACTGCCGATCTTGTATACATTGCACGGCAAAAATCTGGTCAAATTTCTTGAGATCTGTTTATTGTTTAATAAGCATTTTTATGAGTACTTCTACGTTTTATGCCTTGTAGTCATTATAGCCTAGAACTATCGAATTGGCAATTCACCTAACGAAAAGGATTCGATCTCTTACTGTTTCGTTAATCATTTTTTGTCTATATGTTTACACAATCTCTACTATATTTGAAGCAGTGGTATATTTTGCTTGTGCCAAAGATATCTGCTGAGCGTCGTAATCATAAACAACATATGCGTGTCTCAAAAAGTTGTCTCCCAATATGTTCCCCACTGAGATATCCAAGCTACAAGTGTTTAACTTCTGTCCACTAACATCATACAATGGACTTACCAATCCACTGTATGGAACATTGATCTTGACGTTGTCAAAATTGAATGTAACATACTTGTTTGAAGGTTGATTGCACAGTGCAACCAAACTACTGCCATAAATTTTCGCACCCATTTCTCTAGCGATATCAGTAACCAAGTACGCGGGCAACAGCGTATACGAGGTTCCTGTATCCAACACTACACTTTCGCCTCTTGAGAGATATTCCACTTGTGAAAGTGTTATTCCATCCAACTTGACGGAAACTTGATGAGATGTAATAGGTAACTTGACCAACTTGCCGAAGAATTTCTGTTCATCATACCCTCCAAATATCACGGACCCTGTAGTCGCAGATGCATCATCCAAATATACAGAATAGGCGGCTTTGGAGATCTGTCCCAGTTGTTTCAATGCACTGATGTAATTGGGGTATTTGTTTCGCGTACTCTCTACTGAAACTTGTCCGAGCGCGAGAACTCCCCATCCTATCGAGTCGGAGGTTGCAACCCCCAATTGAAACGGAATGCTGGGTCCCAGCTCAAGCTGAACATTATCTATACCATATATACCTTCAGCGCCAGTCCCGTCAGCGTACTGGATGCCAAAATCCTCATTGACCTCTTGGAACGAAGTAGACGACTGTGGATTAAAAAATCCTCCAACACAATTGGCACAGCTTTGTCCGCCAATTACCCAAGTATCTCCACTACCGGTATCAACCTGCACCGTGACATTCTGCTTGTTAGAACCCACGTACATAGTAGTGGTGTATATGTAGTTCAAGTTGGAGATGTTGGTGGCTATCTGTGCTCTTTTGTGAATAGCACGGAGTTTGCCATGCTGATCCAATTGGTTTACGCTGAAATCAAGCTTGATAGTCTTGGCCAGGCATGTAGTCACCAATTCAAATACGAATACCATCAAGAGGACGTACGAAACCATGATGACTACTCGACGAGTCAGTTGTTATGCGCTTCGACATTTCTTCCTACATTTCATCTCTACATATACTCCATTTCATGAGCGGAGCAGCTGGTGCTACAGTTTGAATCTCCACATTAAGCCACCCTCAATTAGGCTATCAAAGTCGAAGCGAGGAAAAATGCTCGAATTGCATAAGCCTAATACGGTGATAAAAAAATCTACAAGGCACGATCTATTTCATCTAATTTTAGTCGATCTGTTCCGGTGTGTTGGGATGTGAAACTCCAGTACGCCAGCTAGCAGGTTACTAGCTGTTCTTATTGTTAAATATCCACCCCAAGACAACCATCGTATAGTAATCACAGTGCATGCGAAAGTCTTGATTTTAGGGTCCCTCATTCTAAGCCTCACTTTAATTAGGTTGCCTAATAATGGAAATACCTTTTTTTTGTTTCCTTACACGGTAAAAAATATTAGATTCTTCGCCTTTTCAAGTAACAGTAGTACATTCCACTCGCACTCTTGACATCTTACGGTTTCGTGAGCTGGCCTTTTCGTATTACTGAAAGGTTATTTATATTTACAATCTACCTGCACAGATCAACTATATACTGTCATTCCTCTTGTTCTGCGCCGTGGGTTACCCAAACGTTCATCGTATTTGAGCCTGTCGTGCCATGCGATCTGCGGCTACATCACCATACTGGTTCGTCCTCCTTTTTTCTCTTTACTCGTACAATTTCATAGTCTTCATTACTGCTCACCTCTTTTTCTAAGTGATCGTTCAATAACCCCTGCAATCTATAGTAATCGTTTTTCTTATCAATAGGACGTTTGTTTTCTATCATGTTCAACATTTCTTCTTCTCCCAACTGCCTATACTTCTCATCGAACTTCTCCCATTTCACACTGGTAAACTTCTGCAAGTATATCGAACCTGCTACTATCGAAAGCATGAATGGCAAGCCAAAGTATAAGAAGTGATTTCCCTTTAAACGCTTCTGGTAGCGTCCGGCAAATGTCTTGTCGTAGGCTTCTTGTTCCTTCTTTCCTCTGAATATAGTGTTTCCCAAATACACCATGACGACGATGGTTCTACTTGTTCAGTCACTTCTTCGACTTTCACTTGATTTTTTCCCCTCGTTTCTTGTGCGATTTAATTTTTTATTTACGAGCGGAACAAATGGAAGATGCAGTGGAATCTCCTTTGACGTATGGGTCGTAAGTCAATGGCTTGCCGATATTGTTGACGTGTACGACATCAACTAAGACCGATGTTCTATAGGTATATGATAGAAGACCCTGCTAGATTTCTTGAAAGTACGGTGCTAAGCATCGAGAGTATGAGCCCCGACTACCTGATAAGCCCAACGAGAAGTTGATACAAAAGCTTGAGGTGAAGTATGTACCGGTGGGCCACGTATCCTAGAATCAACAGCCACCACCTTGGCTCGTTACTGATTTCGTAAGGCTATTTTGTAAATGCAGCACGTAAAGGTACAATACTTATGCGTTCGCAACCATGGCAATTAATTCTATCAATTAATACCGTTGAAGGTCTTGGGATGAAACTTCACGATTCGCGATGATATTGTAAAGGCCAAAGTAGTGAAACTAAGCCGAAGCATTCATACCTTCTTCAGAGCTAACAGAGCATGATTTTTTCAATAAGGATAGTAAACTAGCAATAGGGATTATTTCATCTACAACTGTAAATTCCAAATTCGAAGTAAAACACTAGAGATGAAGTGACTTTGTAAGGTAAACCTCGTTACTAGGAATGCGTGAGACCCGATTCAGCCTCGTTGCGATAAGACTAACTTGTGCCTCACCCTTCGGAGGCTAAAGCTCCTGGCGTGTATAAATAGTCGCACACTTCTCTCAGTTATTAATCCCGCAAATAACTTTAGTTACACTATCGAAATACGTACTATAAAACCTAACCGAGAGGTCGTACCCCGATTACACTAATATATCAATAAAAATACAAACGATCGAGATGTCTTTGATGCAGTTTCTTCAGATTTTAGGCATATCACAGATAGGGACATTAGCAGTTTATCAAACTATAAGAAACTATTATCTAGAAATGCGATTAGCAAAGTTAGAAAAGTTAATTATAGAAGAACCACAAGACTTGTCCTAAAGCTCTGCTTCACTCTGCCGAGAGGTAAGTTGCACATATCCCTCTCTTGGTAATTTTACTACTATCGCGGTAATTACTAACCCCACGCAGCCGTTATCACTCAAACTATTACGGGCTCTTCTACTGTCGCTACTCCCAGTTTCAAGAAGGATAAGGGACGATAACCTTTACTGGTGATTTCACTACGGCGACAGCCGTAATTACAGCTGCTACTTTATAACGAGCTGGGTTAGTCCGCTGATTTACTGCCAGATCTGACTTCAGATTAGCTTCTCTAAGCAAGGGTTGATGTAAGGTGTGCCTCGATACAAGTATAATCCCGCAAGTAACTCTAGTGTCACTATCTTAATGCATACTATAAAATTTAGCAATCTCTCATAGAAGAACTCGACTAAAATCAAAATCAAGTGATACTCTTTGACTGATACTTCTACCTATCACTGCTCCCTGTTACTACTGCACTCCAGCGCTCACGTCAAATATAGCTGCAGTCTTTAGTGCTGCTTCAATTGCGCAGCTCGCTAAAATTGCTGCGAAATTCGATTTGACAGGGCTAGGGAGGTGACGTCTTGTAGTTTCTCTTAGCTGGGTTAGTTAGGCCACATTTGACCGATTGACTGCATTTTTTCGTGTAGGACTGGTGCGATATAAACATACTATCTATTCACCTTAAAAAAGTTACCAGGGCGTTGGGAACGCATTTGACCCTATTCTGCCAAAAAATTTAATGGTCAGACTTTTCGCAACCCCTAAGATCGCCTCAACTTTTCACATCGTAACCGAAAAGGTCGGCTACCGATGGAATATCCCTACTCTATACGGGCTAGCATAAACAGTTTAATAATTCTCTTTTAGATATATAAGTATGAGGCTTCTACAAATGGCATTTCAAGGTGTGTGACACTTACAATTTTCTCGACATCTTTATCATGGTTTGTACCCCTGGTACCAGATGCATGAGACCCGCCAAATATGTCTCGCTAACAAATTGCGCAGTTCCGTCGCGAGGAGCCTCCTAATTAGTCACCCTAATCTATCATATACAGAGTAGCCTCCCTAGGAAAGGTTACATTAGACAACCTTTTGGAAAACTCCCGCTGTAGCTACCCTCAAGTCCCTGGGTTTTTAAATAGTCGCACAATTCTCTCTCCTATTTTAATCCCGCAAGGTACTTCAGTATCACTATCGAAATACATACTACAAAACCTAACGGATCACACTTATATATCAATGAAACTACAAATGAGCGAGATGCCTCTGCTACGGATCAAGATTATTCAGAGTTTAGGCATATTACTAGTAGCCAGTATAGCAATTTATCATACTATAAGAAACTGTTATATAGAAGTGCAATTGGAAAATATAGAAGAATTAACATTGAAAGACGACTCCAACGTGCAAACAAATGCCTACAATAAAGTACCAGATTTTGATGAATTATTATCGGTGAACACATACACAAATACCATTAATACAATATCAAATCATGCAGAAAACACTCCAATCACTTATGACAATTATGAAATCGAAGAAAGGAATAGATGGATATGGACCTTACTCATTGTCGGAGTCATTCCAATTGCTACAGCTGGAAATGTTGTGCCACTATGGGCACCAGTGTGGGCGGGTGGTCAAAAACTGGAAAAATGGCTGTATCTGCTGCTTATTTAGCATCAGCCATTGTAGGGGTTCTTGGTACTATATGTTCAACAGCGTCTGGCAGCAATCGTTACATCGATACAGGCTCACCAAACTTGCACGGTACTTTCATGATGAAGGATCATCAGAACAATTGTTTGTTTTATTTTAATGTGTTGCAAAAGCTCTAGGTGTGACACTACACGATCTGCTTACTGGCAGTAACGATTTTCAATACACCGATTCACAATTAATTCTACAAATCCAGAGACTAAGGGAGGTGTTTTTGCAAAATCCGGTTTAGGGAGTCATACTTTCATGACCAGTGTCACTTACAGCATTGACCAGTTGTTAAGTGATATAGCTTTACTATAGTCGGAGAATTGATGTGGCGAATGATTTTAAAATTAGAAATATAGAAGATATAACACCTTACATAGTAAGATAACTCAGTACTACAACATCGATTGGACGAGCTATAATTATGACATATGGTCATATGAGTACGAGTCTGAAACTAGAAATCCAGGTGAGGACTCGCAGCATGGCAAATAGGTGTACCAGCTTAATACAGTTGGAGAGGTACAGAGCCTGACAAATTGCAATAGTACTCTTATGTTCAAAATAGTGATTCAGACATTCGTGCCATCTAAGCACACAAACCGCAGCAGATTCAATACGGAGAGTGATATAGTGATTCTATAAGGCATTATTCGATGTACAACTGAAAATCTAAATACAAAGAAAAACACTAGAAGTAATTCGATCTGTAAATTCTTAAATAGTGCTACATATTCTTCGATTCAGCTTAAGAGAAAGCGGTCCTGAGCTGAGCTCAATCGAATATAAGAAATACGAATGCGAGCTGTTCAAGTACTTATTGTGCGACAAGAACTGGGCACATTCATGATTCTGCTACCGTAATTGTAAATAGAGGTAAAAGTTGTTGGTGCACTTGTTTGAAACTTGCAAACCAGGTTTCAGAGTGCTTTCAACTTGACACGCCAAGTATTTCGCAAAGATTTTTCTCATCTCGCAATAATTTTCCGGGGTATAATTGACAAAGCCCTGTCGCAATAACTTTCGAGGCGCATGAAGTATGGAGTCTTTGAATCGAAAACGGTGGCTTCGTGAAGCACAATCTGACTATTGTATACTCTCATATTTCTACATGTAAGGCACTGGAATTGGAAGAGAGATGCAACAGGTCGAGTCAATGAACCACTCTTTTACTGTGGATGTAGTATGTAGATGTTTCATTGCTACCAATGCCGCCAAAACACGTTGACGGCCAAATTGGTTAGTTTTCACCTCTGGCAAATCTATGACTAGTGTTGGCCTGAAAAGTGATTTAGCGGATTCGGAATAATATTACTCGCATCAATTTATGCACAGTTGAAGGGTAGTGGGTCCACAATTTTTGAGAGCCGCACGTTTGACAGGCATAATGCTGTCAACGTCTAACATAGTTTTCACATTCAATGAAATACGATCGTGTTTTGACCGAACCTGGTGTGTGGCTTCAGGGACTACAAAGAACTGTGCCCAACTAATTCCGAAGTTTCTTTGGCTCTATTTCATTTGACGACATGTAATACCACAACGTTTTTGAATATGTCAGCTTCGGTGACACATGCAATTAAGCCATAGTATTTCATGCATTGCGTAATCAACACACCATCAGATCATTTCGAGGATTATGGTTGTAAGCAGGGGGCTTAAAGTATGAGCGAGTGAATCATTCTATTTAGCTATAAATAGTTGGTGAAATCTATCAAATGGTTTGTCTCTCAAGAATTTCACATTAAATCAACGTACCATGGTATCTTTTAGCAAAGCACTCGGTACCTTCGCCGCCTTTACCGTCGCAAATGCCTATGCTATACCTGATCTTTCTGCAAGAGACGGGAAATACTTAAAATTAGACTTTGAGGTTAAACAAGGTGTCAAAGGACTGTCAGTGTTGGCAGCTCGTGATAACAGTCAGAGTGGCCCATTCGATGTTTCGTTGGAGAATCACTACTATTCCTACACTACCGAATTATTAGTTGGTTCTCAAAAGGATCCTGTCACTCTCTTCATCGATACTGGTAGCTCTGATTTATTCTTTCCTTCAAAAAACGCCACTACTGGTTATGCAGACAACGTTCAAAGTGTTCACCAGGCGGGTGACTTTGATGACACCAAGTCAACTTCATTAATCAACTCCAATTCACCTTTCTTAGTCACCTATGCAGAGGGCACCTTTGCGTATGGTAACTATGTCCAAGATTATATTGGGGTTAGCGAAGGTCCATCGGTGCTTGTTCAGTTTGGACATGCTGTAGCTCTTACAACACCTCCTATATTAGGAATTGGTTTAGAGGGAGGTGAAGCTTCCTACGAAACATATCCTAACTATCCTCAAGCCTTGAAGGATAGTGGAATTATTTCAAAGGTTGCTTATTCCTTATACTTGGGTTCAGCAGATGCAACCAGTGGAACTCTTCTTTTCGGTGGTATAGACATCGAGAAATTCCACGGACCGTTAACTACAATTCCACTCACTGCTGATAATCCTAGAAGCCGTTTACAAATAAACCTTGATGCCCTTTCAGTCGGAGGAAAATCAGCAAAGGTTGGGTTACCTGTTGTTCTTGATAGTGGAACTTCTTTCACGTATTTGCCAGGAGATGCCTTGCAGACTGTTCACGCTGCAATTCCTGGCTCCAATGTCACTGGCGGCTACAAGGTCGACAATCCAGATCAATACACAAACTCGGACATTTCGATCTCTTACTCCTTCCAAAACCAAACTATCAATGTTCCTGTTTCCACGTTGTTAGTTGATGCCTACGACGGAGATACTAAGTTAGACTATAAAGTCTTATCTGTCAAACAAGGTGCCGATGCATTGGGAATCTTAGGTGATAATTTCTTGAGACTTGTTTACGCTGTTTTCGATCTTGAAGACCAGGAAATCTCGCTCGCTCCTGTAAAGTATACCAATGCTACCAATATCATTTCAATTAATTAGTTGTCTCTTTGATTCGATGTATTCATTGCAATGAATTTTGCAATTGCTCTAATGGTATAGGTTAGTCTATAACATATTGAGTTAGTACATTGTAAGCAGGTAGTCGAGGAGGCTTGAATTTTCAGTCAAAATTGCAATGCACCTTCATATAAAGCTTTATGGTGCTGATATATACACTTTGTAGTTCGAATGCCTATACTCTTTACGAATTATAGACAATTTCATAATATAGACTATTGATCTAATTCCATATCGCCGATAGCGCACATTGAATAAGTCCCAAATTGAGTTCAATTTTGATAGTTTTCATTACATGGATAGATTGAAAATGTGCATTAAAAATAAGCAAGTTGATACTTATACACCTTACAGCTACAGCAAGCATAGGTGACATTATGTATTGAAATTTTTAGAATGCGAGCTAAATCCGAACCGTTGGGTAAAAGAAACGTGTCGATAACACAGCATATGTATTTTGATATTAATCTACATAATTATTTGATTTTCGAGTAGTCATGGTGAGTTGACGTGCATTATTATCTCTGGATATTGTAATTCAGGCGATGATGGGATGACGTAGTCCTGACTACTTCTGTTCCTTATGAATCTTGCTTCATTCGGCTTACAGGTCAGCATAAACACGACGTTTTTGATGATTAACATTATTTTGAAGTATATAAATTGCCAGCTTTCCAAAAACAAAGACATATGTTTGCTTCGGGCTAATTGGCTCGATAACCCCAGGTTGCTCCCAAAACAATTTTGAAAACATCCTAGCGCTTCACTAACAAAATTTGCTAAACTTATTAGTGGTCAATACACTCTGACTACGATAGATACTCACACCTAGTGCCAATCTCTCGCTCAGACTAACAAATTTCAATTGGAGGTTGTAGTGTCCTGCAGTTTTGCTCTATACCCGCCCATGTCATAAATGGTACTTACCATAGACTCGCTCTCAATGTCAAAAACTCGCCTGTACTGATGAATCTCAGTTTCGTTCAGCGTGGTCATCGATCTACATGCCTATACATAATGCGTTATACCTATACATAGTACGTCATACCTATACATAATACAGTATACCTATACATGATTCAGTATGCTTATACATGACACAGTATACTTATACATGATACATGACACTTGAACATAGTGCAGTATGCCTATACCTGACACAGTACACATATACATGGTACTGGATACGTGTAGGTGATACAGGTTGCTTTTAGGACCTGACTGATTCTCACAAGTTGACCTGAATTATTTGCACCCAAATTCGGTCAGTTGCGAAAAGTCGCAACTTATAGTGCACTACCTACAGAAAGTTGTTTGAATATCATGACAGATTGTAACTTCAGCGTAGCCATGAGATAGACAAGCCCCCTCCAATCTCCCCTACGGGTCCCCTTCGGGTCCTCTATTCCCTCCCTACCCTACGGGTCCCCTACCTACCCTACGGGTACCCTACGGGTCCCCTACCTACCCTACGGGTACCCTACGGGTCCCCTTCGGGTCCCCTAATTCCCTATATATACTCGCACTTTCCCCATTTTTTCGCATTTTTGCAATTTCCCCACAAAATATCCACTCCATCCTCACGCTCCCTCTGGATATCCATGTAGTTCACAA